>JAGFMF010011569.1:847823-893503 GCA_019455555.1 Galemys pyrenaicus
CTCTCTGGCCGGCAGCAGGGATCGAACTCGTGCTGCAGTGGTTGCGGTTTGCTTCATAGTGCGTTGCTTAACCCACTGCGCCACCAGGGAGGCCCTCCCCAGGTTTTATTGGCTCTGGAAAGTGTTTCCTGGGGCCCTGGGTATATTGGCCATTAATTTTTCTTTAGGCACCTCCCTCCTTTTTTTTTTTTTTTAAAGATTTATTTATGCATATAAGAACTGGGATATAGGCCAGAGGTGTGGGGGATGAGAGGATTCACCAGAGACAGAGTGGGGAGCAGAAAAGGCAGATTGTCTGAAACACTGCTGAGGGGAGCAACAAGCGAGGCAGGAGAGGTCTGCTGTACCATGTGGGTCACCTCCCTGATCAGGGATCGAACTCATGCTGCAGTGGCTGCGGATAGCTTCCTAGTGTAGTGCTTAACTATTTGCGCCACCAGGGAGGGCACCCCCCTCCCCCTTTCTAACTTCCTAACAGTTTTATTTAGTTTCAGGATTTTTTTTGGCCAGTAATTTGGGCATAGCTCATGGAGGCAGTACTTCCATGTATGTTGACTGGAGTCACTCAGTGGTGTATGCTTGTGGGCTGGGTGGGGTTCTAAGATGTCCTCACTTACATGGAGCTCTAGCTTATATTCTGCACAGCAGAATAGTCAGGGTGTTTTACTGTGGCTCATCATATCAAGAAGATATGGAAATAAATGAAGAACAATCAAACGAGACCAAAGACTATTCTGAGTTTGCTGCAGTAAGGGAGTCAGCCACAGTCAGTTGCATTTTGGCAGAGACTCAAAGGCAGGTGGAGGAGTGGGAAAGCTTATAGTGGAAAAAGGGAAAGCTTTGGGTATACTCTGACTGGAAACTGTTAGTGGGGAAGGGCGAGTTGAGAGAGAGAGGGATTTATAGCCCAGCACATAGCAATGTTCTCTGCCCTACCCCAGATAGTGTTGTTGTTCAGAGTTTGGGGCCAAGCAGACAGAACTGCAGCTGGCTCTCTGAGGAGGTGGAGGAAGAGACTGGCTGTGCCTGGAGAGGGCTGGGCTGCTGAGGCCCTGGGGCAAGTGCTGGGAGCCCGCAGTGTGAAGCAAACTGGCTGCAAGAGACTGAAGGCAAATATGAGCTAGAGCTGCACACATGTGGGGGCTAAGGGAGAGCGAGTCTGGGTGGCTCTTTGAAGAGAATACCAAAGAGCCACAGGATGTGGCATTGACTACCACCTAAGAGCAGAGAATAAGAGTTTGCTGTGCCAGCTTTTAAACTCCAGTGGCTGCTCTACCCAGCACACATTTTTTTTTAGCAGACCCTCTCTCAGGACACCAGAGGCCTGAGTTTAGACCAGGGTGTTGTACTGCCATTGTCTCCTGTGTGGCTTGGGGTGGTGTCCAGACATCAGGGGATAGAGTTTGGTCCTTAATCCTGGCAGGAAAATAGCTGGGACAGACCATGGTGCCCAGCCTGGTTACTCTGCTGAGGCACACAGTGTCTCCTGTCTCACACCGACCAGAGATGGGTGCATCTGAGCATGGAGAGAGGGAGGGAGGGTGCATTGGGCCTTTTCTCCAACAGATTAGGCACAAATGGTTAATTCCCCTGAAATACTTGTCTTTGAAAGTCCACTTGGCACATTTCCAGGCATCTGTAGCGACTTCAATGCACATTTCCCCTAAATTCAGATGTTTTCTCTGAACCAGTTCTTCCTTACCATTAAATACAATTAGCCACCTCTGCACATTACTAGTATCTTCTTTTATAGTACTTGTCACCATTTGTCTTTCTTTCATGATTGGTGAAATCTTAAAGGATGGGTCTGTCCTCATCTTTGTTACTACAATAGGCTCTGACAATTAAATGATAGATAATTTCCTTGAGTCTTTCTTTCTAGTGAGTAATGTTTATGAAGAGCCAGATTACACCCATATTATCTGGATTCTGATCAGTCTGATTGTAAACAACCTAACCAGTCTTTCACTGACTACCCATAAAGTCAAATTCTGAACCACAAGAAAGTATTTTCACAAAAGAGTTTCATTTGAGAGAGAGTTTAATTTGAGGTGACCACCAAGGGAGTTAGCAGCGCTAATACCCTAAAGAAGTCTGCTGTGGTTATAACATGGTGGGAGAAAGGAGGGTGAGGAGGTTCTGAAGGAAGAGAGACTGCTTTTGAAGACATCATAAATTATTGTATTCATCTTCTCCAGTAGAGGGTGTCCCTTTGGGGTTAATATCTTGTAATAAGCAACAGAAGCATGCTTGGTGCATAGCCTTAGAAGGGCACAGAGAATTTTGTTAAGGGTGTAAAGGATTCCCAGGAAGGCAGTTGAAAACATACCACAGGGAGCGGGGCATGAGGAAGAAGGGAGAAAAAGTATGCTTACTATTTAATTATGCTTAATTTAACTCTTCTAACAAAAAGTTCAAGTTATAGGTTGGGGGTGGAGTAAATGACCACGTCATCCTGCTTTCTCAGCTTTCTACTTAACAATCTATGGAAATATGTTTGGTAAGATGCTGAGTCCATTTATGTATTGACATATCTTGTTTAGCCTTTCCTCAAATGATAGGTTAGAGTAGTGTGCAAAGTGTAGAGTAATCCTTGCAAGGGAAGAGCAGTAGAAACTGATGGCAGTATGACTAAACAAGGAGCTAGGATTATTAAACTCATTTTATGCACAGCTGTATTGATAAATGGTTCTTTATATTATAAATTGCAGTTTTGTTGCTAAAAGTTGAATTCCTTAGATAATAGCATACCAATCAATATGACTGATTCACTTAATTACTTAATTTCTTCCTCTCTCTCAAATAGTCACATCTTAGTAGCAAGTGGTGATTTACTTGGTATTATGTCCAGAATATGTGTCCTTGTTTAGACTCAGAAATCTAGCTGTGAGGCAATGATTAAAGCTTTTATACATTTTAATGCCATTTTAGAACAGGTTTATTTTCTTGGAACTGAGTGTACTTCAGGATCAAAAGGGTAGTCCCTACTCAGATTATGATAAAATTTTATTTTGAGAGTTTTAGGTTCAGCTGATTTTTGTTAAAACCTAACCTGCCAGGTCAGGAAAGAGACCTTTATGAACATGAAGATTTGCCTTTTACTTTTAGTTTCTAAAAGTAGGGCCATGTACTGATAAAGAAAGAGGAAAAAATACTGCTGTTTGCTCTGGGCCCATTGTGTATTTAGAAACTAAGATAGTCAGTGTGTTGTAGCAGAAGGGACAGGGATTTTGACCACAGATCATGTGTTAAGTTTCAGCTTTACCATTTAGTCGATACCCTTTGGTAAGTTATTATTGGCATCTTTGTTCATCATTTTTGTAATTGGTAAAGGTTAGATTATTACTTTTTACCTTGCTGTGTTGTAAGGGAAGCGATGCATATGGAGAACTTAATAAATTTCCTTTCTCATTTCTTATGGTAGAAAAAATAACATATTATGTATTTTGAACAGGGTAAATTATAGCAAGTAATTACCAGCTAAGTAGAACATTCCTAGTCCTGGATGAATCACTTTTTTTTATTGAGGTATAATTGACATATTACATAATATTAGTTTCAGGTGTATGGTGCAGTGATTCAGTATTTGTATGACATTGTTAAACAAACATAGTAAGTCTAGTTAACTCTGTCACTGTACATAGTTATACATTTTTTTTTTTTTTTGTAGAGAGAACTTTAAGCTTTACTCCTTGGCAACTTTCAAATGCGAAACAGTACTGTTAGCTATAGTCACCAGCTCTACATTATATCCCTGACTTATTTATTTTATAAATTCAAGTTTGTATCTTTTGATCCCCTCAATCATTTTTTCCACCCTGTACTCTCTGACATCTACCAATCTGTTCTCTGTGTGTGTGAGTTTGGTTTGTGTGTGTGTGTGTGTGTGAGAATAGACATATTTAGGATTCCACATATAAGTGAGATTACATGGTCTGTTTTTGTCTAATTCGTTTCAGTTAGCATAAAGTTCTCTGGTTTCATCCATATTGTTATAAATGGCGGCTTCCTGATTTTTCTCATGGCTGAGATGGTTTTTTTATTGTACATATATCCACATGTTCTTTTTCATGCATCCACTGAAGGACATTTAGATTGTTTCCATAGCTTCGCTATTGTGAATAATGTTGCAATGCAGTGGGAATGCAGGTATCTCCTTGATTTCAATTTCACTTCCTTCATATAGACATCTAGAAGTGGGATTGCTGGATCGTGTGGTTGTTCTATTTTGTCATTTTTTTAAAGCTGTTCTTGAAATGTTACATGTGCACTGGAGAAGAAAATGTATTCATTGCTTTGAACATGGAAAAACTCTGTAAATCCATTAAAAAACTCCAGTAAATCCATCTGATCTAATACTTAATTTAAGACCTTCATTTCTTTTTTTTTTTTTAAAGATTTATTTTTTATTTATTTATGCATATAAGAACTGGGGTATAGGCCAGAGGAATGGGGGTAGGGTGGGTGAGAGGATTCACCAGAGCCACAGTGGGGAGCAGAACAGGTAGAGCCACTGAACTGTACTGCTGAGGGGAGCAGCAGCAGGCAAGACTGGAGAGGTCTGCTGCACCATGTGGGTTACCTCCCTGACCAGGGATTGAATTCAGGCCACAGTAGCTGGCAATAGCTTGATAGTGCTGAGATTTTAACCCCTGCACCACCAGGGAGGCCCAAGGTCTTCATTTCTTTGTTAATTTTCTGTCTGGATGATCTGTCCCTTTGTGTCAGTGGTATGTTAAAATGTGTATGAATATCTCTGACAACAATTGTATTTTTGTTGATATATTGTGCTCAGTCTGTTAACAGTTGGTTTATATAAGTATGGATTCCTATATTTGGAACATAAATATTAGTAAGTTGTATCTTCTTGGTGAGTTGTTCCTCTGATCATTATATAGTTTCCATCTTTGCCCCCCATTACCTTTTTTAATTGAAAGGTAAAACTTTAGCTAGCTTATTGGGTATAAGAATAGCAGTTCCTAGTTTACTCTGGGTTGTTAGCATATGTGACCTTGTTCCAGCTTGTTATTTTTAGTTTGTTTTTTAATCTTTTGATTTTAAATGGGTCTCTTGTAAACAAAGTATTAATACCTGAAATTTTTTCACCCATGTTGATGGTCTGTGTATTTTTATTGATGAATTCAGACCGTTCTCTTTTAGGATGATTGTTGATATGAACTGTTTATTTTCAGTCATTTTGCTTTTGATTGCTTTATTTTTCTGTTGTTTCTTTTCCCTTTTGCTACGCTCTACTCTTTGTGAATGACTTTCCTTAGTGTTTCTACCAATTTCTTTGCCTCTTTGTCTGTGGATTTTTGGTTAGTGGTTATCATGGGGGTTTTCCTTGAATTCCTGTATTTCAGGTCCTGTATGATCTTGTGTCTTCTCTTCAACATGTAACTTACTGGTTCTGCCTACTTCTTCCTCCCCTTTAGTATTTGGTGTGTTGGGTCATAATATTTTTGCTCTTGGCACGGATGTTATGTTGTTCTTGCGATTTTGCTAAGGAATTTGTACTTCATTTTTTCTGGTGGTGGCAAACTCCATTAGCTTCTGTTTGTTTGAAAAAAACTTTTATTACCCCTTTATACTTAATTGATAATTAGGTAGGATAAAGAATTTTTGACTGACAGTGCTTTCTTTTAGCAAATATTTTCTTCCATTCTCTTCTTTCATGGTGAGTGTCTGGTCTGAAAGCTGGGGAAATCCTATTTTGAGGACCTTTATAAGTTATTATTTTTCCCTTGCTTCCTGTAAAATTTTTTCTTTGATTTTTTGATAGCTTGACAATGATGTGTATGGGTATAGGTCTTTTTGCATCTAATAATTTAGGTATTCTTTCAGCTTGCTGGACGTTCATATTTAATTCATTATGTAGGTTTGGGAAGTTCTCATTTACTCTTTTTTGGAATAGGTTTTCTAGTTCTGTTTCTTTTTCTTTCCCTTTTGGGAGTCTGATCATTTGTAGGTTTCCTCTTCTAATTGAATCTGATACTTCTTGTAGAGTTTGCTCATTTTTCCTTATCTTGAAATTCTCTTCTAAGTATGTAATGTTTGAGTCTTCTGCTGGCTTGGATTCTATTTAAAACACTAAGTTGTCTACAATTCAGTCTCATAGGTGAAGATCTCTCTTTGTTTCTGGATCTTCTGACATCTTGAATCTGCCTTTGACTGGCCTTCCAGTATCTCATTTAACATCTTTAATACTATTGTGTTGAAGTCTTTGACAGTTTCTCTATTTCTGTCTCCTTCGTATTTGTCCCAGAACTTCTATCCTATTCATTTTGCTTTTCCATCCTATGTTGAGATGTTCCTTGTTTCCTGGGCATCTATATTGCCTTAATTATTGCTATTATGTATGTAGTTGGAGCACTGGGAATTTATCTTTATCTGTCTTCTTTGTTTACCTCAGGGTGAGACAGAGGAAGGAGGTGGGGTCTAGATCTTTAATATTCAATGTTTGTTTGAGGAGTGATGTTTGTCACCTTTACATCTTGTTTTGTTTTGTTCCACAGCAAGCTGTAGCCTGCACTTAGAATGTCTTCACTTCCCTCCCCACATCCCTGTTCCTTTCTTCCAGAGATAGTGATCTGTGATGCTCGAGCCTCTCAGTGGAAAGGCAATATCTGGATTTCCGGGCTCACACTCTAGAGATAATATGCACTTTGAGCCTGGAAATCCACTTGGCCAAAGACAGCACTGTGTATGCAGTGGGCACTTGTGTACCTAATTAACACTGACACCCACCATGGCTGCCCAGCACTTGCCTCAGTTGACACTTCTGCAGGGCTGGGAATGATATGCACTGTTGACTGGCTTGCCTGCCTGAAAGATTTGTGAGTTCACTCTAAAGTCCTTTATTCTGGTATAAAGACCTTTTATGGAGTCTGGCCTGGTTCAGCATGGCTTTTGTTGAAATCTCTTCTGGTGGGGAGGGGAAGGGTGTTTGAGTGGGTACAAGGCCCTAATTGCAGGATTCCTAATTTCCTGGAGCCTATCAAGCCTCCATTGGCCCAGATTGGGCCCAGACCTACACTTGTGTCAGGAATATTCCTCCAAGGTATTTTGCAATGTCCCAGGTTTTCCTTCATTTGGCTTGGGAAGTTCACCCCCCATCCCTGATGTGCTCCCCCCTACCTCCTCCTATTCTTTCCCCTCAGTGGCCAATCTTAGTTCTTGAACTCTATGCGGATGTCCTGGAACTTTATAGCTGGTTCAAAGAATTTGGATTTTTCTAGGAGTACATACTGATATTTTTTCTCTAGTATTCCTGTTTTCCATTTTTTGAATAACCTTCATACTGTTTTCTATAGTGAATGCACCAATTTATATTCCAACTAACAGTATTTGAGAGTTCCTTTTTCTCCATAAAGCTTGCTAATCTAATTATTTAGTATTTATTGATAGTAATTTGCAAATATATTTTCCCACTCAACATATTACCTTTTCATTTTAATAATAGTTTCTTTCACTGTGCAGAAGGCTTTTGGTTTGGTACGGTCCCATTTGTTTTTGCTTTTGTTTATCTTGTGGAGAATTCCACAAAGACATCACTGAGGCCATCATTGATGAGCTTATTGCCTGTGGTTTGTTTTTTTTTTCATCATTTTACCTCTTAAGTCAAATCTTTAACCTACTTTTAATTAATTATTTGCATATGGGCAGGATTGTGGTCTCGTGTCATTCTTTTGCAAGTAGTTAGGTAGCTGCTGGATAATTTCCCAGAACCAGTTATTGGAGACCTTCCTTTCTCCAGTGTATGCTGTTGGGGCTTTTGTCATAAACTAATTTCCTATATATCTATGGTTTTATTTCTCAATTTGATTCCATTGTTTTAATTTCTGTTTTTATTCCAATACCATAAACTTTTTTGATTACTGTAGTTTTGTAATATGTTTGATCACCAAGAGTGATACTCCATTTTTATACACTTTTGCTCAGGATTGTATTGACTGTTAGAGGTCTTTTGTGGTTCCACATTAATTTCAATAATGAAAGTTTCCTCTGTTTGAAGCATGATATTGAAACTTTAATAGAAATTGCATTGAATCTTACATTGCTTTAGGTAAAATGACCATTTGTACAATAAAATATCAGTTCTCCTGCTTGTGAGCACAGAATATCTTTAAATTTCTTTCTTTTATTCAATTCCTTTCAATATGTTTTACAGTTTGCAGTGTACTGGTCTTTTATGTCCTTGGTTAATTTATTTCTAGACATTTTATTGTAGTAGTAAATGATACTATTTTCTATACCTCCCCCGCCCACCCATTTCCTACTTTTGTAATTAAAATGTCCAAAATTTCTATTTCTTGATGTTTAAATCTTGGAAAGTTGTATGAGTCTAGGAATTTATCATTCAGCTTATTAGCATAAAGATGTTCATAGTGGCTCTTACGATACTCTTTATTTTTGAGATGTCTGTTGTAACCTCTCTTTCATTTCTGAATCTATTTACTAAGTTATCCTTTTTTTTTTCTTTCTGGACCTAGCTAGAGGTTTTTCTGTTTTGTTTATTTCATAGAACCAGCTCTTGGTTTCACTGATCTTGTACTGTCTTTTAAACCTCAACTCATTTTATCTCTGCTCTCATTTTTATTATTTCTTTCCTTCTAGTTTCTTCATTTTTCTTGTTTTTCTAGAGCCTCAAAGTATAGTTATTTATTGGAACTCTTTCTTGTTTCTTCATGTGGTGCTGTGCTATAAACTTCACTCTTAGAATTGTATTTGTTGCTTCTCATAGGCTCTGGAGGCTTGTATCTACATTGTTGTTGCTTACAGGCACTTTTAGATTCCTTCTTTATTTTCCTCATTAACCCAACAGTCATTTAGCATCATGTTGTTAATCTCCACTTATTCAAGCTTTTCTTTCTGTATTAGATTTCTAGCTCCTTGTGATTGTGGTCAGAGAATATACTTTAAATGATTTTAGTCTTCATGAATTTATTGACATTTGTTTTATGGTGCAACCTGTAGTCTGTCCTTGAGAATGTTCTATGTGCACTTGGGCTGAATGTGTACTCAGCTTGGGGTGGAGTGCCTGGTAAATGTCTATTAAATTCATCTGGTCTAATCTCTTATTCCACGTTGATATTCTGTATTTTAATCTGCTTATTAATGTAAGTGGGCTGTTGATGTTCCATACTACTACTGTGTTACTGTCTCTTTTTAGGTCTGTTAATAGTTTGCCTTACATATTTTGGTGCTCCTTTGGTGAGAGGATGTTCTTCTAATGAATTGGCTCTTTATCATTATATAACGTCTATCCCTGCTTCTTGTTACCATTTTTAGCTTTCTTCTTCTTTCCCAAGTTGGGTTCCTTTTAAATCTTTCTCTTGCCTAATTGCTGTAGGTAGAACTTTCAATACTATGTTGAATAGTGGTGATGAGAATGGACATCCCTGTCTTGTACCATATCTTAGACACACATCAGTTTTAAATGCTATCACAGAAAGCATGGTAGAGATAGGAAATTTTGTCTTATATTTAGAAAACTCACAATGAAACTTGCCAAGAAAACATTTATTTTTAAAATAATTACAGTCTATGTCAAAACAGTATAAAATGAAGTCAGGGCCTCCCTGGTGGTGCAGCAGGTAGAGCACTGCACTGTGAAGCATCTGTGGCACAGCACCACAAGTTCGATCCTCGGTCAGGAAGAGGATCTACATGGCGCAGCAGACCTCTCCTGCCTCGCCCGCTGCTCCCCTCAGCAATGTATTTCAGTCGATCTGCCTGTTCTGTTCCCCACTCTATCTCTGGTGAATCCTCTCACCTCCTGCAACTCTGGCCTGTGCCCCAGCTCTTGTATGCATAAATAAATAAATTAAAAAAAAATAAAATGAAGCCAGAAGTCTTCAAAAAAGAAAACATTTTTTTCCCTTCCCTATATTATTTAACTATTTTATGGCTTCTAATATTGATTAGACTCTTGAAGCCAAGTGTTGCTTAGCTGTTCTTACTTGTCTCTTTTGGGACCTGTTTTTCACCACTGTTGTCCTTGGATTGATCTTCTTCTTTACCATCTGCTTTTTTAGTCCTATTTCCATTGTGTCTTCTTCAATTCTAGCTTCCTTTGCTCCTTTCTTATCAGCTATGTTTCTAATGGCCTTCTTCCCTTTATCTTCAGGATCTGAGAATTCTTCATCACAAGACTGTTTGTCTGATGCTTAAGTAGAAATTCTCTTGTCTGGATCTTCTCCATCTTCATCTCTCCTGTGTTTATAAACAACATCTTCTGGAATAACTTGCATTTGGATGCTCGGTACATGAGGTAACTTGTAAAATATCAATAAAACATTCCTTCATCTTTCCATATATTCTGGAGCGTTCTGGTTTGTCATATTTGAAAGACTAATACGCACTTTGAAATTTGGTTCAAAATATTCGAAGTATGGCCTATGGCATATGGCAGTTCATTGGGAATCTTACAATCAAGGACAACTGCAGTCTCATATGTCCAACATCAAGCAACATTTAGGATTGTGCATAATACCTGCCACAAGTATCAGTAAAGGTAAATTAAAATATTATACAGTTTCTCTATGCTTAGCATGACCTTTGACTGTCATATTGAAACAACCAAGTATTTCATCACATAGTGAGTTTGTACCACACAGTATACTACAGGTTGAAATATCTCCATCACTTTCAATATAATAGCTTATGTTTTTGCTCATAGTATTCATCATTTATACCATCTCTCATTGGGAAATTGACAGCATAGCATTTGCCTTTTCCTGCACTAATATCTCTCAAGTCTTCTATACTGAGAACGTATTCTCCATACTTATGGTATGATGCAGTAACTATATGATCTGTTATATATAATGTATCCTCAATACCATCACTGTAATGGGTATCAATATAAATATATAAGAATCTAATGATACTTTAGTAATTTAAGGATTTCATTTACATAACTGAATCCTGATATTTCTGATTTCTTAATATGATATAATCTTTGAGGCCAGTTAACAGCCATATCAGTTTGTTGTGATTTTAACTTCACAGCCCCAGCAACTGAAACATCAGGTGAGAATTAACAAAACTCAGAGTCTATCACATACTGAACAGTCCTCTCCAACATTAATCTCTGCAGTTGCTTATTGTACTCAGACATGGTATGTGGAAATTTGATGTATTCATTATTGTGTTATTTTATCATTTTGTCAGCAGTGGTATTATGGAGCCTATACTGTAGGATATATACTTCCATTTTCTTAAACTAATCATAATTTAGTGGCAAGTTATGAGTCATGTGGATTCTGTGAGGTTTTATGGGATGACCTTGTCCATAATAATTTCTATTATCACTATTATAGTAGTAGCAGACTTTATTCTTGCCACCTCCTTGACTATTTGTTATGGGCTCCCCAGCCATTGAGGCCCACAGGCTTTGCTTCATCTTCCTGCTGAAGCTGCCACTGTAGTTCAGCAGTGGGAAGAGAACTGCGGCACAGGTGGGAGTGGCAGTTCAATGGGAAAAGACCAGTCAGAGGGAGGAGAGGACACGGGAAGGGCTTGGTGCTGCCCAGCCTTCTCTTGTTCTTGTCCATTTTACTTGTGTAGCATTTGCTTTCTAGTTTATCCTGTTATTTTTATTTAGGCTTTTCCCCCTCTAAAGTTACCATGAGGCTTATGTAAAGGGTTGTATATTTAAAATCTGTTTTACCTTGAAGGCTAGATAATCTGTGTTCATTCCACCAGACCATATTTTTACTCTTCTCCCTTCTGTAATTGCTATTTTTGGAAACATTGCTTCTAAGTTGGGATTTCTTTGTTTTATAAGAGATCCTTTAATAGTTCATGTAAAGCTGGTTTAGAGGATGTGAGTTCCTTAAACTGTTGTTTTTTGGCAAAGCTCTTTTTCATGCCTTCAATTTGGAGTGTTGCTCTAGCTGGGTAGATGATTCTTGGTTTGAGGTCATTTTCATTCAGAGCTTTGAATATCTCATGCCACTCCTTTTTGGCCTGCCATGTTTCTGCTGATAAATCTGCTAATAGCTGATAAATCTGCTAATAGTCTTATAGGGATCCCCTTACATATGACTCTTTGCTTTTTTTCTAGATGCTTTTAGAATTCTCTTTTTATCTTTAATTTTTTGTCATTGTAATTATAATATATCGTGGTGTGTACCTTGGTGTTTGGGTTTCTCTTGTATGGAATTCTTTGAACTTCCTGGAAATGGATGTCTGTTTCCTCCTCCAGTTGGTGAAATTTTTGGCTATTATTTCTTCATGTAGAATTTCTGCCCTATTTTCTCATCTCCTTTTGGAATACCTAGATGCAAATGTTACTCGTGCTACTGAGCATGTCTTTTATGTTTTCATTTTCTTATTTTTTTTTCTTCTTGCCAAAATTTGGGGATGTTTCCACAACCCCTATCTTCTTTCTCACTGATTCGATCCTCAATTTCATTGAGTCTACTGGTGATACCTTCTGTTGTGTTTTTAATTACAACAATTGCATTTTTTTATCTCTATGACTTGTGATGCAGTTTTTTCTTAATTTCTTTGTCCTATTGTATTTCTCATTTTGCTCTTTCATTGTTTTCTTAATATCAGTATACATCACAGAATGTTTGCTCTGAATTCTTCTTCTAGAAATTTATTTAGATCTGTTGAAGAAGGGTTTTGCCTTGACCCAATGATTAGGTTGAATTCTTCTGCTTCCTTGTATTGTTTGATGCTCTGTGATTATTTCTGTGGGTTAAATTAAACTGCTTTCTTTCCCAGTTCTACTGTAAATATCTTGAATTAAAATTACAGGTGACAGGGTATTTGCTATAGGGTTAGTTGGCCTTGGATGTTGTGCTTTCTGTTCTTGTGCTAGTTAAACTGTGAAGTTAAAGATTAGAGCACAAAAGTTGGCTTGGGAAGGAGGTTCAAGAGTCCAGCTTTCTCTGTGTTTGCTGGCAATAGTGTGTTTGGCACTTGCTGCAGATTACTAAGAGCATGTGCCTCCTTCAGTGCTGTAGCCATTTGAGTGGAGGGAGTGAGCTGGAATCATCAACTCATCAAGATGGGAGAAGAATGACTTACATTTTGTTGATTTGATGGCCATTGCCCTTCCCCTGAGGTTCAGGAATATGGGGTTGTGGGCCTCAGCCCCAGGTAGGCACTGTAGGTAACAACAGACTATGTACTCGTCAAATTGTCCAGGGGCCTGCCAAGACAAAATGAGGGTCTACTTGGTGCTTCCTGGACTACTGGATTTAGCCTCATTCAACCTTGTGTGTGCCTTGATTTAGTAGGGTATTCTCTTGGAGAATGTTCCATCTTCAGACTACACAAACTGGGAATTGAAAGGAAGAAGACTGGAAGTTGCGTAAAGGAGAGGCAAGTGCTTCTCCTCGCCATTCCAGGCAACCTGGGTGCCCTTGGTCAGTATGCTGTGATCTCCCCATACAACTCGTACACTCTGATTGCACAAGTTGAGATTGTAGAGAAGTCCAAGAGATCTCATGACTCCCAAAATCGGGAACAGCCAGCCTATACTCTCTGGAAGACTTGTTTGCACTTTGTAGCTACTGAATTTTAAGCCAGTCAAGAGGTTATATAAGAGGTTGTCACTGAAACCTGTTCAGGAGCCCCTTGCTCAGCAGTCTGAGATTTCCCCAGGAGGCTGTACTCTCTGACTATGGTAGGGAAGTACTAGGGATCAGGTTGGGCATAGATAGACATCTACTGCTGATTTCTCTTTCAGGCACAGATAACCTAGGAACCCTTTGTTCCACAGACTGTTTACTGTGGTAGTTTATACCCTGGCTGCACATTGTGAACTGACTGGAAGCCCATAAATTGCTTGTGGGATAGGCAAGTACTTCTCTCTGCTGCTGAAACCAGAAACAGGTCACTGTGATGCCCTTTCTTCATCAGGTTATGTTCTCAAAGAGCAACCTGTACTCCCTGGTGTAGGGTTGGGCTTCTACAGGAAGTGGCAGGAGATCTGGAGAAAAAAGGTGGTTATAGAAAGAAAAGTTTCAGAACAGTTCCTGACATACTGTGATTTAGTCTTTTCTACCATTTTCAATGTTCTTTATCTCTCCTTCCTGCAGAGACACTGCTCTTCATTTCCCTAGCTCTGTTCCAGATGGGGCTGCTCTGTTTGGGTGCTGATCCATTGTGTCTTTGAAGAAAGTGAGGACTCAAGGATCCTGTCAGTCTGCCATCCTTTTCCTCTATTCTCAGTGGTATTGCCTTCTTAATTTCTCTTTCTGTTATTTTATTGTTTGTATATAGAAATATAACAAATACTGTGTGTTGATTATTTAGCCTATAACTTTATTCTTTCATTTAAATGTATTTATTGTTATTGAAATACCATTGTTTTACAATGAGCTAGAAGAGGAAGAAATTAAGAAAACTATTCCAATTACAAATCACACCAAAAAAAAAAAAACACCCCAAAACACCTAGTAGTATATCATTTGTCATTTATAATAGGTTTTTGGTGGGGTTGTTAGGGTTTTCTATGTATGATTTGTTATCTGCCAACAATGGCACTTTTACTTCTTCCTTCCCAATTTGGATGCCTTTTATTTTTTTCTTGCTTAGCTGGTTTGGTTAGGACTTTCATTATTGTGTTAAATGAGGGGAGAAAGGGCTTTGTGAACTAGCATTGTCTTATTCAGATCTTAGTGAAAAAGTCTTCAGATTTTCACCATTGAGTATGATGTGAGGTCTGTGATTTTCATATATGGTCCCTTAGAATGTTGAGGTATGGTCTTTCTCTGCCCATTTTTTGAGAGTTTTTGTAATCATAAGTGCATATTAATCTTATCAAATGCTTTTTTCTGTATCAAAAGGCTTTTGTAAGTGCTTTTATGAAACTATTAGAGTTAGGAGGTGAGGTATCTAATGATTTTCACCATTGAGTATGATGTGAGGTCTGTGATTTTCATATATGGTCCCTTAGAATGTTGAGGTATGGTCTTTCTCTGCCCATTTTTTGAGAGTTTTTGTAATCATAAGTGCATATTAATCTTATCAAATGCTTTTTTCTGTATCAAAAGGCTTTTGTAAGTGCTTTTATGAAACTATTAGAGTTAGGAGGTGAGGTATCTAATGACTTTTTCGGCCTGGATTTTTTCTGACAAATTCTGCTAAGATGTTAACAGTGACCTACATAGTCTCTAATATCAGCCCTTCTGGGCTGATATTATGGAGAAGGAAAAGGTAGCTGTGATCCACACAGAGGGATTTTCCTTTTGATCTTAGAAACTTCTTGACATTTTTTCTACTAACCCTCTTAAGTTTCTCTTTATTCACTTGCCTAAATAATTAAGTACATGTAAAGGCTTTCCTACCAGAGAGGGAGGGCATTTTCTTTATGGCTTTTCATTATCAACACAGTTTTATTGCTCCATCAGTCTCCATTAACTTTGGAAGAAGGACCTACTAATTTCTGTTTCTAGATCTTGGTTTGACTTGGCTAATAGCATTCAGTTGATGTTTTAAGATGTTTTTATTATGGTGATATTCCCAGTTGAACTTACAAGCTTTCTGCCTCCTGAAGGTGACTACGTGGGACAATGATTATGTTGGAGAAAAAGATGTGATTTGATTTGAAAATTGCTTTTTCTCTAGATTCTTTATTACTTTTGTGTTGTGCATAACTGCCATTTGGTCATATCACTGTATCACTGGTCATTATAGAAGAAAAAAGATATAACTTGGGCCCTGGGGAAATAAGTCTTTAGGGGCCTGTGAGAAATAAGCATAGAAGAGACAATTTAATGCATGATCATTGTTTATTTTGAATTTTCACTTAGTATACATTTTTCAATTCTATAAACCCAAAGTGATTTTAAAGAATATAGATTAATACAGAAATCCAATAGAAAGATAATAGAGGCATATGTACTGAGTCTGGATATTAATACAACAGTTTTGATTTCAGAGCAGTGACTATATATGTGTGATTATATATTTTTTGTATCCTATGATATTTTTGATGAAGATTAATGTACCAATGTGAAGAAATATGAAATATATTCTCTCAGAAAAATCTTTACTATCTCCTAATCTTCAAAACTCTGAATTCTCTAAATTTAGCTCCAAATTAATCTTTTCAACACCCTTTTCTTTCTATAAGTTCAGGCTCATTAGAAAATAAAAGAAACTATCACAGAAGAAATAAGGAAACATTTTTTAAAGTATGATATGAAATATAACTGCCTGAAAATGTGAAGTTTTTAAATTCAAAATGGTATATTGATCACTTTCCTAGTCTTTTGAGTTATTTACTTTCCTACTGTTTTCTCTCTCATAATAATATTATCTTTGTGAATGACAAAACCCACATTCTTTTGAAATACCTCAGCGTATGTGAGCATCCAGTACTATATAAAGAATGCACAGGATGAATTGTTCCGTGTTCCTTTGAACTGGTGCTGGAGTAGCTAGGGTCTTACTCTGACTGGGTTTGTAAGTGTTTTGATTGTCCTTCATTGTCACTGAACTGACTGATATTGGATCCCTGGTGTTTACTCTTACTGGACCCAGATGAAGTTGGTCCATGCCCAGTCCCTGAGTGTCTGGAGGTGTCCCCTGACTGCCCATGGTCGTGCCCCTGTCTTTCATTAGTGTTGGATCCAGACTGACTGTGGGCAGAATCTGACTGCTCATGTGTGACTGTCTGCCCGTGATGTGACCCTGAGTGCTTAGAGCTGTCTTCTGAATGGCCATGTGTAGACTCATGTTGGTTTCTTGAGCTGGACCCAGACCTTCTGTGGGTAAGGGAGGATTGTCTCCCTGGATCTTCTACATGTCTTTTGCTACTGCTAGTCTGACTAATACTGGATTCTCGATGTCTGTTTTTACTGGATCTTGAGGATGTCTGACCTTTCTTTCCATAATCCAAGTCATCTTCATATTCTGTGTTTCTCTTGCTGGGGCTCATGCTTGTCTTGTGTCTTCTTCCTTGTACTTCAGTGGAACTTGACCTTCCTTTCTTTTTTCCACATGAATCATGTTTTTCCCCAAATCCATGTTTGTGTCCACAAGTGGATTTATCACGTCTCCCTTCTTGACCTGGAGAACTGGAGCCATGGCCTTTTTTCCCTCTTACATTTGGGCTCTTAGATCTGGACTTCTTTCCTTTTCCTTCACTTCTTGAAAGACTTGATTTTCTGTAGTGTTTGTCTTCCTCTTCTTCCTCTGTCTCTTCGTCTGTATCATCTTCTTCATATTGATTATGGTGTCTATACTTTTTCCCTGATGCTTGCATGTTCTTTCTCCTGTTAGAAGCATAGTATGCTTGGGCCAACTTGAATAACATCAGAAAAAACTCTGTAAAGTCTATTTGTTTGTTGTGGTCTATATCAAGGATTTGCATGAAGACTTCAGCAGTTTCTGGGTCATCTGGATTCTGTACAGAAGGAAGACAGAGGGAGAGTGTATGAGACAACACACATGGTCAATTAAATAATTCAAAATTCATTTAGGGAATGTGAATTCTTATTTCAGAGTTCCTCAAAGTATCTTTTAAATATTTTTTAAAAATTTATCCATAGAAGAACTGGGGTGTAGGCCACAGGTGTGGGGGTAGGGGTGAGAGGATTCGCCAAATACAGAGCAGGGAGCAGAACAGGTGCAGTCACTGTAATACACTGCTGAGTGGAGCAGCAGGCAAGACAGGAGAGGTCTGATGTGCCATGTGTCAGCTCCCTGGCCAGGGATAGAACTCATGACACAGTGGCTGGCAATAGCTTGATAGTGCTGAGACTTGAACACCTGCACGACCAGGGAAGTCATCAAAGTGTCTTTTATTTTCTATAATAGTTAGTTCATTCTGGCTCAGCAAGAAAAAAGAAATAATTCTTAATTCTAGTATGGTGACACACAAGAAATTTTGATAGGTCAAGTGCATGTTTTTCCTAGTTTACATAGCATTATTTTATAAAACCCATAATTAAAATGTCTTTTAAGTATACATTGTTAGCATTCACTTGTTAGGAAACATATTAGGCAAAACTAATTTTGGTATTCACTTCTTTATCATTAATATCTAGATTATTTTTTTCTTTTGAGGATGTATGTGTGTGTGTATGTGGATATGTGCGTGTGTTGCAAACACACATGCGTGTGTGTAGAATATATACAAAAGCACAATGTGAAGAAAACAATTTATGTTGCTTTTAAATAATAATATGGTTATTTCAATTCCAGAAGATACGTTTCATAAAGATTTTACAATAATCCTTTTATCAAAATATTGGTATGGGACAGAAATGCTTTAAATATTTTTTACCTTCAGGATTGGATGAAACTCTACTTCTAGAAGTTCCTTCAACTCTGTTTTGCTCAGTGTTTCAGTCTCCTTGTCTGTTTTTGAATATTGGTGGAATAGGTCAATGATAGCAATGATGTTTTCTAGGAGAGTCGACATTTTTTTGAAATACAGGGAATCTAGAAAAATAAATAAAAATGAACTGTTACTAATTTTTTTGAGATCATATTAATTGTTACAATCAGTTTCAATATTTTTGGAGTCTACATCTCCTGCATATAGCCCATTTTAAACAATGGAAGATGATCACAAAAAACTTATCTCTACTGTCTAAATAGTGAAACACAGAGTTTGAATAAATTACTAGACCTGCCAAGATCCTGGTCTAGAAGCCATTCATGGCAGGATGTAGAAGCAACAAAATTTAGTCATTCAATTTGCTAAAAATCAGGTTTCTAAAAGGTAACTTGCTAAGTGATCAGTGTCTTGAGAGATAATTTTCTGAAAGTGAAGGTGCTAAATGGCTGAGACACTCAGTGAACATTCACTCAATTTGCTTTCTTACCCCCTTAACATTTTGTGAAGTTTGCAGTGTTTCTAATTGGATGACTTGACTTTCATATCTTTTTGGTATTACAAAATTTTTTGTTGACTGACTTTTATTTAGCTATTTAAGGAATAGCATTTAAACAGTGTTCACCTTATCTCATGATTAAACAAAGAAATTACTAAGCTTGTCAGTAAATCTCAACAAACATTTATTGTATAAGAGCATATAACAGTGACTTTAAGGAGTTATAAAACTAGGCGAAACTCAAATTTGGAAGATATGATTATGGTATCAGAGGTAAAGCACTTATGGATTTTGGATTGCTTGGTAGAGGAAATAGATACTGATTTATTTTTGACATAGTTGAACATGTATTTTGATAAATTTGTAGGTAACTACTAAATAACAGAATTTATAATTTCTAAGTCACTAGAGTAGAAAAGGGGAGTGAAAAACTCGATCAATTCTATAGAAGCCAGAAAAGAAATAAACAAAGAAACACAGGAAAAAGTAGGGTAAACAAAATTATAAAAGAGTAGAAAAACATAAAATTTTATCATTTACATCAGAATTGCTAGTTAAGCATTCAATTTTAAGGACTGAATTTAAAGGAATTTGAGTTTCTTTTAATTTTATACACCCCAAATCCCTACACTTTAGATTTTTTTCAGCTACTGTTATTTATGGTCATAGTCCAGAACTTGGATTTATTTTGCATCATCTTCAAAAGCTCAGTTTTAAGAATTCCACTCTCTGACCTCTCCTTGTACCTTGGCTTCAATTTACTGATTTATTTACTCACATTTTTAACTTGGTTAGACATTATGGCTAACTGGCTAACCTCCATTCTGCTCTTGCATATACCCTGCATATACCCTGTATCTCTTGCCTACTCTTTTTTTTTGGGGTGGGGAGGGGCACTCACTGGCAAAATCTCCATCAGCTTCTTCCTTTTCATCAAAAGGTATCCTTGGGTTTCATTTCACTACCTTGGAAGCCACTGGAAAAGAATTTCCTCATTTTCCCAATATATAATCTCCAATCTACTGTATTTATATCTCTATAACTTAACCTTCACTGCTGTTACAGTGAATGAACTGTCTTTTCTTCCAATTTTGGCACTGGACCCCACTTTCCCTTGCTTACTCAAACACTTTGCCTTTGCAGTTTCCACTTTGTCTCCTATACCATGAATTGCTCTTTCTCTACAGAATCATCCCTTTTAACATATATTCATGCTGAAGTGTCTTCTATCTAACATCCCCTCCACTATCCATCATCACCTTTAGGCATCATCTAATTTGTCTTTTCTCTTTTATAGCAAAACCACTAAAAAGTTATACTTAGATTGATACTTTCTTTACTGCTTGTTTTATTCAAATAATCTTTTGTAAACAATGACTAAAACTCTCATGAAGTTAAAAAATGTCCGTCCAGGGGCCTCCCTGGTGGCACAGTGGGTTAAGCAACGCACTATGAAGGAAACCGCAGCCACTGCAGCACGAGTTCTATCCCTGCTGCCAGCTGGGGAGGGGACCCACATGGCATAGTGGACCTCTCCTGCTGTGCCTGCTGCTCCCCTCAGCAGTGTATTTCAATCTGCCTATTCTGCTCCCCACTCTGTCTCTGGTGAATCCTCTCACCTCCCTGATCTCTGGCCTGTACCCCAGCTCTTGTATGCATAAATAAATAAATATTTTTTAAAAATGTCCTTCCATTTCACATATTGCTTAAAATATCAACAGCATCTGATGTCTCTGGCTCCATCTTCCTTCGCAGACCCCACTCTCTCCCAGTTCTTCTTCAGACTTCTTGACCACTTTTTCTTAGCTCCTCTTCCAGTTCTAAATATTGATGTTCCCTGAGATTAAGTCCTTCACATTATTTCCTCTATTATACTCCCTTGGGGGGATCTTATCTAGTCCTAATACTTCAAATCCTTTGTAAAGGGTGACAACTCCCAAGTGTGTATTTCTAGGCACAGAATCTCCACTTAGCTTAATTGCCTAGTCAGTGTTTGTACTTGCCCTAATGGAGATTTTAAATCCAGTATGTTCAAGGAGAAAAAGATGTCTTCATTTCTAACTAAATCCTTACCACACCCTTCTCCTACCTTGTTATGCCTGTCTCACTATTGTTCAAAACACAGACCTAGGAGTTAATCTTGTTTCTCCTTTTCTCACATTCATATCTAATACATTAACATGTTTTATTGACTATACTTTCAAAATATCCCTAAAATTGGTTACTTTTCCACTACCTTCATATTATTGCTGCCCTAATGATTTATTTTGACTATAACAAAAACACACTGGAGTATGTCCCACCTTAGAAACCTTCCCTTGAAACAACATTCCCCCTTCTGCCAGTGTGTTTCTATTCATTCTAAAGTCCTATTAACTACTCCCTTTCACAGCAAAATTTCTTCAGTTTTCTGTACTTTCTCTCTTACAGTGTTTACTACTGCTTTCTTTTCTTTTTAATCCAGACTCTTCAATAGTGTTTCTTAAAACTGTTGAAACTGAGTTATGTCAAATCACCTATGCTGAATATAAGTGACTATTTATTCATCATCATCTCACTCAAATTCTTGGTAGTGTAAGTAGAATTAGCCATTCTCATGGATCTTCTTGTTTTGTTTTTAGATCTCACATCACAAAATTTTCCTGATACTTCTTGTAAATATTGGCTGGTTTTTTCTCTTTTTTTGAGTAGTCTTTAACCTTTTATCTGCTCAGTGTCAAAAAATTTGGAAATCACCATGGTTATGGTCTTGTTCTTGTTCTTTTTCTTTTTATCTACTCACTTTTCCTAGGCAGTCTCATTGGATTCCTTGATTTCATTTATCTGGTAGCTCACATATTGGAACCTCCATGCACGGACTGTCACTTGAGTTCAACATTATTGATCTATGTCTTATTTTATTTAGCAAATACTGAACACCAGATACTGTGCTAGGAACTGTTTTATGCTTTGGTAATATAGTAATGAACTAGGTAGAAAGAGACTACTCCTATGAAGACAATAGCAAATAAATAAATGAAGCAATTGTATATTGAGAAGTGATATACATACCATTAAAGTTATAGTGGGACTATATGGATTTGGGGGGACTTTTGATTGATTAAATAAGGTTTTGTGATAAAGGGGATATTTGAGCTGAAAATGGAAAAATAAAGACCTGTTGACTGGTTGAACTAGTTTAGGCAAATGAAACATGCAAGGATCCCAACATGGGGGTCAACTTAGTATGTTAGCAGTATTAAAAAAAATACTGTTTCTAGAACATTGTGGACAAATCAGAAGTGATATGTTAGTCAGGGATAGTGATCAGATAATGATGACCATCTAACTAAGGTAACATTAATGAACTTTATATGAAGTCACAAAGAAGAGAAGTCACAATATGAATTTTTAGTAAGAAAGTGATCTAATTTTTTTTTAAATCACCTAATGCTATGGCTTTTTAGTTTGTTTCAGATTGAATTTCCTTAGTGAACAGTTAGAAAACTGGTGTGTGTGTGTGTTAAAATAGCAGAATGTTATTAGTAATCAGATTGAGACCTCCATTCGGATTGAAAGAGAACTATAGTAGTTAGGGAATTAAATTTGGTTTAATACAAAATTTGGTTTGATACAAAATTTCAAGGCACATATTAAAAAAGTATTATAAATTCCAAGCAGGATATATATAACAGAAAACTATACTTGACTGCTGAACACTTGAGACATTGTAAAAAAAAACCTTAAAAGCAGCCAAAAGAACAATGATAAGACCTAAAGTCTACTTTTTAAGAAATGATGGGCACTAGAAGAGAATGAAATGTTGTCTTTATCTTTCTTATGGAAAATATATTTTATACTAGAATTTGATACTTTGTGAAAGTACCTATGAATAATAAATCTTAAGCTATTTTGAAACAAATAAATATACAATCAATTATCAGCAGACCTGCTATAAAGTAAATATTACAGTTTGAGGCACAGAGTGGCAGGAAAGAATGAAGAAAAATCAAATGAGTAAATGTGTGGGGAAATTTAGATAACATTGATTGATAAAAATGATAACAGCACTAGTAATAATAATAGTTATTATTATATCTGATAGGATTTAAGATAGTTATAGTTAAAATACCCAACAACACCAGTTAAGGCTGGAGGGGTAAATAGAGTGTATTATAGGGTGCTTGAATTATTTGAGTATTAGTTAACGTATTTTGTAAAATGTACACTAATAAATCGAGGATACATGTTACAATCTCTAGAGTAACTTTGAAAATAATAATAAAATAATGTATAATTAATAAGCTAATTTAAGGAAAATTAACTGACAAATATTTAAATCACTTCCTCCCCCCCCCCCAAAAAAAAAGAGAAAAATAAATGTAGGCCAGATGAAGAAGAGGAACCAAGTAGTAATAGGGTAATTTACAACAAATAATATAGTTATAATAGTGACTATAAATGGACTAACTACACTAACTTAAAAACAAAGATTATTAAACTGGATTTAAAAAAATGATATATGATGTTTAGAAGAGACATATTGCATGTGCTAACAATGGTTGAAGTGAAAGAATGGAAAAAGAATGTACTTACTCCTCAAACGCTAAAGGAAATCTGTTGTTGTATTAATATACAATTCTTATAATATAAAAATTTTTCTTGAAGAATACCATAACAATAAAATATTAGTTCACAAAGAAGACATAAAAATATAGATTGATAACTACCTCAAAATATAAAATGCAAAATGTGACAGAACTAGAAATAGGTGAATCTGTAATCTTAGGGGTAATGTACTTCTTGGCAACTAGTAGAATAGACAGAAATTATAAGGTATAAAAAATTTTCCACAAAATTATTAATAAAAAGTTACATATTGAAAAACTGCACCTAACAACTATAGAATATACATTCTTTTTAAGTGGATATGAACTATTTTAAAATTTACTATATGTTGGTCAAAAATCAAGTTTTAATAAATGTTAAAGGATTTAACAGAATTTGTTTTCTAACACAATGAAATGAGGCTAGATTTCAATAATAGAAAGAGAACTAGAAAAATCTGAATGTTTGGAAATGAAGCAATAATATTTAAATAATTTATCATAGAATAAGTTGCAAAAAAATTAGAAGTATTTTGAACCAAATGAAAGTGAGAAAAATATGAAACAGTAAAGCTTGTGGGATAAATAAGTTCCATGACCAAGGAAAGGTAAGAACTGATATTAGTGAAATAGAAACAAAATTTAGAGAAGCAAAAAAAACCAAGAGATTTGAAAAAAATGTGAGAAAATTGATAATTCCTGGGTCTTCCTGTGGTTCAAGGGGTTAAGTTTCAGCACTATGAAGCTATCCACAGCCACTGCAGCATGAGTTAGGTTCTGGCCAGGGAGCTGACCCAAATGGTGAAGAAACAGACCTCTCCTGTCTTTGCATGCTGCTCCCCTCAGCAGTGTATTTCAGTAGACTCACCTGTTCTGCTCCCAACTCTGTCTCTGGTGAATCCTTTTGCCCCTCCCAATGCCAACCCCCCTCACCCTCTGCACCTCTGGCCTATACTCTAGCTCTTGTATGCATAAATAAATAAAATAAATTTTAAAAAATATAAAATTGTAATTCCTGAATACTAATCAGTAAAAGAAGAGCAAAATCATAAGTAACCACAACCAAGGGAAGTAAAAGGTGACGTTACTGTAGATTTTATAGCATCAGAAAGATAAGGGCATTTTGTAAGAAAATGTTTTACTAACTTGAAAATTTAAATGAAATGGACACATTTCTAGATAAATATCTAAAATGAATTGATGAGATACAAAAAACCCTAAATAACCCTGTATTTCACATAATAAATTGAATCTTTAATGAATACATTTCTATTGGGAGAGGGAGGACTCTAGGTTATATGACTTTACTGGTGAATTTTTTTAATGTACAAGAAAGAAATAACCCTAACATCATATAGTGTTGTGGAGAAATGACAACAGGTAACCTTTATTGTATAGAATCAGTATAACCTCATTACTATAACATGACAAGGATATTATAATAAATAAATGAACAATAATATGAAAGGAAATCATAGTAACCTGAATAAAGTGTTGGATCTGTGAAAATACATGATGCCTAACTAATTCTGATGAATTTGAGTTTGATTGAACATTTGAGAACTTATCAATTAATAACTCAAGTGGAGTCTGAAAAAATCATAAATGGCATAAATTCCATATTTTGATCTGTATATAAATATATCAATTATATAATGCTATGAGCAAGCATTATATATGTGTATTAATGTGAAGCGTTAAAAACTGTCATCTCTGACTTGGTAATGACACTAAGTACCTGATATCATTTTATTTAGCATCATTATAAAGGTTCTATAATTCCTATGAATTAATATAAAGAATGCAAACAGCCCAAATGGGTAGAGACCACAGGATATTTATAAAAAGAACATCAAAATGATTAGTAGAAATATCAAAAGTTCTCAATATGATTAATTAACAGAGAAATGCAAATTAAAATTACAGTTTGAGACCACAGTACTAAAATGATGCAAAAAAAAAAGGAAAGACAAAAGACAGAAAGATAGAAACTTGACAATCCCAAATATTGGCTAGAAGACCATAAACTGGAAGAAGTACTCTCAAAACTTGATTGGGAGTATCTAAGAAATAACAGTTGACTTCTAGGAATATTTCCATACAAATATATATACATATGATACAAAAAAATCATGTAAAAGTGTTCATATCCCCATTATAAATTTAACACTACAAATAGTACAATTCATATATATGAAAGTGAAAAACAAGTTGTGTTTTTTTATGTAACAGGTGGAAGTCTAATTTGGTGTAGGATGCAATGGTGGAGTTTAGAAAGACTGATGGATATGACTTATCTTGTGGGCAGAGTTGACAGACTTGGTGATGAATCATCATGGTGTGAGGGAAAGACAGGGATCATGGATAACTTCTGGACTCTTCAGCAAAAAGTTGCTTTTCGCATCTATCACTCCCATCCCCTCTCACCTAAACTGCAGTTCACATCCTTGCTTCCACTCTTGCTTCCTATCATCCTGTTTTCCACATTGTAGCCCGAAACAACTTTGGGAAAACATTCATTCAGTTAGCTCACTTATCCTGCTCACTACTCTCCAGTGATTTTTTTTATGTGCTTATTAATATATGTACAAACTCACCTAGGCCGCACTGTGCATAGCCTACCTGTCTAGCCCTCTGATAGCACCATATGCCACTACTCGTCTTGTGAACTATGCTCTAACTTCATTTTGTTCTTTGAAACACATTTATGCTGCTTTAGAGTCTTGCCTTTGCCTCTTCTGGTTTCTTTTGTCACTAAGCTGTCAGTCAAAAGAGAGTTCACAGAGCAGACTTTCTTGGCCATTCAGGCTGAAGTATTCTCCTCCCATTAACTTTCTTAACCAGTCCCAATTTTTTCCATTGTTCTCAGTGTTTGAAATTCTTATTTGTATGTTGTTAACTGAACATCTCCCTGTCATAAATCTAAACTCCTGAAAGTAGGGAGGTTATGTTGTTATGGTGCAAAATTAGCCAAGGGAGACTTGGAAAATGAAGGTAGTTCATAAGTGTTTGCTGGAACAGTAAGTAAATGGAAAATTCAGTTATATAAAGATAGATTTAGGTAAGAGCTGCATGGAAGGTAGAAGTAGGCCCTTATTTCCATTTTATATCCAAATAAGCTTTTGTAACAGTGCTGTTATTCAAAATCGAAATCCTCAAAAATCTAGACTTATTTGCCTTATAGTATACACGCGTCTAGATGGCCACTTATTTCCCACCAAGTAGACCAAGTTATATGTATTCCCGCTTACTTACTTCTTTCACCAGAAGAGCAAGTAGAATGTAGCCTGAGGAGCTTGCTGGGTGCTGAAGTGTGGGATAATGGCCTTTTTATAGCAGGTCCAGGGAGGAGCCGTGCTCTGTAGGATGGTCTGATTCATTCCTAACCAAACCCTGGTCCACCCACATCTCCACCTGTTTCTCTAGCACATGTTTACTTCCCAACTTCCTCCTGTACTCATCTATACTTGTTTTACCTAGTTCCAATTTAGATTTACATAAACCCCATAAATGGGATATATATGAAATGGTTCTTTGTGTGCAGAGTCCACATCGTCTACTTTTTTTAACCCCTCCCCCAACTTTGAATTGGAAGGTACTTGATAAATATGTGTCAATAAATAACACTTCTTATTCATTGTCCCTAAAAGAATAAAATTCACATTTGTGGGAAATTTAAATTCAATTTGTGATAGGGAAATATCATAAGCACCTACCTTTGTGTCTCTTTTTCTCCGTGAATTTCACCTCTGTGTATTGAATGAACTTTCTATGAAGTAAATGCTGATCTTCCAAAAATTATGATGGAGAGAAATAAGAAAATTTGATTTTGATTTTTCAAATGAGAGCAAGAGAGTGTAGTCTTCAGTTAGGAGCAGGGATCATTTAGAGGTGGATTGAGTTTATTAGGTAAGAAACATTAGTCTGATTTTTACCTTGTTTTCAATGATTGCACTGGGGTTCAGAAACATGTTCTAGTTTCTCTTCCTGTGAGTTAAACTGGCTTTCTCATTATTCTTATAAATATATGAGAGATTCCTGTCCTTGCCTTTCTCCATTATCAAGCTGTTATACTGATCAGACTCCATCGTCACTGGGATGTCCCCTCATTACCTCCTCCATACTGTCAATACTGAATTCATCAATGTGCTCTATCCCAAAATGAGCATCCTTCAGAAAATGCATGTTAGTTAGTGACATCTCCATCCTCTGAGTGTCTCAGCTGCATAGTGTTCTTTGTCATCTTTTCTTCTCCTTTACCCCTTATGTCATGTCCCATCCTTTTAATGCTACTTAGTCTTATTTTCTCTATATGGAGTCCTGTTTCTCATTGTGAGTGTTGCAATTTTAGTTACTGACCTCATCATCCATCAATGGAGTATTTGTAAGAAGCAGTCCTACTATTAGTTCGCATATTCATCTTCTCATATTTTTGCATCTGCATCTCATATTTTGCATCCTTACTTACAGAAGCCCCTTCCCAAAGAAGGACCCTTCATAATGGGCATGAATCTCTGTCTTTCCTGCTGCCTCTCCTACCACATGTACTTATGGGAAGATCACTTTAGACTTGTGCACATACCTTGGATGAGCCTTCAGTGGTCCACCACTGTGCAATATGTGTACATGCTGCTATCACCACCTGGAGAGTCCCTCAACCTTAGATTTTCTTCATCCTTCAAGAGCTTCCAGAATCATCACTTCCTTCTTAAAGTCTTATCTGACATCTCCTCATAGATTGTTGTTTCTTCTCATTTTCTAATTTCTCTCTCATGTAGCTCTGGTGATCTCTTATTTTAATTTCTGTATGTATCTTCACTGCCCCTCTCCACATTTGTGTTATTTTTCACCCTGATATTGACTAAATCATCTTTTATGTCATTGGCTCTCATAGTATTGATAGTTCCTGGGACATCTTCAAATAGTAAGTACTAGGATTGGCTAGCCTTGTTTAGCCAGTGGAGAGAAATACATCTCAATTATGAGAACTTTGTTTAATGCCTAATTTCTAACCTTCATAAAACATCAATTCCTTTTTATGTGGACCTTTAGTTAACATCCATAGAACAGAGGATTTCATTTTCTCTTGTCTCTTCAGTTTTAATATCCCTTGTGACAGTAGTTGCTGTGTTTTTGTTTCTGACCATGTTGTAATAATAATAGTAATATACATTGTATGTCCAGTATGTGCCAAGTATGCACTGAGATTGTGCATGTATACTTATAATCCTGTGAACAACCCTGTGAGGTCATTATTACCTTGTTTTTGATATTATGAAATCAATACCAATAGGGCACCAAGGGTTACCCTGTGAGTAAGTTACAGTACTGGGATTCAATCCCAGGTCATTCTGACTGTAACTCCAACACAGTTTTTCCACTAAGTTGTTCATGGTGTTATTTTTAGTGTTTTAAATAGTGGGTTCTCTTCATGTGCTCTGAATCTAGGAGAACTAAATATGGAAGTCACTGCTTGGGCAGCAGATAGACTAGACCATGAAGTATGAGTGATTGAGAAAGGCAGAGTTCAGAGAGGGCAAAAATGGGGCAGTCTGGGATCTGACACTTTATTGGTCAGAAGACCTCATCTTGCAAATTGAATCTAGTAGTCTGCTCCAGCACTGTTTTCTTGACCATGTTATGAGCATTGTTTTTAATCATTAACTTGGATGAAAATGTGGGAAGATGGAGATATTTTTTGGATCAACTAAGGTGCAAAGAAGATTTTAGCATGTCATACCGATAGTGTAAATCTCATAAACTTAATTTTACCAGAAGAAAAATAAAATCCTGACATCAGCTCTAAATGAAACTTCATAAGAATGGGTAGAAGATCAGTAAAAGAAGGAATACTTTAACAGATGCTAGGTGATGTAGTAGACCAAAAGGTAATGGTATTTTGGGCTATACTAAAAGAAGCACATTAGTTGGAATAAAATAGCAGTGATATTTTTCATTTTTCTACATTTATCATATTGTTTCGGTAGCTTTTTATTTACTTCTGGTGGTCACTTCTCAGTATGGAGATAGACAACTTATTATGTGTTCTTAGTGAAGTAAGTAGGATGTTTGGTTAGAGGGTAGTAAAGGTAACCAAGTGAGAAGCAGATTATGGGAGATGAATATCTGTCTTCAGTTATATGAGTTGTTAAAAGGATTAATTATACCTGGGTTGTATGAAAATTTCAGGTAAATGGTTTGAAATGGTAATGAAGTTTTTCATTTTGTATAAGGAAGAAATTTTTAATACCAGAATCATCTAAATTTGAATTATTTTTGGAAATAGTGAGTTCCCCATTGCTGCATAGATAACTTTGAACCGATTACTGATAATCAGTCTAGCCTTGTTGTATTGCAGTTGATGGTCAGGAGGCCCAAGTTTGCATGAATGGCAAGTCAATGTCGGGACCCAGGATGCTAACTCTGGACCTTTCACTCTGCATTGACCCAGCTACTGGAGATGAGTTTGAGACAGGGATACAAACTTTGCAGGGGAGTTATATAGGGGATCAATGGGTGTTTCTCTGATAAATCCCTCTTTCAAGCTGAGAGCTATGTTCCATGATTCAAGTACATTTTTGTGACTGACATGATTGAGCTCCACTCAGACGGCTGTTTGATCAATGCAGTTTAATAACTATGGGGGTAACAGGACAATTGATTCTACTTCATAGTATCAATAGGAAGACTCATTCCCCATTTCTTGCCAGCATAGCTAGTCCCTTTGTATATTTGCTTTTTACATTTAGAATATTAGAGAACATTTCTCCCTACGTCATTCAAATTACTGACCATGGAATAGTGAGCAATGTAGGGCATCTTTTCTGTCCTCAAACTTATTTCTTGTTTCATTGTTACCAGGCAATAAAGTGATTTCAGAGGTATTTAGGTATCCAGTTATATACTGTGTTTTGCAGGATTTGTTAAAGGTGAAGAAAACTACCCCCAAATCAAGAGCTATTGGTATGTTACAAACGCTAGTATTTCAGTTTCCACCATTCAGTTGGTTGTCCTTTTCTTTTTCTGTGCAAATGGCTGAAAAGGTAGAATATTGCCATATGGCCTTGGGCTGTTGATGTGGGTCAGGTTGTTATGATCCAGGGGAACAGCCCTTTGTGATGTGTCACTGAGACTGTAGGGGTAAAGGGAACTTGGAATTTTTGGTTAAATGATTTCTGTAGGAGCTGTAGTATGTCCTGGGAGGTGCTGTTTTTTTTTTTTTGGGGGGGGGGATGTTTTCTAGGTTGAATGTTCTTTGAATTCCTTGGCATAGTTTTAGCTAATTTTATTGCTTAGCCATGCAGTGGCTGAACAGCACCTACTAAGAACACCTTTATTTGAAGTTTGTATTTGTCAGGGCAGTGGTGATGGAAAGCAGTGTTGATCCCATGGAAAAATTTCACTTTCCCTTCAGTTTTCTCAGTTTGAACTTTCTTTACTCTCTGTGTGTGTGTAGTGTGTTTGTGTGCGCGCGTGTGCATTCATGCACATGAAAGAGTTTGTGTTTTTTCAGGTATAAGCAGCCTATTTCATGCCAATCTGGCTTGCCTCTCAGCCCACATATTCAATCCTGGGGTCTAACTGGTAATTCATTTGAGTATGAAGAGAGGAAATTGGAAATAAAGTAGATTAGCAACTGATAACCCCATGTCATTAAGAAAAAACCTTCATGATTTCACTTTTGAATATTAATAACAGAGAGATTATGCGATCTTTAGAGGTACCATGTCAGCAGTGCCTAGTATCAGCTATAAAGGATGAGCCAGTTACTATTTCATGTTCCCTAGAAACAATGAGTTTTGGTGACACAGCAGTGTATCTCTGGGAATTTGGAAGGTAGAGTCCAGGAGTAAACCATGGCAGAGACATTATAGCCATTCTTAGCAAAATTCATCAATGTCATGTTTCCAGACAAGGTCTAGAATAGGCCAATATTTGCAAGAGAATGTGGAAGACTATGAACTTGGAATGAGCTATAATCACCATATTGTACATTAGATTCTCGGAATTTATTTTTTTTTTCTCATGCATTCACCTTCGTTTTTAAGTTATGTTTATTGAGATAACACTGATTTATGCACAGTATATGTTTTAAGTGTATAGGTTCACACCTCTAAATGTATATTATCACACCATCCCACCATTCCTTTCTTACTTGCTCCTTTTATATAAGAATATTATAGACAGGTTAGAGTGTTGTCTGTAGGGACAATTTCTGTTGATGTCAGGGATGTTCAGATTAAGAGAGAGGTCACAGTATTCAAGGATCATTCATTCATTCAACAAACATTTGTTGCCAGCCAACTAGCCATTAGTCATTATGCTTGTCATAGGGCTATTCCTGTTGTCCAAGAGTTCATGATCTAATGAAGAGAGAAGACAATGAAACAATAGGATATGTGTTACAATAAAGGTATTTATAATATCATAGAAAGGCATGCGGAAGCAACACATTCTCTTGTATTTTTATTTCCCCAACTTTTTTGAGGAATAATTAGCAAATATAATTGTATACATTTAAAGGTATACAATGTGATGTTTTCATGTACATGGATATTGTGGAATAATAATCAAGATAATTAACACAAGTATTCACCTCATATAGTTACTTATTTATATATTTTTCAATTTGTGGTGATAACCTAAAAGATACACTCTTTGCAACTTTTAATTATATCATACATAATTATTAACTATAGTCACCATGCTGATTTAAATAGAATCTCTTTTTTTCTCATGAATTAACCTTTATTTTAAAATTATGTTTATTGAGGTAACATTGATTTATGCATTGTATATGTTTTAGATGTATAGGTTCACACTTCTATAAATGTGTGTTTTCATACCACCCCACCTTGAAAGCACCAAAAATCCTCTACCATAGTCCATAGAGCCCCCTACCTGGATTGTTTTCAGTCCCCACCCTCTTCTTCTGGTAACCTCAGCCTGATATCAGATTTCAAGGGCTTGGTCTGTTCCTTTGATTTTTTTTTTGTTTTATTTTTATTTATTATTTTATTTTGCATATCAATGAAATTTTTGGCATTTGTCTTTCTCCTTCTGATTTATTTTGATTAGTATAATCTCCAATTCTGTCCATGCTATCACCTGGCAAAATGTTATCCTTTTTATGGCTGAATAGTATTCCCATTATTTTTATATACCACATCTTTATCCAAATATCTGTTGTTGGGTACCTAGGTGTTTCCATAACTTGGTTATTTTCAATACTGCTCCAGTAAACATAGGAGTACATATATTCCTTTGAACTAGTGTTTTTGTATTGTTCATGTAAATACCTTAGAGAGAGATTGCTGGATAATATGGTAGATCTATTTTTAATGTTTTGAGAAACCTCTATACTCTTTCTTTTTTTAAAAAAGATTTATTATTATTTATGCACACAAGAACTGGGGTATTGGCTAGATGTATGGGGGGTGAGATACAGAGTGGGGAACATAACAGGTAGATTGACTAAAACACACTGCTGAGGGGAGCAGCATGTGAGGCAAAGAGAAGGTGCCCAATGTGGGTCACCTCCCTGGCCGGGGGCAGCTGCCTTCTGCCTCACAGTGCGTTGCTTTACCCATTGCGCCACCAGGGAGGCCCCTATACTCTTTCTTATAAAGGTTTGACTAGTCTACATTTCCACCAACAGTATATGAGGTTTTCTGTTTTCTCCACACTTTTGCCAACATATGTTTCTGGTATTTTGGATATGGGCCATTCTCACAGGTGTGAGGTGGAATCTCATTTTGATTTACATTTCCCTGATGATAAGTGATGATGAGTATTTTTTCATGTGCCTGTTGGAATTTGTATGTTGTCTTTGGAGAAGTGTCTGTTTAGTTCTCCTGCCTGTTTTTTAATTGGATTATTTGTTTTCTTTTCTGGGTTGCATGAGTTCTTTATAGCTCTTGGATATCAGCCCCTATTTCATTTAACAATGTCTTACAGTTTTCTTCGTACAGGTCTTTTACCTCCCTTATTACGTTTATTCCTAGGTATTTAACCCCTTTTGTTGCAATTGTAACATATTATTGCATGTGATACAATAATATATCATATATAATGTATATTATAATAAAGAAGGAATTTATCTCATATATAAAGACCATACTTGACAAAACCGTAGCTAATGTAACACTTAGTGGTGGAAAACTGAAAGCTTTTTCTGTAAGATCAGTTATAAGACAAAGATGTCAACTCTCACGACTACTCTTAAATATAGTTTTAGAAGTCTTCACTAGAGCAATTATATAGTCTAAATTTTTTTTTATTATAAGTGGATCTTGGAGCTTGTCAGTATCTTCTCCTGTATCTGTTAATATGATGATATGATTTGTATCTTTTCTTATGTAGTGAATTATTTTTATTTGATTGCATTATTTGAACTGTACTTGCATCCATGGAATAAATTCCACTTGGACATGTATGTATGACTGATTCTTTTAATGTATTGTTTAATCGGATTTGCTAAGGTTTTGTTGAGAATTTTTGCATCTGTGTTCATTAGGGATATTGGAATGTAGTCTTATTTTTGGTGATGTCTTTGTGTACTTTTGGTATTAGAGTAATGGTGGTCCTATAGAATGTATATTTGGAAGCATTCTGTCTTTAGTATTTTGAAGGAGTTTGAGGATAGATGTTTATTTATATTTGATGGCTTGAAAACACATGTCAATCCTCCTGGTCCTGGGCTTTTGTTTTTAAAATGCCTTTTTGAGTATTGTTTCCATTTCATTGCTTGTAGTTGTACTTCTTCCTTATTCGCTCTGGGAGGTTGTATGATTTTAAGAATTGATCTGTTTCTTCTATTTCTTAGCATAAAGATGTTCATAGTAGTCTTTTATGAGCCTATGTATTTCAGTGATATCTGTTCTGACTTCTCTTTTGTTTCTGATTCTATTTGTTAGAGTTCCTTCCCTCTGTTTTTTCTTGATGATCATGGGTAGAGATTTGTCTATTTTGTTTTCATCAAAGAAGTTTTTGGCCATTGATCATTTGAGCTATTTTTTAATTCTCCTACTGAGACTTAGGGGAAGTTCTTTGTGATCCTTGAACTTCTACTGTCTCTTCATAGAGTGGCTGAAGAAGACCACCAACCCTGAGAACATGGCATTAAGGCCCAAAGGCATGTGCTTCAGTGCTACCTAAAGACTCATTCCCATCATGGTGCTCAAATAGCTCACTAAGGATGGAGTCATGTGATGTATTCGCCATTGAGGACAGCAACAAGCTTTATCTGCTCTTTCCCCAAGCAGTGCTAGTTTGCAGCAAGGCACTTAAGCAGGTCCTGATTATACTACCCCAGCAAATGGACCCAAAATCCACTGCCTGTGTGGTAAAGCACATGAGCAACAATGCTATTAAACTGCTCTTGGAGAATGTCCAGGTTTGTCTAGGTGACGTCCACACCTGGATGAACCTGCACGAAAGAAAAACTCTATTGCATATATTCTTCTAGCACCATGATCATTGTGTGGTTGCCATCTAGATGTTTCCGGGTGTGGACTCCTGACCATGCAGGTAGTGCTGGTGGAAGGATTGCAGCAGGAGCTGGAGCAATGGCAGTGCCTGAAATGCTCATGGAGAAACATTACCACATCCATCATGGAAAAATTTTAGAAGAGAAAGCAGATCCCCAAAAAATCCAAGGACCCCATCAGCCTGAGAGCCCTGAGAAGTTACCTCAGTTGAGAACGTGACAGTGGTAGAAGAGGGAGCCAGGTAGATACTGGTGAGGACCAGGGGAGGTACCTTCACTTTGGGAATTGGGGAAAAGTTTGATTCCCACTCCCCATCATGGGCCAGCTGGTGTGATGGAAAAGGCCATCAGCCTCATAAATGTTGTTGGATCTACACAGTGAGGCACTTTATGAAAGCAGCAATATTTTCATTGCTGCCAACTTGACCCCTGAGAGAGCCCCTTTTGGGACTCAACACTACCATCCTTCACTGGCTTTCAGGACCCCGGCCTCCAGGATCCTCTGTGCCTCCAGAAGGGCATCCTGGTGTGGGCCTGGGCTGCTGCTCTGGGGCAGTGGTTGGGGTGAACTTGGTGAAGGTGGAGGGACCATTTGTATTGCTGCAAGAAAGTTAGTCAAGCCCTGGAGAAAGTTGGGGTCACCAGGCATCACCATGGTGATGGTGGGAGAAGCAATGTCAGGGCCTCCAACCCCTGGCTTTGCAGGCCCAGCAGGTTTCTCAGGAAGTGAGAGAATCAGTGCTAAAGGGCTAAGGGTGTGGAGGTGGGGCAGGCCCTCTGGAAAAGGAATCCTGTGGTAGCTGTGTTAGTGGTGCCTGTGATGGCTGAGACTGCAGATGGTTTCATTCCTGGGGTCTTCTGAGTCTAAGGGCAGGTGACACATGACCGTGCACCATCTGGACTACAGAGGTATTGTACCCAGTCTGATGCCCTGTGGCGTTCCCATCCCCCAGGATGGGAAGACTGAGCCTCTAGAAGGTGAGCTAGGTCATGGCTATGCACATTGGAACTCTCAGGAAGACTGGCAACTGCTGTTCTGACTGATTGATCTGGTGGATGACAGTGTGCATGAACTTGGGGCAGAGAGGGCAAGTGGATGAGGGTGGAGTCTTAGATGTACATGTGTGTCATATTCATGGGTTCCATTTTCTCATGGAAAATCTGGATGACCCTTGATTTACTGGTAGTTTGGGTAGTGGAGGTGGCCCTGAGAGAAGTTACCTCAGTTGAGAACGTGACAGTGGTAGAAGAAGGAGCCAGGTAGATACTGGTGAGGACCAGGGGAGGTACCTTCACTTTGGGAATTGGGGAAAAGTTTGATTCCCACTCCCCATCATGGGCCAGCTGGTGTGATGGAAAAGGCCATCTGCTGGAGCACCATGAGGTGGTGTAGTGAGACATGGGCAGGACTATATGCAGGTGTCCTGGGGTGCGTAGGCCAGATTACTGTGTATGTCAGGCAGCACCACAAATGTGTTACCCAGTAGCGCCAGGCTCTCCTCTGTCAAGTCAAACAATGTTCATCCTCTTCGTGCATCCTTAGTTGTTGTTGTAGTCTCGTGGCTTTGGTGCTCAGAACCTCACAGTACTATCGAAGGAAGGGACTACAGGCAGCTCTCAAGCCATTGAAGCTCCTGGAACACCTCTGCATATTTGGGCATGTTTGTCTCTGGGGCAGATGTTGTGCTCTGTGCGGCTGGACTGAGGCTGGGTTCTGGGGTGGGTGGGGTGCCACTCCACTTCTGCCTCTAGCAGCTCTCAAGGAGGTACTTATTTCAATGTTTCTGATGTGTTAGAGCTCAAGGCTACTGGCTTTAGGGTCATGGTTTATGTGGTGGAGGGGGGGCTACTGGCTTTAGGGTCATGGTTTATGTGGTGGAGGGGGGCTACTGGTTGTGCTATGCTTGGGCTCCCTCTTGATACTCTGTCCTGATAGTAAGGTCTGTATATCCTTGATCATGTATTGACTCACCATCAGCCACTCAGGGTTCATTCTGATTTAGTTCCATGTTGATGTGAATATCACAGAAGAACCTTCACTGGTAAGGTCAAGAGTTCTAACCATGACACAGCTGTTAGCATTTTGGCATGAACAGATGTCCCAGGTCCCAAGTACCAGGCAGAAGTCCCCCACCATGAATGGATGAGGCATATTTTGATCCAGAAGATGTCCCATAAGGGAACTAAGTTTGAGGAGAAGGCTATTCGATTAGGAAGTTGACCTTTCCCCCAATACTGTATTCCTAGACCTTGTTGCATCCTGTAAAACTTAGGCTTGGTAAATGAGCTATCGTTTCTCAGGAGGGATGAGGATAGAAGAAGTAATGTACTCTTTAAACTCTTTATAAAGTCCATCTAAGACTGTAAAGTTCTGGGAATCCAGGGTCTTCATCAACACTGCCGTGCTGCCAGACTCACTTTCAGTCTTCCCCAACCTGCCATCACAGCCACTTTCATTTGCCTATAGTATGTGGGGACCTCCGGTACTTCCTGCTCCTCCCAGGTTCCCAGAGTTTACTTTTGTTGGGCATGAACCCACAAAATAGAAAATCTGGGATCACAAATAGTTGTTGGGGGCAAGACAAACCAGGGTCAGCCTATATTGGAGGGAGCAGAGCTTCCAGAAGAGCTGCCATTGCTTCCACCACCCACCAGAGGCCTTATTTCACCTGCCAGCCCATTGTGGTTTTGATTTTCATTCCCTGGTGATTAGTATTGTAGTATTGTTGAGCATTTTTTTTTTTTTTTTGCATAGCTCTTGGTCATCTGTATTCATATAATCTACCCATTTACAAAATCAGATTGTTTCTTTTGCTATTGAATTGTATATATTTTCAATGCTTTGTTTATTAACTCCTTATAAGACACATAATTTGTACATACATATTTCCTCACGTTCAATGGGGTGCTTGGGATGAATCTTGAAATGCTGATGTTAGCTGATGACGTTACCTGAGTTCTGTAGTTCTGTCCTTGGGTGCTTTAGGGTTCATGTTTGAGCCCAAACAGTTTATTCTGTTATATTCCAAGGCTCTGCATGTTCCATTTTCTTCACTTTCTGTCTCTCATATCTATGTTCTAATTAAGGGATCCACTTGTATACATGTCTTTAAAGTTTTCCTCCTAGAGAAAATTTATCAAGGTAGGTTTTTAAAACATGTTCTCGAATAGTTTGGTATTTTTCCCTTTAGGAGGGGGTCCTTTTCTTTGAATTTCAGTGCCTCTTCATGACCTTCTTCTAGTTAGTAGTTCATAGCAGAAGTGGTTCTATGTAATTTCTGAGGTTAATTCAGAAAAGTCCATATAGATTTCACAGGCTTTCTTGGCATGTTTAGTCTGAGGAAGACTAGGTGTTGGGTCAGCTATGTTCAGGCAACACCCTGGAGCAGCGTGTGCTCCGGTGGGTGACCCAGCCCAGGTCACACAGCATTAGCTGTCAGTCACGTAGGTGAACCATCTCGTATGTTTGACCCACTTGAGCCTTTGGATGATTGAAAGCCCAGGTGACATGTAACTATAGCTGTATTAGTGATTCCACAGGAGAACTGCTCTGCCACGTCCTTTCAGATTACTGTTTTTCTAAATTTATTTGTGCATACAAGAACTGGGGTACAGGCCAGAGATGCAGGGGCAGTGAGAGGATTCATCAGAGACAGAGTGGGGAGCAGAACAGACAGATCAACTGAAGTACACTGCTGAGGGGAGCAGTGGGCAAGGCAGGAGAGGTCTGCTGTGCCATGTGGGTCCCCTCCTTTGCTGGCGGCAGGGATCAAACTCTTGCTGCAGTGGCTGCGGTTTGCTTCATAGTGTGCTGCTTAACCCACGGCGCCACCAGGGAGGCCCAACCCTTTCAAATTTCTTGACATACAAAATTGTAAGTGAAATTAAAAGTTTGTTTTAACCTTCTAGATTTTATAGTATTTTGTTAGTGGTACTAGCTACCAGGATACTTAATAAAGCCAGAAATACATTTTAGTAATGGGTAACAATAACATGTTCTTTCCATTTTCCTTTTTCCTAAATACTATTCTTGTTCTGGAAGCAGGAGAAAATGATAAGCCCCAGTATCTGGGAGTCATCCTTAAATCTGTACTCTCTTATAATCCAAAACTATCAGTAAGTTTTTATTGGTTCTCTCTTTAAAATATCTACCAATCATAATCACATCTTATTCCTTCTGTCACCTCTCCCTGATGCAACCACTGTAATTTTGGGCATTAGTTATAAGTTTAGGTTCCTCTCTTATTCTGTTTCTACTCTTGAGATTAAAATTCCATGTAGGGCCTCCCTGGTGGTGCAAGGAGTTAGGTCTCAGCACTAGAAGCTATCCACAGCCATTGCAGCACCAGTTTTTTAGGGAGGTGACCCACATAGCATGGCAGACCTCTCCTGTCTGTCAGCTACTCCCCTCAGCAGTGTATTTCATTCTGTCCACCTGTTCTGCTCCTCATTATGTCTCTAGTGAGTCCTCTCACCCCCACACCTCTGGCCTATACCCCTGTTCTTACATGCTTAAATAAATCTTTTAAAAAATAAAATGAAATCCCATGTAAAGTCTATCCTTCATCAAACAGAGAGACTTTTTAAAATGAAAACTTAGACCATAATCACTCCACTGCTCAAAGTTCTTCAAAGGCTCCCTATCAAATCAGAATAAAATTTCAGCCTCCTGAATAGCAGCAAAAACAAAAGTAGATAAATGGTTCTGTATTAACCTTAAATATTTTTTCTGCATCAAAGAAACAGAAGAATGAAAGGCAGAAACTGATATAGGGGAAAGTACTTATATGTCAAAGTCTAATAAGGGGTTAAGTTACAAATATAGAAATATGTCCTTTAATTGAACAAAAGAAAACAACCTAATAAACAAGTGGACAAATGGGCAAAGATTGAATGAACATGAATGCAAAGAATGTAAAACTGATCAGATGCTCAGCATCACTAGTCATTAGAGAAATGCAATTAAAATCACAATTAGATACTATCTCATGCCTGTTAGCATAGCTGTTATCAAAAGAATGGAGAAAACAAGTGTTGATGAGGACGTGGAGAAACTAGAGGCTGTGTGTTTTGTTGTTGAGAATGTGAAAAGCTAGGGTTGCTATGGAAAAATAGTATGGTGGTTCATCAGAAAGTTAAAAATCATATTGCCCTATGTTCTAACAATTCCACTTCTGGTCCAGAGTAATTGAAAGCAGAATCGCAACAAGATATTTGCATACCCACATCCATCACAGCATTATTGAATTTAGCCAAGGTGGATGTAACCCAGATGTCCATCAGCAGGTAAATGGATTTAAAAAATGTATATTCATATAATAGGATATTATTTTACCTTAAAAAGGAAGGAAATCTTGTCACATGCTACATTGTGGACAGACCTTGTTGGACATTATTTAAGTGAAATAAGCCAGTCATAAAATAGTTGAATACTTGAATAGATGAATTCTAGAGAATAAATGAATTCTCCTATTTAAGGTATCTAAGTTATCAAACTAATACAAAAAGAAGGTAGGATGTTGGTTGCAAGGGACAAGGGAACCAGAGACATAGGGAGTTGTTGTTTAATCGGTGTAGTTCTGATGAGTGGGTGTGTAACAGTGTGAATATGTGAATTAGCGATACTACTGAACAGTGCATTTAAAAAGTATAGATTAATAAACTCTATGTTACGTGAGTTATTTCACTACAATTAAGAAAATCCAGTCTCTTTACTATGTTTTCCAAGATGCTACATAATGGGGTCTCTGCTTAATTCTCAAAAATTTTCTCTTGCACACTCTTTTCCTAACCCACACCTCTAGGTTACTAAGAAGTGGAAAAAGAGACTGGTTAGAAAGAAAATTTTGACATTCTTACTGAAGTAGTGAGGCTAGTTCATTACTATGAACTTCTTTTATTATGTTCAGTGCTTTAAAAACCTTTCAGTCTTAAACTTTTCGACAAAGCTCACATCCTCACTTCTGTACAGAAACAGCCGTTTCCAAGATCATAAAATATCAAGTTACCAAATTAAGGTAAATATTTCCTTCCTTACTTTCTTAACTATTTTAGCATACTTGAACATTGAAATGCTGAGAACACTCCCCTTCTCAGCGCAAAGAGCATGTAGTTTTGAAATCTTATTTCCACCACCTATTTGTTATGTGACTATGGGCAGAACTTTAAGTGATGGGTTTTTTTTAATGTTCTATCCTTGGTTTGATTCCCTACCCCTTCATTTCTATCACTCTCACAGCTTCGTTCATAGTGGTAAATGTTTATTTAGAAACCATCTAAGAGCTTTTAATGTATCTACTTAATCTTCTCAATAAAGTTAAGGGAGTTACTACTATCATCTAACATTTTTTGATGAGGAAACCAAAGCAATGCCGTCTTGAGTACTTGTCTAATGTACGTAGCAAATTAATGACAAAGCTCAGAATCTGCATAAAGAATATTCAGCTCTAGAGTCTGTAATTTTAGCCAGTTCAATCAAATATCTATGTACAGATGACTTAAGCCCTGATCACTTATTTGAAATACAGATGTTTTTATCCATTTGCTCATAAGAATGTTCTACCTGGTTTCTCTTTGGACTCTCAAACTCAAGATGATAAAAAATTGAATGACCTCATCTTTCATCCAGTATAAGACTCTAGAAATAACTTTAGATTCCTTCTTCTTTTTTTACCTCCAGATTAAAATGAAGATCATATTCTGTTGACTTCATTGTTCAGATACCCTACTGCCTCTAACCGGGCTCAGAAAATCATTTCATCTTTCCCTTGGACCACTGCCTTCTAATAGGCAGGCCTCCCTACATCTTGTCTTTTCTAGATCATCACTGACTGTTTAATGTAGACATTTGATTAAGGAACCTCTGCTTATAAATATTCAATAGCTCATCCACTGGGTAAAATCTAAGTACACATTTGGAGTGAGACTCACAGAATGGTGTTTTTCAAACTGTGATGAAAGAACAGTGTTTATATTTCCTATCTATTAGGGGCTGACACTCGCTTGGGTATTGCACCTATGAGGGCCAAGTTGTTATAAAGTGTTTCTAAATCTTCACCCTCAATTTCTAAGCTTGTATTGCTATGCTATGTAACACAGTTTGAAGATCAGCAATGGAATGTGGACCTACTCATTGTTATATGGAACTGTAAAGTTTGGTTATGAATAGTAAGCTGTGTTGGATTCCTTTTTCTCTCTATTTTGTATAATTTTGTCCAATGATAAAGGTATGGATTTAACATACTTTGGAGAAGTTTTTGTGTGGTTAAAGGAGAGATAGGAAGATAGGTTCTAATCCTTAAGATTGTACTTAAGAATACTTAGATTTAATTATTTTGCATGAAAATTGTTGATTCACTTGTGAGGGAGTTAGTTGATGAGATAAGGAACAGAGTCAGAAGCAAACTTTATAAAGAGAGACAAGGGAGAGAGACAGAGACAAAGTCTGGGATGTTCCCAGTGATCTTCTTTACTCCTTTTTGGGTGAACAGTTTTCTGCCAGCTATCAGCAAGGATTGTCTTGTAACTATCTTTGAATTAGCAGTGATAAGGACTATAAAACAATTCCAGTTGTCTTTGAGTTCTTCAGAAATGTTGAGAGCTTAGCTGTAGAGTATACCTATGATCTGGCTCTCCTTAGAGTAATGTCTGTTATTGTCTGCCTTTAAAGCCTTTGGTTTAGTTACACTAGGTCTGCACTATTTGCCTTATTACAAGTTTAAATACTTCAGCCTGTGATTTCAGCCTGATACCACCTAGAAAAGGGCCTCAGGCAAGAGCTGAATTAACTGGTTGTGCAATTTAGAAGCAAATAGCAAACTGTTACAAACAATGGAGAGGCAGTCTCTCCATATTGTGTCTGTAGTAATTCAGTAAGGTCTGCTGATTTGGCATATTTAGGGTTTTACAGCATTTTCGGGGCATTTCAGATCAGGAGAAGACACTTCAAGCAGGGAAGCAGGAGATTGGTAGGGCATAGGCCTCCTTCTAGTGACTTGTGGAGAGCAAAGATAGACATAATACGTGAGTTAATCAGAAAAAAGGGTTATCTGTTGCTTTTCATTTAATACCTATCTTCTTGGGATCATTTCAACTTAAAACAGTTATTTTCACTTTAGCTTGACTTAGTCAAGAAAAATGGGGGTAAAAATAAGAGAACTTTTATAAGTGCTTTTAGAAAACCACCAAACTCAGAGTTAGGAGATTTGAGACCTAATTGTTTTATTGGCATGGATTATTTGTGTGTAATACTCATCTGCAAAATGTGAAAATGGCCTACATGGTCTCTAATATGCCCTCTGCTCTAATATTATAAAAAATGAACAAGTAGGTATGATTCTCAGAGAGATATTCCTTCTCATGGCTGAAATTTGTTCACATTTTTACTACAGTTTTGTACATCTCCTCATCCACTATCCTAAAGAATTACGTTTATGTATTTTCCTTATAGGGAAGAAAGGCGTTTCCTTTATGGCTTTTCCTTGATCAACTATTTCAACACAGTTTCATTGCTACACTATTCTTCATTGTTTATGGAAGAAGGACCAGTTTCCTGTCTTTGATTTAACTTGGCTAATTACAAATTGAGATGTTTAGATAATAATCATGGTGCTATTCATGGTTTAGCAAAGGCTTTTTTCATCATAAAGATGACTATATGAGACAATGATTATATTGGAGAAAATTTGAGAATTCCTTCTTCTTTAGAGATCTTATTACTTCTGTATGGCACATCACAGCCATTTGGTCATACTGCTTTCCTTTATACAAGTAAAAGATGTAACTAATGAGAGCACAAATAGGCCTCTCATAAAACACGTGCAACCAAGTGCCTTGGAACCTGAGATAAACTGAATCAGAGGATAAAGTCAACTACAGTAAAAGACTCCAGCAGACCTGCCCCTGGCAGACAGCTCCAGCAGACCCCTTCTGGCAAAAGAGACCCCCTCACATACACAGAAAATTCCAGCAGTAGCCTAACCACATAAAGACCCACCCCTCCACCCCCCATGTTGGGGTCAGACTCTTGACTTGCAGAGATGTCAACCTCATAGACTTCCAGTAAAGCCCGCTTTGTCTGATACCTCTTGGCCTTCTTTCTTTTCTAATAGTAACTTGAGACTCAGAGGAGTAAATCCTTGACTGTTGATTATATATAAGCTTATAAGAGACTAAGTAGGGCCTCCCTGTGGCGCATTGGGTAGAGTGCGGCACTGTGAAGTATCTGCGGCACAGCAGCATGAGTTCAGTCCCCAGCCAGGGGACACATGGTGCAGCAGACCTCTCCTGCCTCATCACTGCTCCCTTCAGCAGTGTATTTCAGCCCATCTGCCTGTTCTGCTCCTCGCTCTGTCTCTGGTGAATCCTTTCACCTCCCATGACTAAGGCCTGGACCCCAGCTCTTGTATAAGTAAATAAACAAATCTTAAAAAAAAAAAAAAAAGACTAAGTATAACATATGATCAGTTATTTATTTTGAATATGCATGCAGTACATATTTGTTGAAAACTATAGGCATGATGTGATTTTAATGAATGTAGAATAATATAGACCCAAAAGAAAATGAGAAGGGATGATGAATTGAGCCCCAAGGAAAATAAGAACCTAAGGATGCTAGAAAGTTAAGTTATTCATTTTTGGTCTCTACAAGATTTGATAATTTCAGTGTATCAATCTGAGGATTGTATAATTTATACCTCACAAGAAAAGTACTATTTTCTTTTTCATTCTTCAAAGCTAATGATCTGTAAAAATATCATCTAAGATACTAAATTCGTAATTTCAAATTTCTAAATGTGATTAAGCATCCAAACTAGGAGACTCAAAACCAAATTGAAATATGATGGAATATATTAAGAGAAATAGATAGAAGAAACCAAGCCACATATATGACTATTTGATTCAATTAGTGTATGCTTTCCTACTATGCTTGAGTAAATACATTTATACTAGACTCTTTCATAATATTGGTAAATTTGTGACAGACGAAACCTAGTTACTATGAAGTATCACTGGAATGTGAGCTTCTTCTGTTAGTAGATGAATGACCATTATGGAACGTTTTGTGTTTCCTTCAACTGATCGCTGTGGGCACATGCCAGACCTTTCTGATCATCAGGGAGTGCTGTTTCTGATTGCTATTCACTATCACTGGATTGGCTGATGCTGGATCCCTGGTGTCGGCCATCACGGGACTCGGAGGTGGTTGTTTCCCGTCTGGTCCCTGAATGTGCGGTGGTGTTTGCTGACCGCCCGTGGCCATGTCCTGGGCTCTCCCTAGTAGCGGACCCTGACTGTGTGCGGGCAGAGTCGGAGTGCAAGTGTGAGTCAGTCTGGCCTTGACATGGCTTTGTGTGCCCTGAACTGCCTTCATCGAGGGCCTGGGTGGAGCTGTGTTGCTTACTTGAGCCGGCCCCAGTCCCAGCACGGGTGGAGGAGGATTTTCTCCCGATACGTACTGAGTGTTCCTCACTGTCACTGGCCTGACTGCTGCCGGACCCTCGCTGAGAGCTGGACTGGCCCGCTGTTGGACGCTGCCCATGCCCAGGCTGTTTGAGTCCAGCGCTATCCGGCCGAGTGGATGTCTGGCTGTGCCGAGTGCCCGAGTGTGTGGCGCCGTCGCCTGCCTGCTGGGGGCGGGTCCCGTGTTTTCCTCCGGTGCTGGATCCAGATCGACCAGAAGTGGGAGACTCAGCACGTCCACCGGTGGCCGTGCCACGCGCGTGGGTGCCAGCGGGTCGGGAGCTGTCTGTTGCCTGCTCGTGGCGGGTCGCTTTCTTGTCCTTGGTGCTTCTGGAC
>JAGFMF010011570.1:0-12041 GCA_019455555.1 Galemys pyrenaicus
AAGGGACTGAGGTGATGGTGCACGGGTGAAATGGTGGTGGGTACCCCCTGGGGACTACAAATGATGTCAAATATAACTAATAATAATAATAAAAAAAATCTGACTATTGTATTAGGGCTATGAGAGGGAGAGGATTGAAGGTGGGGAGTTGTTCAGTGGACTGTGGTGGAGGATGATTGGTGTGTTGGTGGTAGATGTGGTGTGGTAACGTATCTGAAGATACGTGAATCTATACACCTATAACATATATATATAGTGTTATAAACCAACATTACCTCAAAAAAAAAAAAAAGATTCAGCTAAAAAACCCTGAAACTGTTGATTAAAAATAAATAAGGATTAAATTATATAAGTGGCATGGAATTTGCTAGTCTTCAGTTGTTAATGTTTCAATTCACAATAGTTTTAGTGTATTAAATTTGCTTTAACCCCAAGCAGAGATAAGCCAGACCCTTGTGTTGCAGAATCTTTTTGTTCCTGACTTATAAAAGATACAGTAAGGGTGAATTTTGAAATTTATAAGTGATTTTCAAATTATTCTAGAACTTGTGATATCTGTATCTAAAGTTCCTCTGGCAAAGAAGAACCTGAATGTGTTATAACTTTTAAGTTTTTATTTACCTTCTGTGGTTCAGGTATTAACTTGACGTGTTACATATGAGTCCTTGTGTAATAGGGTCGTCCCAGGAAAGGGAAAAGTTCCAAAATCCTGGATCTGCCCTAAGTGGGTGGAGCTGAGGAGGAAAAAAAAATTCTTCAAAAAAGAGAGAAGGTTGAAAGGAAGGAAGAAAGCAAGATGGAAAGCAGCAAGGAGACCTGGAGGAGGCACGTGGAGCAGAGCCACATGTGAAAAAACTAATTGCTTCTTGGTCTTAGACTAGTTAAAACAGATGTGGGTGAGAGACCCGTGGGGAAGTTAACAATGGCAGTTTTCATCTTAATTTTAGTTTTGCTCTTTTCCTCCCAAATTTATCTCTTTCTAACCCTTTTTTATAAATCGCTACTAAAAGGTCCTTTAAATATGTGGCAGACTTTTGGTCCTTACTTTGGGCCAATCCTATTTAGCTAAACTTTTACCCTCAAGGAAAAAGGTAACTTCAGATACTTAACTTAGTCACTATATTCTTTATCCTTTCTATATTATACCCTAATTGTATTAAAGTTCCTTCCATTAAAGTCCTTATATATTATCTTAATGCGGCAAATAACAAAACCCATTCAAGAAAAGCAAGTTTAAAAATTCTAAAGTGCTCTTCTCCCTGCTCTGTAACACTTGGAAATATTTTAATTTTTGAAAATTCATTGTTCTAGTTATTTAGTTTCTATAACTTAAAAATACTCTATCATAACAAATGCCTTTTAAGACTTCACAATGACACTGCTAAATGAAATGAGTATGTTGGTTCTGCTTTTGAGATTTATAGTTATTCTTGGCCTGTAGCCATGTGGGGGCCTGTGCAAAAGACTAGTAGGTGTGGCTGGGGCACTAGCTTTATCCTTCTAGGAGAACTGTCCAGGCCATTCAGGATTTTGCATCTTCTTATTGTTCAACAGAAATATCTTTTTGGTTTTGTCTTTCACAGTCAGCCTTCAAAGGTGCTTTCTTTCCTGACTGTGGAAGACACTGGCCCAGTGTACTCACTTAGACAATTGTTTAATTGTTTTCCCCTCCCCCACATCCCCCTCCTTTTTTTGTGTGTGTTAATAGTAGGATATCTGATCAGAATCATTGATCATCCTAATGCCTGGTGATTGAGAAAATTATTTTTAAATCAAATAACACTAAAAACAACATTCTGTCATTTCTGATTTTGTATTTTACCCCCCATGTAATATAACAGATTTTATTCTAAAAAAAACCATAAGGAATAGCATTAATGCTTGAGTTCGTGCTTTTATAATATGCTTAAAAATACACTCTAAAGAAATTTTCAGATAAAGATGAACCCATCATATACAATAAAGAGCTTAAACCCCCTAGTTAGCCCCAGGGGAACAGTTTAGTGAAAAGTATTTTGAATTCTTAATGAATTATAATGGCTTATAGATGTTTTCAAGTATTACCTTGTTCTATTTAATTGTTTTCATGAGTGATTTGTCGTTGTGAATATTTTATATATTTTTTGAATTATTTCTCATTTTTGTACATTGTATATTTTTCATCCCCATGAAATTCCCATCACCAGTGTATACACAATGGAATATTATGCAACAATAAAAAAAACTCATGCAATTTGCAGCAACATGGATGGAGCTAGAAGGGATTATGCTCAGTGAAATAAGCCAGAAAGAGAAGGAAAAATATTGGATGGTTTCACTTATAGGAAGAATGTAGAGGAAACAAATAAGGGGCTAACGGAAAAAAATAATTACAATAAATTAAAAATCAAAATCAACAGGCAAATATTTCTACCTTTTTAAAATGAACTTTAGGAACATATGATTGGTTTCCACAGTTGATGTAAGTGAACCTTCTGTTCCCTAAAGGTAAGTACATATGGGACATTAAAATACCTAGTTATTTCCTTAAGGAATTGTTAGATGGTCACTTTAAACAACTGGTGGTCAGCTTATCACTTACTAGCACTATTTGTAGTGCTTTATTTGCTTTAATTTATTCATGTTACAAATTTTTAAAATACATATTTCCCTTCTTTTCTCCTTATTTTTTTTCTTCCCCATCTCTAGATTTGTGCCTTAATAAAGTTATATTTCTAAAACGGTCTAAGTCAGAAATATTAGTGGCTTCTGTTAGGATTGCCTACATAATTATGGAATTCTCCCATTGCTAGTAAGAGAAATACAAAAAAGGAGTTAGGAGAACTAAACTAGTGACTGTGTGTAGAGAGACAAAGTTTCCCTGAAAAGATGCTGATTTGTCTTGAGTCTTGATACCAATCATAAGGGATGGTCACAGGGAAATAAATGGTGGGGCCTGCTGTCTTGAATGGATCTTGGACCCACGTGAGGTAAAGGGTGGAAAGAGCAATGAGCTCTGAGAACTTTATGCAGTAGAATTTTAAAAGTTACTGCACATCAAATGAGGTTATACAGTTTGCTAAAGAGCCAGAAGGAGGATGATCAACACAATTTGTAAACAATGAGAATGAAATGATTGGTTTGGACCAGTTTTAGATTTCCACAGAATAGGAGAGAAACACATTTTTTGAACAAGTATTACCTTCATATAATAGGTGATGAATAATCACTGTGTCTGTGAATGAACCTGGTATAATACCTTTGTATCTTATGGAGGATAATTGTCCCTTTTTATTTGCATTAGTATGTATGTTGTTGAACACATTTTTTTTATAGCAGTAGTTTGGTGTGAAAAAGTAGGGGAGGTTTGAAATTTGGCAGGCCTACATTTGTATCTTGTTTTTATGTGTGTTTTGCAAGGTAGTATTTGACTTATTCTGAATTTTTTTTCCAGGTATATCTAATATATTATTTTCAAGTGTACAACTTAATGAACTGATATTTGTATATATTTGCATAATTATCTCAGTGTGTCTGGTTAAAAGTGATGCATGTTTTATAATTTTTTCTTATGATGAGAACTTTTAAACTACTCTCTTAACAACTTTCAAATACAAATGACAGTACTAATGACTAGTCACCATGCTGTATGTTTTATCCTCATGACTTTTTTTATAAATGGAAGCTTGTCCCTTTTGACCACCTTCAACCCTTTTGCTCCTACATAGCCACATTGCCCTGTTTCTGACCAATCTGTTCTCTGTTTTTGTAGGTATGCTTTTTTAAGATGTCACATAAAAGTGAGATCATACATTACTTGTCTTTGTCTGATGTCTCATTTAGCATGACTGTAATTTTCAGTCATGTTGTAAGTAGTAGAATTTCCTTCCTTTTTTATGGCTGAATAATATTCGTTACTTTTTAGACATATACGCGCACTTACATACATATACCTATATATTTTTCCATGTCTTGACTATTGTAAATAATGCTACAGTGAACATGGAGGTGCAGATATCTCTTCAACCTAGTGATGTCATCTCCTTTGAATATATACAGAGAAATAGATTTTTTACTTTGTGTTTTTATGTTTTGGGAACTCCATACTGTTTTTCCATCGTGACTACACCATTTTACATGTTCACCAGTTGTGTACTAGGTTCCATTTTTTTCCACATCCTTGCCAGCACTTGTTAACTCTTGGCTTTCTAATAATAGCTATTCCTGGAGATATGAGATAGTTTCTTATTGTGGTTTTGATTTGCATATATCACCTGATTTACTCTCTCTTCTCCTTTCTCTTCTAGTAACCACTGTTTTGTTCTTATAGTCTAAGAGTTTGTTTTGTTCATTTGTTTTGTTCTTTACCTTCTACACTTACGTGAAACCTTGTACTGTTTGCCATTCTATTTGTGAATTATTTCACTTAAGATAATACCCTTTATGTCCATCAATGTTGCAGATGGCAGAATTTCATCATATTTTTAGTTTGGTATTTTTACAGTTAATATTTTTGCTCTATGTTTTAACTTTGATATCCTGGAAAACACTCATTGGACATAATTTTAGTATTTTTTTTTCTTCTGATTTCAAGGAATGAAAATATCTGAAAATTTTTAAGGGTGTCTTTTCTTATGAGAATGCTATGTTGCCTATATTTTTCTATCTTAAAAATTAATGTATATGCTTTATCATTTCTGAATAATATAGTACATATAAGCAATACTAAAATACTTTATTTTTATGATGGTGAAAATAATGTTAGTGGTTTAAACAAAATGATTTTTTGATTAATCATTATAAACATTTTAAACTTTTCCCCTCGTGAATATGTGCATTTGAAAACACCACGTGATGTGTTAGACCATTCTCAAATAGTTGAAACTTAAAAGAATTGCAAATTGTAAATTTCTGTGTCTGATTGAAATAAAATAAATATACAATATGGTAGGTGACTTGTTTTTTGTACTTTTATATAAACTGGCAATGTTATTAAAATAACTATTTAGTATATGCTTTGGTTTTTTTCCATGTTAAGTGTGCACTGTCTCTCAAAATTTTGAACTTTATTTATTGCTATCTTTTGAACAGATGTCTCAATGCTTGTACCTACTGCAAAACTAAACATGCCAGAGGAAATTTGGCCAGTTATCCAATTGATGAACTAGTAGATAGAGCTAAACAGTCTTTTCAAGGTAAGATTTTCTAGAATTATATGTGATTTTAGTCTTCATAATAAATTTAAATGTCTTAATAAATTTAGCAGTTTGTTAACTTTAGACATGCCCTTAGCTTTCTGAAGCACTTTATAAACATTTCAGTTTATCTAATAAGTCTGGGAGTCATGGAAGGAAGTAGTAGGTTTTACTTTTAGTCTATAACGATAACCCTCTTAATCCACAGGGCTGTTGGACCAGTAAAAATGGTACTGGTAGACCCTACAGAGAATTATACTTTGATGGGTGGTCTACCACTTCTGAGTCATCACTGGCTGGAAAATGTGGTTGTAGAGGCATCTCAGCATGTAGTAAGACTTATATGCAGCATGAATCACAGTTGCTTTGACACATAACTGCTTACAGCCTAAATTTCCTCTCTTGTCTTTGGTTATAATATGTGTATATAATGTGGATTTTTACACCCCACATGAGATGATCTGTTGTCTACTGATCTTGAGGGTTATCTTGATAGTTACTGGTAATGTACTTTTTCTTTTAGCCAGGAACTTGGAGTGTTAATTTCAGTACTTCATACTTGAATCTCAGAAAGTATGAGTTCCAAATATATTTAATTAATCTATCTACAGCATAAATAAATCTATCAACCTGAAGTTGGAATGCCCTTAAAATACAGAGAAACCCTTGGTAAATGTATTAATAGCTCCCAACTTTTGTATTCACTTTTCTACTCTTGGTCCAGCCCCTTTTCCATTCACATTCAACTAGTATTGAAATAAAAGTAAAATAAAACTCATTACTGATTTTTTATTTTAGAGACAGGGAATTACATTATCTTTGGAATAGTCTGAGAAGTATTCTTCTCTATAAAATGACTACTTCAAGGATTTTTCAGAAATCTAGTCTATTTAAGAGATGACACCTTTGTTGACATTTTAACAGTTTTTTACTTTGCCCATGTATTTGTCAGATAACAAGGATGTTAAAACTGTATCATCTATCTACCCAAAACTAAATTTGAAAGCATATGAATCAATTTCTTCCAAAAACTTTTCAATATTATGCATTTCTGAGCACAACTACAAAAAATCTTCATGGTTTATTTTAGAAGTTTGTTTAATAAATATAAAACTGTTGAGTCACCACTCAGAAGGTCAAAATATTCTATGGACACCCTCATGTTTATCCTCCTCTCTTGCCTATGCTAACACTTTGATATAACTGCTTCATGTTTTAATATAGACACATATATGTATTATGTGACGTGCAGGAAAAAAGACAGGAATAAGCAGAATTTTTAAACTGATAATAGAGTTATTTTAAAAATATCTAACAAGGAATTTCCACTGAACAATACAGAGTCACAGCGTGTTACTTCTGTAGGACTTTGTCTTCTCTAAGTCGCATGGGCCAGTTGAAGTGAGATTTAAAGACTATCAAATCAGAGGTTAATCATGACTTAGTGGCTATTTATGAAGTGGAAAAGAAAGATTTGTTAAGTATATTATCATCATCATCAATAGGTTTGTATGTCCCTTTTCATTCCTGCTCATGAAATGTTTGTTACATAATGCTTTTTTTTGATTTGCAACCTGCCTATTAGAGTTGAAGCTGAAAACCAGTTTTTAGACTGATGAGCTCATTTGGTTGATAATGTGTTACTGTTGCCAAAATGCTGAGGTCCTCCCTTGCCAGATGGGCCATTATGTTTAGGAGAGTTTTAAGTCATCAAATATTTGGTGCCCTTTGCCATAGGAGAGTTTGAATTTCAAACAGTGCTCTTCTACTTACCACAAGATTGAAACAAGATAATCTGGTCTCTCCCAGCTCCGTGTTCCTATTACCATTGTATTTTGGGTTGCTTAATGTTAAAATTGGGCATAATTTATACAAAGTAGTTGACTATATTTTATTATAAAGAAGATATATTACTTAAAGTGAAGAAATTAAAAATGAATTTAAGTCTAATTTTGAGTGAGAATATTGTAATTCCTTACCAGACATAAACTACCAGGATGATTTCTTTTTGCTTCTAAAATATGTTTTATTTTATGAAAAAAATTCTCTATAGATAGAACCTGCTTAGTATGATACTTTCATTTTCTAGGTTTAGGGATGGCAAATCATTGCTAATCATAGCCTTTTAATCCCTGTCCACATTTGCAGTTCTCAGTCTTCAGCCTCACATTTCTATGTTTTCTTTCTTGAGGTAACACATTGGCTTGCAACACTTTGTATGTTTTAGGATTACAGATTCCTACCTCTTCAAATGTGTATTAGCTCACTGTGTCAATCACTAAAGGGCCACGAGGCCTCGGGCCACAAGACCTCCACCACAGTTCACTGGGCTCGCCCTGTGTTTAGCTCCCCTCTCCCCTGCCGCAAGTTCAGTTTTGCAGTTGAATTTCAAGGGTTTGTTTTGGTTTGGTTTTGTGTGTTTCTGTACTTTGTTTCTTTATTATATTTCACAAGTGAATGAAAGTATCTGGTATATGTCCTTTTCCTTCTGACTTATTTTGCTTAGTATGCGTCTTTCCAGTTCTGTCATGTTGTCACATATTTAATGGCATTGTATTATTCCATTCAGAATATATACCAATGTGCTATATCTTCTTTATCCAGTCATCTATCATTGGAGACTTGAGTTGTTAGGATATCTTGAGTATTGTAAAAAGTGCCAAAATGAACATAGGGGTGTATGTATCTTTTTGAATTAGTGTTTGTTACGTCTTTGGATAGAGACTTAAAAGGGTAATGTAAGTTTTCATTTTAAAGACAGTAATCGAGTAGCATTATCTTTAATCCTACAAAAAAAATTATAAAGTTTGAGCTTTAAAATTGTGAAGGATAGCTAATAAAATATAACAGAAGATGCACCTCTGAATTTTTTTTAACCTGTTGCTTCTGCGTAGTTCTTTAAATATTAGATGTTAGGAATATTTGGTGGGAGGGGGATGGAACTCTTGACATTCTGCAATATAGCTGTATGAAATTTCCTATTCTTTACTAAACAGCAAACATTATTACTCCACGAATTGTTACTCTGAGAAGCCCTTACTGTTAATAAATTTTATTGCCATGTTCAAAATCACTATGTCAGTAGTGTTTAGTGTTTAATTTCCATCCTGAAAATGACATTCCTCTTCTTTTTTGTAAAATATTAATGATTATCATGTGTCAGAAGTTCTAAATGATGTTTTAAAAGAACTAAATCACTTACAGAATGAGAGTTAGACCCCAATTGCCTGGCATATGATTGTACATTAAGATCAAATTTTCTTTTTAAATTGCTTATTTATAAAAAAAATTTATATTCATAAAATTTTGTTTCTTAGTAGTCTAGAGGTTGAGAGGCTAAGGGTTATACTAAAGGCAAAGACATACATAGAAGAGATTCTAAAGTGATCATGAAATCATCCTGAATAAAAGTGGCTTCCAAAGTACCCCACATATGCTGATTCCATATCCTATTACCAAAACATGTTAGAGTTTCATTAACTGTTAATATTCTTCATAGCATAGCATTCAAGTAAAAAAGTATTTGTTTTTAAAAGGAAGCTTTTTTAGTTTACCTTTAATAAATATATGTAATTAATCTCTCTCCCCCCTGCCCCTTACATTTTCATGGACTGTTTTTACCTTCTTAATGTATTTGTTTCTGTGGGCTTGTCTATGTGTGTAGGATTTACCTGGGTAACTTCTGGATACCATCTTATTGTTCTAATAAAGTAGTGGAAAACCCTTCTCTTTTCCTCCCTTAGCTATGAGATATTTAGGTTTAAAAAATTTTTAACTATGGTAATATTTGAGGGGTAGAGCCCGAAGTGGGTGCATTTTAGATATCTAGAAAAACATGTCATGTACTGACCAGGACTTTGTTTGGGCCAGAATGAATTTACAAGCTAGTGTTTTCTAGGATATTTGTATCGATTTTCTTCTAGCAGCTAATCAATCAGCTTCAGTTGTATAAGTGATGGCGCAAACCTTTTTAAGTGTGCTGGGTGAGTGGTGTGGAAACAATACCTTTCACTGCTGTCTCTGGAATCAGTATGTAGAGATGATGGATGAGCTGTTTTTATAGCTTTCTTGTGCTTTTCTAGATCTCATTTGTGTGTTGCTACTTTTTTTCCACCTTCATAAATCTGAAAATCCCCCACAGGATAAGTGGTATAAACCAGTTACGGAAAGGTAACTAAATTAAGATGAAATATTCAGAGCAGGGAGAAAATTATTTGATACTTAGTGATCAGTATGAATGTTGAAATTTTTTAAATAATTAATTTCTGTCTTATTTCAAGACCTTGAAAAAATACTGAGTGGTATATAGGATTAATTATGAAATGCAACTGTAAATATTCCTTCCTATCCTTTTAGGTAGGTATAAGAGCTTGAGTAATACTGTTTTTTGTTTGTTTGTTTGTTTTTGTGTATAAACTTAATATTGTTGTATGGTTGACACCAAATTGAATTTGAATTACCACTTTAATAATGTTTATCATTTATTGATCCTGAGGCAAATTCAAAAAGGGTCTGATAATTGTGTCTTATTTATATGGCAGGTATTTTAAATATCTGTTTTATTCCTTTATCTTTTCACTTGTGTACAAATAAAATTGAGAAATCTATTTCTACCATAGGATTAATAATGTTAATTTATGTCTTTGTTATGCATTGTCAACTTCCAAAAAGGACTTGAGGCAGTTTACATGAAATGATTGTATGTAATAGACCTTGAAAATAAAAGCTGTATAAATTACTGTATTGTGTTTAGAAAGAGGGGGAGGTAATTTTAGCAACCATGAATTCTGGCTCTACAGATGAATCAGGAAATAGGATGTTTTCTGTGATTTGATATAATTGTGAAAAAGGAAGTATATTGTTTATATTGAGAAATCTATATGATTCTAGATTGTAAACACTAATAATTACTTTCATACATCCTTTCTTAAGAAACACTGATGATGTAGTAGAAATGCCTTTCACTGGTAGGGATATAAAATCCAAGATAATCTCTCGATGCCCTTTTCTTCTGCTGATCCTTACAAAACCCAACAATCTATATTAAAATGTGACTTCTGTAATAAATTTTAAGGGGAGAGCTAAGTTAATGTAATGTGCCTAATACATGCAACTTGAGTGGTTTTCAGATTTCGTAGTAATGAGGGGGAAACCTTTTCTTTAAGTGGAATTTGGGAAGTAAAACCAGCAGTGCCAGGTTGATGTATGGGTGGGCCTCTGTTTAATAAGCCCTTGACTCTGAGGTCTTCCCTCAGAACCTTTAGGATCCAGCCTGATTTGACCAGTTTAGTTTTTCTAGTGTAGCCTTTCACATAATAATCCAGAGTATGGATTTTCTGAAAGGGCTGCATGGTAAATATTGTGGATCATAAGGCCTCTGTAGCAGTTGTTCTTTTTGCTCTTGAACATGAAAACTGCTAAATATAATGCTTAGGTAAATGGGTGCAGTTGTGTGTTTAATGGAAGAAACTGATGAAATGGCTCAGTGATCAACTTTGGGGAAAGCTAATACACAAAACTTTTTTGGGGGCAGAACTTCCTATTGTCACTAATATGCTGCTGCATAGCAGAAATCCCTACGCGTACACAGAAATTATGTTCATTTAGGATAGCTGGATGTTGTCAGACTGACTGTTCTTTTCATCTTTTGACACTTAGAAAACTCAAACCAGCCTCTTGTCGCATTGCTGACAACTGCTTCACAACTGCATCCCTGCATGAAGGGTGTTGCATTTTCTAAAATATAGGTGGTCCTGGTGTATAACCAATGTTGAGAGCTAGAATTGATAGCCATTAGTTTAGATAATGTTTTGGCTGAAACTGGAAAATGAACAACCTTCTTTATTGTATTGAGAGGAATTCTGAGAAGGAAACCTTGGTTGATTACCAAAGAATGAGTTGAGGCAGTAAATGCAGAGGCTAACACAAATGTTCTTAATCTGTTGACACTACCTTTATAGTTCAGTAACCTGCCTGTTTTCCATTATAAACCTGATTCTTTCAGCCAGGCATTTGATTTGAGAAAGGCAGCAGAATTCTGTACTCTCTGTCAAGGTTCTAAGGTGCCTACAAATTGAAATACTTGTGTTATTCCCCCAGCTCCCTTAACTTGGGGTATTCTTTACTAGTCGATCAGGATTTCTCCTCCACGTCCCACTCAAGGCACTGTCCCTATCAACCATTGCTATCTGGTTATGATTAGTATTCTAGATGAAATCTACCTGCCATCCTAAATCTTGGGGTTCATGTGACACTAGGCGTCAAGAAAGGAAGAAAGTAAATGTTATTCTCTAACTGAAACTCTAATTAAAACTCTAATTATTCTCTAATTAAAACTCTAGTTGTTACTCCATTTATGCAACCAGTAGTTATTTGTTAGAAGTAATTTCATATTTCTGAAATTAGGTACATGCTTTAGAAAAGTCATAGTGACTATTATAAACAGCCTGTCATACTTACGCCCATGCAATAGGGTGGCCAGTGGGTGAAGTGTGCTGGTAATTGTGCAAACAGCTTATCCTTATGGTTGGTGAAAAAGATCTAGTCCTCATTTCCTCTCTACAAATTTTGGTATTAACTCTGAGTTTTCATAGTTTTAGAGCACATATATTGCAAATTATGGAACATTTAAAGTTTCTGGAAATGATCTTTTTTCAGCAAGAGTGATCACTTTCCACTGTTATTTATATTATATTAAATTATTTCTTTAAACTCTATTGTGTTCTGGAAAAAAAACCTTGAAAATATGCAAGTATAGAAAATCTTGTTAATTGGGGCCTCCCCTGGTGGCGCAGTGGGTTAAGCAACGCACTACGAAGCAAATCGCAGCCACTGCAGCACGAGTTCGATCCCTGCTGCCGGCCAGGG
>JAGFMF010011570.1:12077-42489 GCA_019455555.1 Galemys pyrenaicus
TGTGCCCGCTGCTCCCCTCAGCAGTGTACTTCCGCTGATCTGCCTGTTCTGCTCCCCGCTCTCTGTGGTGAATCCTCTCACCCCTCTACACCTCTGGCCTGTACCCCAGTGCTGTATGCATAAATAAATAAATCTTAAAAAAAAAAAAAAAGAAAATCTTGTTAATTAATGAGTCCCCGAGAAAACAGATGAGAATAGGAAAGTTGAGAGTTGGTGTGGAATTGGGACACGCAAAGTAGGGCATAGTCACAAATTCAGTTTCCGCTCTGAAGTTCTTGTAAGTTAATTTTTCTCCTAGGGGTAAAACCTAACCCAGTTTGGCATTGGTTTTGAAAAGAAATGTTCACACGTGAGTTCATATAGGGAGTATCAAAAGAGTAGGTCTTCACAGTACCCCTCAATACACAGATTCATATACTGTGTTTCTCAAGAGTTGTGTATTTTCACATTCCTTGTTAAAAGTTGCAGTTATGCCTTGAAAAGCAAAACATTCTGAAAGGATTTCTTGGGAGATAAAGATAATACATTCCAATTATCTGTGACTCTCTTGTGATCTGGCTCTACTTCTGTAGCCATTAGAACCCACAGAGAAATCCCACTCTCCACACTAGTAGCTTAGGACTTTGCACACCCTGTGTCATTTTATGAGATGATACATCAGAACATGGTAGTAGATTTTGTATTTGTATGTGTTTATATGTCTGCATCAGAATGCAGTAGATTTTGTATTTATACATATTTTCTCATCCCTTAAGCTTTTATTTCTTTTGTATATGTTTTGTGTTGTCACAATATATAGCCACAGTGTTGCATGAATATAGGTAATAAGTATACATCTTTAGGGTAGCAGACTGAATTTTTTTTTAACTCATTAAGGGCAGTGATTTTTTTCAAATGTGAAGACCACTGATTTAGAGAGACAGACAGCCTGTCCATTTTGCATTATATACCTAGTTCTTTCAACCAGGTATTTGCTTTGAGTCAGGCAGCAGAGTTCTCTGCTTTCTGTCAAGGCTCTAAGGTGCCGTATTCTATTTTGATTGAGTGCAAATCCATCTGCTTTTGAGATCAAATAAGCAAATAATGAAGTTTATGCCCTTTGGAACAAAACTGAAGGACTTACTGAAGACTCTTGCCATGCATCTCAGCTCAGAGGTGGTTCTGTTTCATCCTCAGAAGTTTATATTCCCCTTCTCCTTCTGGCTATAGTTTAGGTCACTAGGAGACAGACCCCAGATGGGCCTGGGGTCAGGCATGTGTGGCAGTGTGCACGTGGTTTTGGGAAGTGCTCAGTTCGTGCTGAGGGTGTGCTAATCCTGAACTGATTATACCTGATGAATTTCCGTGTGCAACTCAGAACCTGTATTAAAAACATAGCCCGGAAAAGCTCTATTTCTAAAGTGGCTAAAAGATACTGCTGTTCTAGCTGCTTTTCCGGTACAGTTGAATACTGTTTCCTAATGCAGGCTGGTGTGACTAGGTGATGCCAGATCCATTGTGGTGGTGGTTTTTCAATATTTGCAACAGAAATAATTTACTTTCAGAGGATACTTCCTGGTAGTGCTGTTATTTACAAAATGAGTTTATGCACTTAGGTCCACCTTTACGGAATATATGTTTGTTTTGATATTTTTCTTTTACTAAATAGGAATCTACAAACAATTCTCATTTGGCAAAAGTTAAGCAAGGATTTACTTTGAGTTTGGACTGAGGCTGATCTGTCTCTTGGATCATTTCGGTGAACTCTAAAGACTGCAAGTTAGTTTTGGATGGTTGTTTAATGGAATTTTAATAGCCCTGGAAAGATGTGAAAGTGATACTGCTACCTGGTGGTTTGTAAACCTGACCTTTGTGAGATGTTTTCTGGGCAAAAGTACTACCTTGTGATGCCAGCAGCTTTTATTGATTTTGCAGAGTCTGCAGTTTTCTAACACTGGCTGTCAATTCATTCCAGCTGAAAAATTATTAAATTTCTTCTCTCGCTTGTGTGGCCATTAAATTGCAGTAAACATACTTGTGCAGTGTCAGGTATGGCAAGCACAATTTTCTTCTGCATGAAAAAAATGTTTGTTAGTGGGACCTTGGCTGTTCTGCAGAGGTTATAAATTTCTGTATTTCTTTTTATTTGTTGCCCTCAGTTACATTTTTTTTTTTATTTCTCTTGGTGAGTTCCACACCTTTCTTGTTATTTGTAATGTAAGAAAGAAAAGTTTGATTTAGATTGCTCGCTTTTTAAAAATACGCCCTTTAGTTTATCATTTCTGATACTGGTCGCAAAGGAGGGGTGTGAACCTGGGGTTCAGAGGATTTAACCACTGACAGTATAGCTGCGACAGAAGGAGAAAGATCTGATGAATTTTTAAAGTGAATGAATAAGGGAAAGAATGAGTGATTAGATGATCATATACTCCATATAGGTCTTTTGGATTTTTTTGATTTAGTTAAGCTAAGTAAGTGATGTGAAGGCAGTAATCGTCTATAAAAGTGGATATTAAAATGTACAGTCTCTCTGAAAATAACTTTGGAACCTTTGGGGTATGTATTTGAAGTGCATATATCTGACCCCAGAGTCCCACCTCTTCAGCTCTGTGATAGGTATCTGAATTTGCACTTACAAACGAATCACTTTAAAGGATTCCAGTGTGTGGCATCCACTTCCTGAGACTTAAGGTCTGGAGAAATTCTTGATTAAATACACAGTCTTTTGATCAAAATAGTCAGTGGAAATGCAGAAGAAAAATGCCATTTATGTGAAGATGTAACTAAAAGCCTGGACCTATTTTTCCCACATAGTAAGTGAGTGTGTGAACTTGTTCCATCCTTCCCTCACCGGACTTTTGTCACCATGTCATTTTGGCGTGTTTTATAAGAGAGATTCCTGGCTCCACCCACTGTGATTCTGATTCTGTGAGGCCATAGGCTTGGGAACTTTTATTTTAAAGGCTCCACAGTTTGAGAATTCCTAACGTAGATTTTGTGGTGGTTTTTTTGTTTGTTTGTTTTAGTTCTGGTTCTTTCTGGTCTTTAAATCTATATTGATTTTCCCTTAAGTAACTTTTTTTTTTTTTTTTAAACACAAGTTGGGCCTTTCAAAGCAGAATATTTAGAAGAACTAAGGGGCATCCATAAACACATTTTATAAAACTAATATGCCTCTGTTTTGCATTAACTTTGAGTCAATGAACTAATTGTTTTTATAGTTACAGAAAGGATATGTAAATTTGTGTAGCTTTGTAAAATATCTATTTCTTTGAGATAGGGTATGCCTTTGTTCATCTCTCTTTAAGAGATAAATTTAAGAAATTTTAGATTTTTGCGGTAGTAGAAATCTACATTTCTGCTTACTTGGTAAGCCTTTACATTTGATACATTTTTCTGATGGATTATTATGCAATTTTGAATAGTAATGTTTCCAAAGTTTATAATAACCCAGAAAATATCTCATACTTTTGTTTTAAAAATGTGTGTAGAGTCATGTACTGTAGTATAAAATTGATATTTTTAAAAAGTGATAATCAAAAAAAATTAGAGAATATGGGAGAAATTAACCAAAGTGCTACTCATGTTAGAGGAGCAGAGCATATATTAACATTTTCCCCACTTTTATTACGCTATAAATTTTCTGTAAGTACATATCTCTTTTGTTAGATTATGTAAGGAAAATGTAGTGCATTTTTAAGAACTTGCACATTATCGGTTTTCAGTCCAGAAAATTAAATCCCACATTTTTAAAGTAGTCGCTTTTTATTTACTGAAATGTAGGAAGCAGAAATGTGAGTGTGAGAAACACTTAATAAACTAAACCTTATTTACTTAACTTTGGAACTGGTGGATCCTATCTGATCATACGGAGCCTGATATTCTTGGAATTTGCTTTGCACAAATAAAAACTATACTATGAAGAATTCCTCAGGAGATATTGAAAGCACCGGGCACTCCTCATTGTGTTTCCTGCTCAGGTCCATTGTCATAACTCTTGACACCATTCTCTGAATAAAGTATTGCAGGACACAAGGAAACCGTTGCACTTATTTCTAGCCCTTCATTTCCAGGCCTAGAGTCCCCTAAGCTCTTGTCCAGTTCCCCAGCTCTCACAGCATGGTACTGAAGCCTTTGGCTGTTTGGTAAGAAAATTAAAAATGTCTTTTTTGGAAACCACAATTCAAAGAATATGGGAGGAGGGGTGGGCGATAACATGATTTGAAAAGTTTAGAGAAAGCAAAGTTGTGGACTTGAAGACCAAAAGGTGGCTTCTTAGAAGAGACTGAGTCCAAGCAAGGTGATTTGCATGTGGTTGAAAATAAAATTCATCTTGCCATCAAAGGGATGAGGCCCTATGTAACCTGGCGACATTCTCCATTCCAAACTCATCTTCTCCTACTTTCTTCCTGAAGTAAGATTAAAGCTCAAGTATGAAACCAGGAAAGTGGAGAGAAAATAAAGCCCAAGCATACAGCAAGTAGGAGAAACTCCCAGCTAGTTAATTAGAATAGGCCGTATTGCTTGACACTTGTGGAGTATTGGACTTGACTCCGGATTTAAAGGCTGTCTGTACAATAGACAGACCATTTTGACATAAAAGGTATTTGAAGTTTTTAAGCTTGGTTTATGTTTTTCATAAATACAGTTTTTCTTTTTTAATCTAAGCTTAAGGCTGAAGAATCGATTATTCCAATTTTCTTGCAACACCATGTAGATTCTATAGAATAATGCTTGTTGACTATTACTTGCTGACCCCAGTTGAATCACGCCTCCAAGTGTTCACATTCTATGCAGATGTATCCTTCAAACATTGACTGTCAGCTGGGCAAGTGTCTTGCATATTATTAGCCAGTGGAAATCAGAAAGCATGATGCAAGCAGAGATTTAATAAGAATTTGTGCTCTGGGCTTGTTCTTGTGGTTGTGTGGATTCCTCAGCCATATTGGGTGTCTGGCTACCCTACTAGTGATACCTTCTCGAAAGAGACATACACAACCAGCCCATGAATAGTCTAGCTTCCAGCTCAGACTCCAGACATGCGAATGAAGAAACCACATTGATGTTCCTGCCTTTGCATTGATGAAAGGAACTGTCCAGCTCAGCTTAGCCCAGACTGCAGAATTGTGAACAATGATAAATTACCATGTTAAGCCACTAAATTTTTATGTAGTGTGTTGTACAGCAATATGTGTATTGTGTTAGATATTATGCTTTAATTTAAAATGTTATAATGTCTATATTATACTTTTTAAAAAATTTATATATTTGGTTATGCATAAAGGAATTAGGATGTAGGCCAGAGGTGCTGGGGGGTGAGAGGATTCACCAGAGACAGAGTGGGAAGCAGAACAGGCAAATTCACTGCTGAGGGGAGCAGTGGGCGAGACTGGAGAGGTCTGCTGCGCCATGTGGGTCAGCTCGCTGGCCGGGGATTAAACTCAGGCCATAGCAGTGATAGTGCTGATACTTAATCCTTATGCCACCAGGGAGGCCATATATAATACCTTTTAATAATCACCAAATAGACCATGATTATTTCCCATTAAACTAAATATAATGATAATAATGGTATTATCAAGTATATAATTACTGTCATATGATCAGTTACTGTTAAATGTATAGAGATTATCAAATCACAGAGCTATGGACTTACAGTTTTCAGTGTAGTAACTATATTAATGAGTGATAATGTTAGTGAAGCTGAGGGGGAGCCAGGTACCCCCAGACTTGTACATTCTAAGCAGATTCTGCCATCTGTCATATAAGGAGAAAGCAAACTTTTGGTTTGGAAGAACTTTAATGGGATGAGTGTGAACAGAGAAAAGTTACCCATCCCCATGTGGTAAATGCTCAGCCAGATAGACTGGTGCAAAGCAGAGCCCCTGGGACCTAAACACTTGCCACAAGTCTGAAGCACCTTTTGGCAAGGAATCACAGGGAAAGGGCTATAGGAACCAGGCAAATCTGGGACAAAAGAAGTGAAATTAAAGTACAAATTGAGACAAAGGTTGTCATTGTCAACCTCCCAGTGCTTCACCCACCCGAGTCACTTCCAAGTGTCTCCTATGTCCCTAAGTCTGTATTGCACATCCAAAGGCTAGAAGCAGATGAGCCCTTTTCTTCCAAGTCTGTCTACACACCTCAACTCCATGTGTCTCCTTTTGTGTGTCTGCTCTATGTATCCTCTCCAAGTCTTTTCCAGTTTCCCCTTGCCTCTTAGCTCCAGCATTCATTAGGTGGGGCAGAGACACAGGATTACACTTTATATGGAGATTCCTCTCTGTAACATTAATAGTAGTGCTTCTGTAAGCCTAAGGAACTATGACTTTTTGGTTAAGAATGGAAAAAGTTAGATTTTGTTCCACAGTTGATTAGCTCTGTGGCCTAAAGAAAACTGTTCACTCTCAGCCTCAGTTTTCCTGTTTGAAAAACAGGAATAAAGTATTATTAGGGATTCATTAAATAAAAATTAAATAAGGTAAAATTTAAGATAAATATGATAAAAAACAAGTTAACATAATGCTAAGCCTGTGATAGAGAATATATATTTTTTAAAGATTTATTTTTCATACAAGAACTGGGGTACAGGGCAGAGATGTGGGGGATGAGAGGATTCACCGGAGACAGCGTGGGGAACAGAACAGGCAGATTAACTGAAATACACTGCTGAGGGGAGCAGAGTGTGAGGCAGGAGAAGTCTGCTGCGCCATGGGGGTCAGCTCCCCTACAGGGGATTGTGCTGGGCACCATGGGCAACTGGTGCTGCCCTGGCTGCATGTTTCACAGTGCAGCGCTTAACCCTTTGCGCCACCAAGGAGGCCCCGTGATAGAGAATATTATTATTGTTCTTAATAATGTAATAAGAGGGCAAGAAGGAAAAAGAGGAACAGGAATAATAACAGTATCTAAAAAAATGCTATTGTAATGTTTCTTTGTGCTTTTTCTTTCCACCTTAGTTTTGCACATATTTGTGTTTATACCTAGATGCTCTTGGATGCCTATGCCAGAACAGCTTTTAAGATCTCAGATTTGTTTCTCACATTTTAAAATACATATAGATCACTTGATCATTTTGTTTGGGCTTTGGATAGGGCTGGAGAGTCTGCATTTTTAAGCTCGGGGTGATAGACAAATGGTTTTTAAATGTATGCAGGCACACCCTTAAGATCCTTGTAACTGCAGGCTATCTACTGCCTGACTGACTAGAAGTAGTGAATGTTCTCAGAGTGAACTTTCTCAATATCTGGCTATGGAGTCTGGGGTTTGAAGTCCCAGTAGTGAGCCAGTACCCTAGATTCGTAATGAGAGAAAGATGCATTGTTCACAGATGTGAGGTGATTTAGGGAGGATAGTGTGGATTGGGCACAGTTAGGACTTTAATTTTGTGAATATTAATGTACAGCATACCATATTATATAAACTATTAATGACAAACTAAAAAATATTTGAAACAAAGTGCATGCTTTATGCAGGAAATGCTAAAGAAAACTGGAATTAAAAACATAATATTTGTTTCTGTCAAATTGGCGATGCTACATATTTTATACAACTTAATTCGTTTCTGGTCTTAAATCTGTATTCAACAGTGGTTACATCTGTGCTTTATTTTTCAGGCTTGAAATAATTTATATGCAGTGGTCTGACCTTCATTTACAGTTGTACTGACTTGAAGATGTAATTCACTGTGTAATTAGTTTTAGTAAATAATGGGGGTGGGTAGGAGAAATTTGGCACTATGTTAAGTGGAAAACAAATTGAATGAAGATTTAAAAATAATTTCTCTGAAAAAAAATTTCTCTGTTTTAGGTAGTATTTGAGTATTTCCAGCTATCATATCTCTGCAACTACATTTTCAAGTAGTTAGTTATTTTTGTAAATTTATAAATATTGCATTCAAAGAAAAATGTATTTCTCCCATGTCTTTTGAAAATCTGTAATGTGTTTGCTCAGATTGTCTAACTTTTTGCATTTCATTATACATTTCTTGACTTAAAAATGAGGACACTTAAAGTAGTTTACTTGGGGATAAATGCAGGAGAGTGGCTGAAGTCTTTTCAAATACACTAGCTAAAGTTAATATGTACTTCATAATTATTACTATTTATTTCATGGTAATATTGATTATTATTATTACTATTTATTTAAACAAGAAATGATCAAATACTTACTACCTGGAGGATTTGCACCTTATGTTTTCTGTAGTGTATGCTGGAAAATTTACAAGAAGCTATTAGGATTTTATAAACATGACTTGATAGAAAGTTGGCAAACAGATTTTTCTTCATTAAAATACAAAACTTTGTAAAATGTAAGGTACTGAATGGTGCTGGCTGGCTTATTCATAATTTTAATAAAAGGAAAATTAAGTAGACACTTGAACTATTATACATTCAGTCAGGGAAGAATACACTAATTGTGTATTCAGCCACCATTTTCTTGAACATGGACTCCAGGGAATCAAAATGGGTATCCTAAGTAAATAAAAATCTGTTTTATGTATAGTATTTATTATGTTCTAGCACCACAAAAACATGATACAACATTTGCCCATCAGTGACTTTAATCCCAGTTTTTTCAATTTATACATATATTTGACATCAATTGTAATCCCCATGTATTCCCCATCACCATATCACCAGTGCACCATCACCTCAGTCCCCCGTGCTAATCCCCGTTTTATTTCTATTCTTTTCTTATTTGTGACAGGTGTTTTTTGTATGAATATAGGTATGATTATAAATATATAATTCCGACATTATACTGTTTTTATGGGTCCTTCTATTAATAAAATTGCCTATGAACTGGGTATCAAATGATTTTCTTTCCGCTTTTATGCCTAGCTTCTCATTTCATCCTTACGTTTGCAGTGTGAAGTATAGCTACTGGTGCTTGTTGTCTCTGTTTTACTGAAGCACAGAGAGGTTACACTGTGGGTGCTAGGAGAGTATTAAAATAGAGATTTCCTGATTGATGGGCCAGTGCACTTTGCACGATAGCATGCTGCCCCTCAGGGAAAATGTTGTACTCAAATACTTGATACTGCAATACACTGGTTGCTCTAGTGCAATTCAGTTTATTATCATAACTGGGGTCATTTCATCAGTTGGGATCATTTTGAGAGAAGCCCTTAGTGGAGTTGCAGTCATAACTTGAATGGTGGCACTGACACATTTCACAGGTCTTCAGTTTCATTGGTCACTGCTGCTTCAAAAAGAGTAGATACCAGTTAAAAAAAACAACAGAATGCTGGAAATCACATCCAAACAATAATTGTAGGCTCTAGCAACCATAATACACTGAGAAAGTGTCTTAATGTAGGTTTTAAATAATACTACATATTAGTCCTTTCATTCAGTAGTTCACTAAGGTTTATTATTTAAAACAAATAATTTGTAAAAATACCTATTCTTTTTGAGTCTGAAGATTTAAAATATTTAAAACCGTGATCATATTTCAGAAATATATACCAAAATGGAAATAGTAGTGATGTTAATGATGCAGAAAGGTTAGTTCTGCTACATGTAGCTATTAACTTGAGGCTTGGGATCCATGAAGATACTTTGCAGTGTACCCGTCAGAGTGGCTTGATGGCCTGAAAATCTATGTTCTCCTCCTGCCATACACTTGCATTAAATGAACTGTGAATTTTAATTTGAAATGTATTTGCAAACCAATTCCTATAAAAAATGGATTTATGGCTTGAAAGCCCAGTGCTCCAGAAATGCCGAGCAAAGCTTGTACATTTTCACTTGCCAGTTGTGCCTGATTTTAGTTTGAGGCAATTGCATTTGTGACCCACTCTTGTTTTCCTTTACTTTTTGAGAACCAATGCTCCAAAGAAAGAAAAAAATAAGCCCACTTTTGTTCCTAGTTTATTTGCAAACCAGGTCAGACGCCCTTGATTAGCTCTCAGTTGGAGGATAATTTGAACCTTGACAGATTGAACCCAAACAGCAGGGTTTCTCTAGTCTGGCCAACAGATAGAGAAAATAAAATAAAAGCTAATTCTAGTTCACAAGCCATACAACAGGACTGAATAAATGTGCAACTGTTAATGAATAGCTATTTCAAATATTTACAAAAGGCCCAAGAAAAAAGAAAAGATTAACATCTTAGACAGCTGTTCTAAGGGAAACCTATTAAAAATAAACATGATAAATGATGCTCAAGAGCTAATATATCTGTCAAACATCAAATACCCTCAAAGAAAAAACCTGTTTTAGGAAAAAGGAAACTATTATGACTTTTGGACATAGCTATCTTGCTTTGTATTTTTATACTGGATTACATTCTTAGTTCTTTTTAAAATGTTTTCCCACTCCTTCAGCATTCACATGAATATTACCTTATAGATTGTAAGGGCCTGTGTCAGTGTGGAATCATTTAAGCTGTGTCCATTGTGATTAAATTGGTTAGAAATTTTAAAATTCACCTGTATATCATTTGGATGAAGACATACTGTTAATTGTTATTTTATGGAATTGCAGATGATATAATGGGTTGACTATGACAGTAATAACATTTCAGCATCGTGGCAATTGTGCTAGGAAATGCACCATAAAAATGGAAATCGTTGCTGCAGTGCAGAGATGTTGGGTCCCACACTGATTAAAGTGCGGTTGTTGCCTGCATGTGCCTGACAAGCGTTCCTGCAAGTCCATCTCAGACGTTTCACGTACAATACTCTTTTTGCACTTAGCTAAAAATAAGCACCTGCACTTGGCGTAGTGTTTGTTGCTTACATACTGGACCTTTGGTTTTCAAGACTAACTGTTAGTGATTTTCACAATTTCTTTATGTCTTTTAAGTCTCTAAGAAGATGCAGCTTGAATTTTCTGAGGTCTGAATTTGGATTGGAATTGCTGTACTTATGAGGTTCAAGGTAGTTCTTTATCTGACAAGTAAGTCTAACCAATAGCTCAGCATCACGTCTCAGTGTAAGACAGTCTAAGTCGTGCAGTTTTTTACTTGTAAATCATTGAGACTTTTCTATCTGTGTCTGAGATGTCACCTTAAAGGAGATCCAACTGTTAATGGTATAACCTTTGTGAATTTGAAGATTTGTAGATGATAAGATTTGTGGATGATACTGTATTTTTGTTTAAAGATTTGAAAACGTCCAAAATTACTCAGTTACAATGATTTTGTAATTTGTGAAGCTGTGATTCTTTATAAGAAGTGTGGATCGTTTGTGAAAATTCAAACCCATGGTCCTGGTTTAAGGGTGCCATGGGTAGCAAGTGAGGCCTATGGTGCAAATATAAAGCAGTTGAGGTTTGGGAGACCATGGTGGTGATGGACAGACTCACAGGAATTTGTGATCCAGCCCTAACATTTTTCTTGCTTTACAATCTATTCCTGTCTAAGGAATTTTGTTTCATCAGTATCTTTATTGATCAATTTCACTGATCTCCACCCTAAACAGCATCATTGAAAGCTCCACAGTTACTTATCAACTGGAATAGTCTTTAATCACCATTAGTTCATTTCTGTTCACTAATTGTAAAGGTTAGAAAATAGAAATGACTGAAGAACATTAAGTTGATGTTTAGAGAGGGTAAATGAGGGGCTGAGGATGGAAGCTTGCCCAGTTTATCCTTTATTTTGAATCATATTTTTCATTTATATGCTAAAGTTACTTTTATGTTGGTATTTCAACATTGAAATATGTATATGCACACACACCTACGAAGGGAGTGATACTGAGACTTACATGTATACATTTATAAAGGAAAGACAGTATCAACAGTTAGATTTTTTTAAGAATGGCTCTCTTACTTTTTTACTGGGTTGAATGGGTACTAAATATTATCCCCTTTCTAAAAGTGGATTTAGTGAAATCTGAGTGAGCCTGTTCCTTATTTAGAAAATACTTTGGCTTGGAGTCCATTGATAACACTGCATTTTCATGCTGGTCTGCAGTTACATTAGACCCTTAAACTTAGACTCTCTTTGTACTTCATCATTGTAATTTACACACTGTGTTGGTACATTCTCTTCAAGACAGTTTGTCTTGCGCCTCCAGCTGCTCCCCAATAGCCATTGTGCTGAATAAGCACTTATTTCAGTATGTCCTTGATACAATTAATGCAGGCATCTGCAGAAGCGGCGGCGGTAGCAGCAGCTGCAGTGCCTTATGGAAGCCAACTTCTGCTTAGCATTGTGATAAAAGAAATAGTTTTGAGCTGGAAGCTTATGTTGGCTTATTTTTAGCATAAAAAGAGTTGCACCTGCCAGGGCTAGCAGAGGACTGAGGTTTGTTGATTACACGTTCTTGTTAGTGCCATTGTTATTGGTAAAATGGGGATGATGTCATCCTTATCAAACTGAATTGGCACCCTGTAGAGTGACAAATAATTTACCCTCTGTGGTTTTATCAGCATGGGCCTCATGTTAGAAGCGACAAGAGTGCTGAGTTTTCACAGTTGAATGCTATGGAACTGCAGAGGTGTATGAAAATGAAAGGGATTGATACTTGTAATCAGTGCACATAGTAATGGCCAAGGTGTAATGAAACATAAGTGCACATTTAGGGTAATTATGCTGCTACCAGGTGGGGCCCTGGGGCTTTGCATGTATAGAAGCTGCTTGAGGTGGCGGATGTGGGGCGAGGAATCCTGCAGCACCATCTGGTAGATTCTCATTTTCTCATTAATTCTTCTGTCCCCTAAGTCTGGGCTACATTGACTTTGAACAGCACTTCATCTGTTCAGTATCTCATCTCATTTTAGTTGGGGGTTGCTTTCAACAGTGGCATTGATATGATGTAATTTACAATCCCAGTTATGCAAAACATATTAAAACAAGTCATTTTCTTTTTGGGTAAATCTCACTATCCTTGGTGAAGCCCACATGACCATCTGATTGTAAATGATTCACTACTGGTGGAGTTATTTTTAAATAAAATGGTTAGAATAGTTGTTTAAATTGGCACCTTGCCTTACAAAATAAAAGTATAATGTATATCTAAATGAGTAGTTATAAATGTGTTTTCTTCGTTTATTTGGAATACATGTTTTATTTCTGTAGGCTGATACAGTTTCTGCCTTCAGTGTAATAAAAACTTATTTTAGGAATTAGAAGTTACAGTTTTGGTTTCACAACAATAAGACTATACTTAATGCCACTGAATTGTATACTTAGGAATGGTTAAAATGGTTACAAAGAGAAGCGCCTGTATATTGTATAGGGAAGCAAAGTGTTTTAAAGTTGCTATATTTACTTTTACAAATATGTCAAATAACATTGAGAATAATACATTTAGGGGACCTCCCTGGTGGCTCAAAGGGTTAAGTCTCAGCACTATGAAACTATCTACAGCCACTGCAGCATGAGTTCAATCCCTGGTCAGGGAGGTGACCCACATGGCACAGCAGGCCTCTTCTGTCTCGCCCACTGCTCCCTTCACAGCTGTGTATTTCAGTAGATCTGCGTGTTCTGTTCCCCATTCTGTCTCATCCCCCACACCTCTGGCCTGTACACCAGTTCTTGTATACATAAATACATCTTTAAAAAAAAACAGTACATTTAAAGCACCTGCTGTGATGTTAGTAGGTAGTTTACATATGGCAACTTTCTTTATTAATATGAATATTAATCTAAGAAACTTTAATGGTATCTAATCCATAATATATTTTCAATAGAACACATAGTATTAATAAAGTGGTATCTGCCGGTCAGTTTCTTACACTGTGTATTTTATACAGTGCACCGTATTAATTTGGAGAATGTTCTGGATTCTACTGTTGAATTGAATTGACATCAGATTGGGGATTTCAGTCTCTTTAATAAATACCAATATGGTATTTGTATAGTCTGAGTGGCACTTTAAGAGCTTCCTATAAATAATAGACATATCTCTATAAAAACTTTCTATCTAAAGGGTGTCCATGCATTTTGACATTTCATGCCCATGAATTTTCCTAAAATGGAAAAATGAGAGAAAAACAGACTAGCTTCTTCCAAAAGCTACAGGAACATTCCTGATTTTGTCCCCGTGGCCAGCAGTTGCCAGTACTGAGTACTGTGCAAGTACTTAGGCTTGGTGAGTGTTCTGTTGATGACAGTGCTACCATCTAGTCCCTTCAGCGGTTCCCAGGTACCCCCGGCTCCAGGAAAGGACAGAATTGTATGCAATTTAGTACTAAAGAATGCCCAGCTACTTTTTTTCACATTTATTTCGAATAAACCTCCCAGAACATGAACAAAATATATCTTATTTTCCCCCCTCCTTTCTGTTTATATAAATTCATTTGGGGCAGCAAATGAGGAGAGGTTGAGAACTTATTTCTTGGAAAATTACTTGATTATTAATATGTAGTGTGATGGTGGACAGGAAGTACATTAGCAATCCTTTCTTTCCTAAAATTCACTCATTTGTCTTCAGATATTTAAATATCAGGATTTTTCTCCCTCACATACTCAACTGACATTAGCTTGGTCACCAAAGTACTGGGCTGTGAGCTTAGCAAAAGCCTGCCTAGTTTGGCCTTGGCCACCATTTAGGTATGTGACTTCTAGAAGTCATTAAACCTTTCCAAGCCTCGGTCTTCACATCTACACCTGATAATAATAATATTTCATGTAAATTGTGAGAATTTATGTTCTAGCACAGGGTATGTGTTTGGTAGATGGTTAGTGCTGTTATGTTTTTTCTCCCCAGAATGTGATTAAGAACACATGGTCCAATAATTATTTTCACAGAAACCATTGCACAGGAAAACACAAGAATAAGTCATTATTCTGTGTTTATTAGTACTGCGTATTTCTCAAAAGCAAGGATGAGTTTTAACTAACCCACATAGTTCCAAGGTCCTTAATAGATGAGCCATGCTAACTGAATGGCTTTAATCAACTAGAAGAAACACCTATATGATGGTTTTTAAATGCATAAAATATGTGGGTTTTAAAGAAAACAAGTTAAATTGAGATATCATAGTCTCATTGCAGAGAAAGGACATTTTGGTGAGGTAGTGATATACATGATTCATTATTAGCACATTAAGTAAAATGCAACTGTGTGTCTTATTGTCTTAATTTCACAATAATGACTTTAAAGAAAATCTGAATAAATGTAACGCATATGAAATTTGTTATGGACAGGTATTGCAGATGACTGTAACTTGTTTCCTTCTTTCATAATGGTGGAAATGCTAGCTCTTAGGAAGGGATTACTGAAAGCAAATAAAAAATTTTTTTTTTCTCTTCCAAATTCAGATGTTCTCACTCCCCAAAATATACCCCTTAGGTCTGTCAGTGAATATCCTCAGAATTTCTCTACCCAAGGTAAGAACCCTTAGTGGAATAGAGTCAACTTTCAACTATTAATTGGAAAATATATTGGCAACAGTGACAGAAACTCATAAGCATACTTATCAACCTCAGCAAAATCTAAAAATTATTCATATTAGTGGGTCTGTGATTTATTAGCCCTTCACCAAAACCCTTAGTCAATCCTCTCTTGTAAGATTAGCTATAACTTAGACTTTATACTAAATAGTTCCATATTACTTGTGATTCCAGTGCATCATTTTAGTTGAACTAGAGTCCATAATTTCTGTGAAATTAACTTTCTGCTTAATATTTCTGTGGCCTATAACACTATGCTATTTATAACCTATAGGCTTTTTAGATCACAGGTCTGTATGGCATTCAGTGTACTTACAAAGAAAAAATCCCTTTCTTTTTTACCCATGAGGAAAGGATGCCAGTCGACACAGGTAGGCTTGGAGTTCTCAAATGCTTTTTCCTTAACTGGAGTAGTTAGCTAAATTGAACTCTGGAAATTATTTTGTCCAAATAGGGAGCAGTAAAAAAGACCCATGCATATTCTTAAGAAATTTTAACTGAATCATTTTATATATCTTTAATTATAAAAGGTCATAGTCATGAACATATGTCAAGACGGGGTTAGTCACAAAAATATTTTATGTGCTTAAAACATTTCCAGAAACTGTAATGCTGAAACTATTTTAATTTAAAGTGTACATTTTATGTTTGCTTCAGCGGCACATATACTAAAATTGGAACAATACAGAGATTAGCTTGGCCCCCTTTGTATGGGAGACTCACAAATTCCTGAAGCGTTCCATATTAACACAATGTATGTTTTATAAAATATACCCTCTTTTTTTTTTTTTAATACCACTCTAAAAAACTTAATTTTCCTAATAGGCACCTTCTTAGTTAGCTCTTCAAAATTCTTATTCTCATTATGGTTTTGCTAATCAAAATTGCATTGAAAATAAGTGAAAATCAGTTTAAATTAGTGAGAGTCATCAGACAAAGATTAATTTTGACATTTCAAGGTAGTGCAAGATTATAAAATAGACTCCCGTAAGCTGTATTTCAAAGACTGTGTAGGATTTGGTATGTGGTAATGTGGAAAGGACATGTCCATTCTCGACTGGAGTCATCATATGAATAGATACTGACAGAGATGGACATAGTACAGGAACATTGGCACTCCGAATAGTGGTGGTGGCATGCTGTGCCATTCTGTAGAGCTAAATTGTTGAAGCCTTATCTGTGTGAAGATTTGTAAGCATTATTTTGTAATCATTGCAAAGAAATCAACTTTTCCCTTTTTAAAAAATAATAGAGTTTACACAAATCTATCTTTTAGGAAAAGGCGATATGAAGGATGATTAGAAAATAGATGACAAGATCAAGAAGATGTACATATACACAATGGAATACTATTCAGCAATCAAAAAAGATAAGCTAGAGTCAGTTGCAGAAACATGGATGGAGCTAGAAGGGATTATAATCAGTGAAATAAGTCAGAAGGCAAGAGAAAAATATCAGATGGTTTCACTTTTAGGAGGAATATAAAAAAAAAGGGCTCAAGGAAAAGAACAATAACAATCAAATCACAATACAACAAGAACAAAAAGACAAAGACAAATTAGAGGCACTTTGTGGCAGGGGAGGAGAGGGACTGGGATGAAGACAGAAAGAGCACAAGGACTGAGGTGATGGTGCACTTGTGAAATGGTGGTGGGAACTTCATGGGGACTATAATTGATGTCAAATATATATAAATATATATAAATAATTTTATATATTTATAATATATAAAAATTTTTATAATATATAATTTTTATATAATTATATATATAAATAATTTTTAAAAAGAAGACTATTGGAGATAAAGGACATCTAATTTAAAGGCTGAGAGTCTTAAATTTGGGCATTGGAATGAATGATTGGAAAAGGTTGTGTCAGTAATGAAAATAAAGATCAGAGGAGGTACAGCTTGCTTTTTTTTTTTGGGGGGGGGGAGAAAGGGTAATTTTGGGCATGGCCTCACCCTGTAGTTTTGGAAGTTCTGCATAGAAAAGTATGGTTGTATTCCGAATTCTGTCTGAGGCTGTTACGTGTTCAGTTGCAACGAAGATTTGGGAGTTAACCATGTCCTTGCAGCAGAATTCTAGAGAGTTGTCAACTGTTCTTCCAAAGCCGAATGTGATGAGATTTAAGAAGATCTCATTGATTTGACATTTAGGAACTTAGTGATTATCTTAAGAGAACTATTTCATTTGAGTAGTCATTCTCAGATTTTAGTGTGCATAAAAATGAGCTAGAACGCATGTCAAAGGTATAGATTTAGGAAATCTTTGTCAGTGGTCTTTAGGACCAAGGTCAAGCCTGGAGTCCACTTTCCCGAACAGTGGTATTGATGGTGGTGGTGGTGATGATGATAATGGTAGTTAATATATCTATCTACATGTATAAACCTAAACATGTGTGTGTGCATATATATGGAAAGAGGGCAAGAGAGAGAATGCCAGACACTGTGTTAGGTTGATTATAATTGTGTTCTCATAAGAACCATGTGAGGTATGTACTGTGATTTCTTTATTTTACAGATGGGAAAATGTAATCATAAACTGGTAAAATAATGGGCAAATTTCCATAGCCAGAAATGGTCACTCTCTAACTCATGACCTTGACTACTGTTTATTCCCTTGTGAGTGCCGGGTTCATTGCAGGTAGGACAGGAGAACCAAGACCCAGCCTCACATCTACCAAGGTCCTCAGTTGTATTTATTTCTTAACTAAAAGATAATCATTTAGTTTCATGATATAGTTCTCGTAACATTGTTTTGACCTTGCTTAATTGTTAATATTCTTTGAGCTTTAAAACTTATAAGTGACCATATCTTATTTTCCAAAGGGCTGTTGGTGAACCATTTGAGGAAGTTGAACTGGCAGCTAGGTTTGGAAATTAGAGCAGCTAGGTTTGGAGGTTCAGGAGTAGGGAGTAGCCAGTCCAGAATTCTGGGTAGAAGCTCAAGGGTGGCAGTCACAGATGGGGGAGTTGTAGTTTTAAAGCAAACTTAAGAGTTTATTTTTTTTTATTGTCTTGAAGGTCATTTGACCAGGAATAATGAAGGAAATAATTAGGGTTAGGACTGGGGGCAGGAGGAGATTGCTAAAGCCTCATAAAGCTGTGCCATGCTGCTGTCAGCTATGGGAGGAACCCAAACAGTGTGCTAGAAAATGAATTTGTATGGAGGGAAGAATACCTTTATATTAGGGGCTATTTTAGGTATGTTTCTAGATGACACGGAAGGAGGACGAGAGCTTTTGATATTCTGAAGAGATGGAGCTTTGTTGGTGGGAGAGGCTAGCAGAGCTGTAACACAAAAAGGGAAAAGGAATTTGTGTCAAAGAAAAATTGAGAAATTTTGAAGAGATGGTTGGAAGATTAAAGACTCAAAGTTGATTTTCTTTAGTTCTTTTAATAAGCAGGTAGCAAGGTCGTCTGCTCCCAGGAAGCACCAGGGACTTGGGAAGAATGGTTGTATTGCTTGCGATAATTATGTGTCTGTAGAACTTTGGTAAGAGAAAAAATTAACAGAAGCTCTCAGAAGATGTTTCAGTACGTAGATTGAAAATATTTCTTGTTCACTATTTTTGAGATGTTTGGGGGGGGGGGTTGCATGACAAATTCCAGGAGGGGGCAGCAGCGCTATAAACATTTAATTTGGGTATTTTCTTTATCTGTTCACTTGGCTTTTAAAAATTCAGTAATAATATATTTTCTGTCCTTATTATCCTAATGAAAAAAATAGGGCCTATAAGGCCATTTAATAATCTTACAATTTATTAATTTATGAGTCTTACATTACTAAACATAGCAATTCTAGAAAATACAAGAGTACTGAAAATTATATGATAATTCTATTGGAAAATTTTGGTGTGATTTAGGCCTAATTTTGCTCCATCTCTGCATGTGACTTCTATAATAACTAATTACATTTTACCAGATTAAATAGCTTTAAAATATGAACTGTAGGAAGATAAGACTAAATTGGGATTATTGAAAGAATTTTACAATATAAACATTAATTTTTATTGAGCATTGACTGAATTGAAAAAGGCTAAAACTTACACGTTAAAATAATTTGGCAATCTTAACTGCAGATTCAAAATTTATGAAAATGTAAATAAATTGAAATGTAGGCAGTGTTTTGCCATCTGTAATGAATTAGCATCCCATTTTTACCAGCTGCTGCTGGGGTTTTTGAAGCTGACTCAGGATCTGAATACACTGCTGGGTTGCTGGTGATAAATGTAAGACCCTGTAGTTTAAAAGTGGCAGGGCTGGACCAGTGAGGAGAAAATTCACTGCAATTTGAAGTAGCAGAAATTCTCTCACTTCATACAGGAAATCCAGATATATTGGTGCATTGATGTGGTCAGAAGAAATGAGGAGAGGGGCCTATTACTACTGGCTTCCAAGGTGTCGGGAACACTGAGGTGCTGCTGCTGTTGAGCTTGGAGTCCTCCTTGAGGAAAAGCCTTCAGCAGTTTTCTTTTCCTAGTAGACATATCCCAGGCAGCACAGATATTTGGACATTGATGGGAAATTTTGTTCTCTAGATTAAATCCATAAATTTTTTTTCTTTTATTTTTCCATTCCCAAAGCTTTTATTTGGGCATAGAAGAGATAATGGTTTCTTGGAAAGAATTTGAACTTTGAAGTCACACATACCTAGATGTGAATTCAGACTGTCACTCGAGGTATGTGATCTTGTCAAAGGAATTACTTACATGTTCTGAGCCTCAGTTTCCTTGTTTATGAGAGGGAGAGTGTATGTTTGATAGAATTGTTACGTTGATTCATAGTCTAGGAAGCTGCCTCAATCTGATCGTGTTTCTAGTAGTCCTGACCATGTGTAAATGGAGAAAATAACAAGGACCCATTTTTTGGAAGCTGTACCTTTCTTAAGAAATTAGGCCTATCCATGTAGTTTGTTGATTTCTCATATCATGTTAAGATCTGCTATGAATGGTAACAAGAAACAGATGTGAAGGTTTGGTATTAGCTGTGGAGTAATCTGTCCAAGTGGTACTATATTCATTTGACAGATCAGAATTGACTTATGAGGCCAGTATGCTTTTATTATTTCCCCTTTGTGTGGACTTGTCAAAAGGACAAGTTTTTGCAAAAACTTTTTGCTTTGTTTCAGAGTTGGGACATTGGATGTCTTTTAAGTCTCTGTATTATTGATACCATACAAATTCAATATATTCTGATTCTCTACGTAGTAAAGGAGACATCTAAAATTTAATATATAATCACTAAAATTTTGTTTTCTTTCCTCCTATTGAAGAGGACTGCTAGTTTTGAATGTTTTTGTTTCAGCACCTTTAAGTCAATTTACAGTATGATACATACATATGAATGTGTATTTCTTTGTGTGTAGATGTGTGTGTATCCCTCTTTTCTCTTGCAGTCTTCGTACAAATTAGATTTCTAGATACTATAACCTGCTAGTCAGAGCCAGCTAAAAACCATTACAAAAAGTTTGTCCAGCAACACGTTTATTTAATGTATAATAAATGCTAGGTATTGGAGGACACAGGGATCACAAGTATAATTCTGGTCTCGTAAAGGAGACCTTCTGTGGGGGTAGGGGCAGGATGATGTGACTGGTCTGAACAGGAGAATAAACAAGCACTTTGGTACAGTTTTATCAGAGCTGTGATAGAGAAAACTTGTGTGGTCAGGGAAGCTTTCCTGCAGACAATGGTGTAAAATATGGAACTCTGAACCAAAAAATAGTTGACTCGAGGATAGATATGAAACTGCTTTAGCTGTTACATGAACTTCGCTATTCTGACCCTGACCAACTTTTGAATGCCATATACCAACACAAACCTTTACCATGTAAGCTCTGACTGGACTTAAGGAATTTTTTTAGTCATATGTAGTGAAAGCATGCTGGGTGTTTCCAGATTTCTCCTCGTCCAGAATTGTTGACCTGTTCCAGCCATCACAGAATCTTTAGATGTTCTCACAGGCTGACCCAGGACCACAGTGTACCTGTCTGTCCATTCCATAGGCCAGCCTGAGCTCACTGCCCTGGGGCTGAGACCTGTGTCATTGATTTACTAGTGACTCATCGTGTATTATTCTAGCTGCCTCTGACTCTGCTTCCTCAGCTGTAGTTCAGGATGAAATCACAGAACCTGTTTGCGACCCTGAATCGGTTCTGTGTGTATTTCTCACTATTACTCACCCACCCATGACTCATGCCTCGGTTTTCACTTAAACTTGTGCAACTGGGGTCACTCTAAATCGAGCTTTCTTTCCCTTAGAAGCAGAATTTCTTACCCTGTTTTGACTCAGCCCCTGAGTGTTTGAAGCATTTATATTTGGTTTTGTATGGTTATAATTCTTGCTCCTCAGTCTGGAAATTGAGACCATTTGTGGTCTCTACTTCCAGCCTTAGCCCTATAACCACCCTACTTCCTTCGGCTCTTAGGAAATTCACCTGTTTATACTTTTCCATATCTGTCTCAAGTTTTCCTACCAAGGTGGTGGAGCTTTGCTGACCTGGTTTTCTTCTTTCCTTTAGGTCAAATTCAAAAGTGTCTCGTTGGTTTTGGAACTTGCAGTGATTTCTTCTACCAGAAATAATTTTCCCCTACTTGACACAGTTACATGTGCCGTGGTATTTTACTGTCCCCACTTGGAATTGTAGTTACTGGTGTTATATCTTATCACTGCTACCAGTCTTGAAGATGCGTTTGCCCTTATCACATACAGTGTCTTCTATATGTAAGTTTTAAGTAAAATTTGGCTAGTGGGATGGAGCAGGACTGAGATTTTAAACAGTAGCAGCAACAGGAAGTTTGAATGCCTTTTCTATCTGTTGTTACCTATTAAGTGTCTCCCTATTCTCTTTCAGACTCTGATCTATAGCAGCCCTTTCCGTGTTAGCCTTCTGTGCTAACCATGCAGCAGCTTTACACTATTGTCCGGGACTCCTTCGGGTGTTAGGTAAATCAATAAATCTTTAAAGTCAACCCTAACAATGCTATCGGTTTTTAAATAAATCAGTGCTAGGACTGATGTCCCCGTGTACTTACTTCTGTGGACCCAGAAAACCAGCAGTACCACTGACCAAGCCAGACTTTCTAAAGGTGTCAGAGGACACTTTGGCAGTGACCAGAGGATACAGTCTCTAGTTGGTTTTCAGGTGTGGTCCTTCCTCGTTAGGAAGTAGAGTTCCTCATATAGACTTGAAAAACTTCTTGGTCAAAATATTTCCTGGCTCTTGTGTACCATGCACTTTAATCATTTTTAGCTATTTAATCTTCAAGACATCTTTTCATGAGTGATTGTTATCCCCACTTTTCTAGGTGGATAACATGAGTTCCAGAGTCATGCAGGAAGCACCCATATGTCCTGAATCAGGCCTGCTGTGCTTCTGCCTGGTATTTTGAATTTGAAACTCTGTTGTCCTTTGAAACTTGGTTTCTACAACTTCCTCCCTATTCTTGCTATATTTCCTAGATTCCTCCCCTCCTGACTATCTCTGACTTTTCTTACCTCTGCGGTTCTAAAGACCATCCCTAATACTCTGGGCTTCAGCTTCCCATTCTGTGAGTGACCCCTGCTATCTGCCACCCACATCCTGGAGTACTGTTCAGTGAGAAAATCCAACCCACCAAAACCAAGGCATTGACCTGTGTTTTAAGTCTTTCTCACTGTCAGTTAAAAATTTACTTTGTCCAGTTTTGAATTGCATTGTGAGATTTTGATACTAATAATTTATTCTGCCTTTTATCATTTTCTGTTTCTCCGTGATTTCAATTTGTGTACCTCTTTTCTTCCCCAGTTAGGGGCATCTCCGGGAGTTATAGACAGCTTTGTCTGCCATGTTCTTATCATTGCCTTCCTGTCTGAAAGCAGCATTTTGCTCGGTGACACAGTTGTTTTAATTTTCTCAGAGGTTGTGACTTTAATAGTTTCTTTTTTTACTGAGTTTCTTTTTTCTCTCAGTATCTTTTTATAAATAAATTCTGTGTCTTTCACATCACACACAGAAAAACACTCAGGGGCATATTTTATTATATTGAAATTTCTGTAAGTAATTCCCAATGCATCAACATGAGGAAGTTTGCCCAGGGCTTCAAAATACTTAGAGTAGGAATGTAAGGTAATAGTAAGTAGTTCTACATATTTTATGTTATTATTTTTCCTCATCAAAGAAATGCAATTCTTGGAAATTCTTTCCAATTTTACAATGCTTTAAGGTAAAACCAAACTACTGTATCATAAACTGGTATTTAAAAATTTCTTTCTGCCTTTTATCTTATGCCGTATACGTAAAGCCCCCTGAATTCATTTTGTATAGTGTGCGTCTGAAAGCAGATGTGAAAGTCAGCTACCTTAAAAAATAAAATAATTGATTGAGGTACACCTGAGCAGCTCAACAGGTGGGTGAGTTGGCTGATGGATTGGCAGGCTTCCTCTATGAAGGGTCAGCAACTTTTGGAAGGTTGGGGTTATTTATCCAGGCATCTTCTATAACTGTTCTTTCTCCATCAGAAACTAATCTGTATACCTATGTATGCATGCATGTATTATATAGGCACATATTATATAGAAATATATACAGATAATATTATAAACTCTACAGATTAAGTAGACATTATAAAATGGCTATGTAATATATGCATTGTGTATAATATATATTTATATGTGTTATATAAAATGTTTCTTATATAATTCATATTATATATTATGTATATAAACAATGAAAACTTAATGTGATTCCTTACAAACAACTAAGCCTTTGTCCATCACTATTCATTAAACAGAGTTGGTATTCTCTTAATTGTCATCATAAACCAACAGCATCAGTTCTCTCAATTTTCAAACTTTTAGGAATATCACAGTCACTTGGAAGACTTGTTCAAAACAAAGTTGCTCAGTCCCATCCCCAGAATTTATGATTCAGATAGTCTGGGGTAGAGCTTGAGTACTTGTATTTCTTTCAAGTTCCAAGATTAGATAATAATACTGCTGGTCTGGGACTGCACTTCAAGAAACACTAAGAAAGTGCCTTCTTTCTTTGTTAATGTATGAGTCCTTTTTGACTCTATATATAATCGTATCACATACATTCTGTATATGATATATATGTCTATCAAATTTTTTATTTTTTAAATTTGATATCTTATTTTTAGCTTACTCATTCTGTGAATGGATTCTTTTTTCTTTTATGTTTTCTAACTTGATAGCTTGTAGGTGGGCAAGGTATTGATTTTGCTATATTTATCCAGACATCTGTTTGAACATTTCATTAATTATTAATCCTGTTACATTTTAGTTGAGTCTTTTGGGCTTTCTAGGACACAACTATATTATTCTTTTTTACTCTTTGAACTGCAGTTATTCCTAAAATGGCGCTCTCTGTTATGTTTTCCCTCTCTGCTGGCATGTTGCTGTTATTTTTTCATTGTTGATATTTTGTTTCCTAAGTCTGCCCTTAATTATGGACAATGTGTGACAGCAACATGTGAGTGCAGCAAGTGCAACAAGTCTGTCCTCCTTGTTCTCCCCTTTGTAGCAAACTCTCTATGATTGACTGATCTTTAACTATATATGTATGTGTGTTTTTTAATTGCATGAATTTTCGTATCAGATGATGTTGACTTACAACACTGTACTATCTAGGGGTTTAAGTTCATACCTCTTCAGAAATACGTTACCACACTACACCCATCATCAGAACACTCACGATCTTTTACCGTAGCCATTGAGCTCGCTCCCCATCTCCCTTCTACTCTGATGGCCGCAGTCCTGCAGTTAGATTTCTAGGATTCGATCAACTGATTTTTGAGAAGTTGTCAAGTCCACTCAGTGGGAATGGATGGTCTTTTTACCAAATGATTTTGGGGAAATTGGACTTATACATTCTGAAAAATGAAGTTAAACCCCAATCCCATGCCATATATAAGAAGTTAAAACATAAAACTTTTAGAACAATATATAAAGGCACATCTTCATGGCCTAGATTTAGCAGAAGATTCTCACTACAGTCTCTAAAAGTATAGACAACAACAAAAGCATAGATAAATTGAACTTTATCAAAACTTAAAACTTTCATAGGTCAAAGGATATTATGAAAAAATGGGAAGAAAATCTACAGAATGGGAGAAAGTACTTAAAGTAATAAGTTTAATAGAAGCTTAATCCAAATTATATAATGCCTAAAAAGACAATTAAAAAAAAACAACAAAACTCCTTTAACTCAACAACAAAAAGAACCTGACTAGGAAATTGGCAAAGAACTTGAAAAGACATTTCCCCAAAGAAGATAGGTCCATGAAAAGATGCTCATTTCAGTCATTCCTGAAATTCAAAACGACAGTGAGATAACAGTGAGAAAACGACAGTGAGATAACATTTCACACCTGCTCCAATGTCTGTAATTTAAAATATGGGAAAAAAAATCAAGTGTTGATGAGAACAAGGAGAAATTGTAGCACTCACACATCACTGATGTGAATGTAAAATGGGACAGGTACTGTGACTCTTCCTCCAAAAGTTAAATGTAGAATAACTGTATTGACCCAGCAATTTCACTCCTAGGTATATATGCCCTCAAAATTGAAAATAGGGATTGAAAATAGATACTGGTCTATCAGTGCTCAGTATAGTAGTATACACAATGGCAAAAAGGTAGAAATAACATAAATCATCAGATGAATAAACAAAATGTGGTATATAAATACATTTCATCGTTCTTTAGCCATAAAAGTAAATGAAATTCTAGTACATACTACAACAGGAGGGCCCCAGAAAACATCACACTAAGTGAAATAGCTGGACACAAAATAATACATGTTGCATGATTCCACTTTTAATGAAACATCTCAACTCAGCAAACTAATAAAAACCTTAAGCAGAATAGAGGTTACCAGGAACTAGGGGAAATGAGGAATAGGGAATTATTGCTTAATGGATACAGAGTTTCTGTTTGATGTCATGAAATTTTTGGGAATAGAAAATGGTAATAATTGCACAACATTGTGAATGTAGTAAATTCCCTAAATGCAAAATAAATAAATAAAAATGCTCATTTATAGTCAAGCCATAGACTGGATTGAAATATTCATAGCACACTAAGGTAAAGGATTGATATCCAGGACATGAGATTTCTTAAAAACCAAATAATACAAAGACAGAAAGCTGAGTTTTAAAGTGATCAATAGAGAACCTCCCTGGTGGTGCATGGGATTAAGTCTTAGCACTATGAAGCTGTTCTCAGCCACTGCAGTGTGAGTTTGATCTCCAGCCAACGGAGGTGACCCATATGGTGAAGCAGAAGTGTATTTCAGTCTGTCTGCCTGTTCTGTTCCCTCCCTACTCTGCCTCTGGTAAATCCTCTCACCACCTCCCACCCCGCACTTCTGGTCTGTACCTTAGTTCTTGTATTCACAAATAAAATAAATCTTTAAAAAAAATGATCAGTAGATTTGACCAGAAGACATGCAAATAAATGAGTGATTACGTACATATATTATAAGTGTTCAGTATTGTAAGTATTCAGGGAAGTGCAAATTTAAATTTTTGTGTTCAGTCTAATGGCCAATATTTTTTTTTCCCCCTGTGGATATCAGGGTGGCTCAACCAACCTTCATGGCCCAAAGCTGCCTTCAGACTTTTGCCCTTTGTGCTCAGACCAGATCAAGACCTGATCATCCCTCCTGCCTCTCGGTTGTTCTACAACCACACTAAGAACACAGTCATTCTCTTGTTCTTCAACCCTCTCAATTCCAAGAGTCTTCCCCTGATTTCCTCTCAGTTGTCTCTAGTTACAGAGCTCATCATCTCTGGGGACTATCACCTGTCAAACTGAGAAATCCAGAAATCACTTTCATCTTCCTCAGGAGCTTATGCTTTGTTTATTTTTTTAATATAATTAAAAAAATTACATATATTTGACATCAATTGTAATCCCCATGTAGTCCCCATCACCATATCACCAGTGCACCATCACCTCAGTCCCCTGTGCTCCCATCTGCCCTCCACCCTTCCCCTCTTCCCTCCCCATCAAGTGTCCCTGGTTTGTCCTTGTCCTTTCATTTTTGGTTTTTGTTTCTTTCTTGTTGTTGTTGTTATTATTATTATTGTTCTTATTCCTTTCCTTGATCCTTACTTGGTTTCCTTATATTCCTCCTAGGGGAGGAACCATCTGGTATATTTCTTTTGCCTTCTGACTTACCTCACTGAGCATAATCCCTTCTAGTTCCATCCATGTTCCTATGAATGCATCTAGTTTTTCATTTTTGATTGCTGAGTAGTATTCCATTGTGTATATGTACCACAGCTTCCCAGTCCACTCATCTGTTTGGGGGCATTGAGGTTGTTTCCAGGTCTTCCCTATTGTAAAGAGTGCTGCTATAAACATAGGGGTGCAGGTATTCTTTTGAATCAGTGTTTTTGTGTCTTTTGGGTATATTCCTAGGAGTGGGATTGCTGGATCCTATGGAAGTTCCATTCTTCGTAGATTGAGGAACCGTAATGGCCGATATTTAAATGCTTGACAACACTAAATGTTGACAGGAAATGGAACAACTGGAATTTTTATACTTTGTTGCTTGGAATTTCAAACCACTTTGAAAAAGGTCTGATAGTTTCTTATATGAGTAAATATACACTTTTCCTATTTAGAAATTCTACTGATTTACTGAAGAAAACTATGAAAACAAATGATCACAAAAGACTTGTAGAGGAATATTTATACCTATTTTATTAATAATAGCCCTCGAATTGAAAATGTCCTATGTGTACTTCCATTGAAAAGTGAATCCCCAAAGTGTAGTTTACTCTCACATGGAATACTGTGAAATTATATGGAATAAACTACAGATATGAGCAATAACAGGGATTTATCTCAAAACATGCTAAGAAACATTACAGAACATCTGCCCGGGGCAGTCACCTATTTGCAGGAATTGCTGGAACATGAGAAACTTATTGAGGGAGGAAAGATGGTTTATTTGTAGCCTCTGGGATGTGGCAGGGGAGGAGGTGGTGGAGATTGATTGATTAGGTGCAGGGGTCACTTTGTCAAGCAGTGCGACTGTTCCATCGTTTGAGAGTTGTTTGTGTTGTACAGGTGCCTATCTTTGTCAGAACCCACTTAAGAACTGTGCATTTCATTTTCTGCAAATTTTTGCATCAAATAACAGATCTAGTTAATGATATAAAGGAAAAACATGATTCTATGCTTCGAAGATAGTCACTAGTATAAAAACAACTGCATGTTTTAATGGGCTGTTATACTGGCGTTTTACTGGGCAGTTACTGCCTGGTGTTTTACAATGCACTTTCTATGTATGCTAATAACTAGTGATTTAAGCTATACATCCTGATGGTTCTTATTAATTATCAATTTGTAGACTCTAAGCATAATGTACAAATGGTGTTTCTGGAGGCATTCCTTTCTGAAGAACATCCTCGCTAATGAGAAAATCATTGAAGAAAAGAGTGCTCAGCCCTATATGTGAACAAATTAATGTGCATTCACTAACTCGATACATTTTCAGGAAGAAATGGCATTTATACAATCAAATTCTTCTATTTGTAATTTTATATAAGCTAATGCAAAAAATGGTATGATTATCAAAATCTGGTGATATTCAGAGTCTTCTCTTGTGAGCTCACCATTTTTTAAAAAACATTCTTTAAAGTCAGAACTAACTAGACTGTTGAGTCATCCTTTCCTTACAGTTCTCAGCAGCTTTAGAAAGTCTTCTTCATGGGTGTGGGATAGAGATCATGAAATTTGTCTTTTTAATGAATACATCATGTGATTCAGGTCAAATCATTTGGGAAACATGACCTTGAGATTATAGGTAAAGGTATCAAACAAGAAGAATTCTTGTAAATATAATAACAACCATTAAAAAACCTGGAGATAATATTAACTGAGTATGTATTAAGTCTGTACTGTATTCTAGTCACTCTTCTACATATTTGTCTTACATTGTTTAATCATTAGAAAAGTAGGAGATGCTATTATTATCTCAGATCAACAGATGAGGAAACAGGAAACAACAATAATTTGTCCTCATCAGGATAGAGTTAGACTTGAAGCCCAGACATGCTACAGATGTAGTCCATGCCTTAACCATTCATCTGCTTGGATGCAACACAGGAGGGTTATAGACAGAATGCCTTCTCTTTTTGGAAGGCTGAAAGGAACTTCCTGCAGAAGAGTCATCAGGTGTAGCCCTTCTCCCCTTGTGATCCTCTTGCCCATTCTACCTCTTGCGTGCTCTTGGCAGCATAGCGGTTGGAAGGCTTAGGCTTTAGCTCTGACAGGATCCCTTGTGAGCTGCAGTACACGGTGCCCTGCAGCTGGCCCTTAACACACATAATGACACTTGCGTGGTGTGGGGATTTTGGGAGGGGATGCCAAGTGGTGTGTCAGTCATCCGCCCTGCTCTGTTGTCTCACTGTTTCCTCCCTATGCTGTTTATTTCTGTTGTGTTTATGGGGCTCATTTGCATTTTTGCTAGTTATCTATTTTCATTTTCTTGCTTAACCCTTTTCCCAGAGATTTTTCTCAACTTCAGTTACTGTAGCATCCTTGGAGTTATTTTGTGTGTGTGTATTTGCTAACTTTTGCTTGTGTACCTATGATAGGTTAAAAGTAGATGTTTCTACATCACCACCTTTGAGGAGAAGCCTTACCAATATGTTGAACTCAAATTTAATGAAGGACACAGGAACATATCAAACTATACCTCAGAAATGCAGTCAGCAAAATTAAGACTGAGAAACTTTATAGGATCAGTGACACAGTTTCCTCAACAAAGAATGAAAGAAAAGGGTGGGGGTGGTAAAGAAAGAGAGATGGCAAGTTGGGGGACCTGATAGATGAAAAGATTTAAAAGAAAATTGTGTGGACCATATATATCCTTATTCCAACAAACTTTAAAAACATGAACAATTGAAAAATCGAATACTGATGATTTTTAAAGTGTATTTTAAAACTTTAGGTGTAGTAATGGGCCTCCCCTGGTGGCGCAGTGGGTTAAGCAACGCACTACGAAGCAAATCGCAGCCACAGCAGCACGAGTTCGATCCCTGCTGCCGGCCAGGGGGGGG
>JAGFMF010011570.1:42539-101934 GCA_019455555.1 Galemys pyrenaicus
CGCTCTCTGTGGTGAATCCTCTCACCCCCCTACACCTCTGGCCTGTACCCCAGTGCTTGTATGCATAAATAAATAAATCTTTAAAAAAAAAAAAAACTTTAGGTGTAGTAATAATGGAATATTTATAGAGAAATGACATACCTGAGATTTGCTTCAAAAAATCCCTGCAGAGGGTTGGTTGGGATATGTAGGTGACATGGGCTGTATTTGTTGAAGTCATGAGTCCATGAAGATTCATTATGCAATGCTATTTTCTGAAATAAAAAGATAAAATGAAATACTTGCCTATAAACTTTCTTCACCTGTTGCAAACCTGGAAAGTTAATAAAGCATTTCTTATTACTTGATTCTTTCTAGGGAGTTTTCACTTCTCTTTTGACTGTCCACTTCTTCTGTGGCCTGGAAGGTTTTTCTTCCAGTATTTTTGGGCAGATCTTTGTACATAAACCAAACTTTAAGGAAGCAGTTGCTAAGCGTCGGTCAATAGATTCTGATCAGATTGGTTAAATTGAATGAGTTTAACTGAGCTAGAGTCAAGTGGTTGAAAATATTCTGATTTTCCAGTAAACATCCGCTCCTGGAGACAGATTCACAAAGGTCAGTTTTACTGCTTTACCTGAGTTGAATTTCAGGGAGCAGGTGCAGAGACTTTTTGCTTCTTTTGTCCTGCACCTGCCTCACCTTAGGTAAGGAGAAACAGCTGTTGGAAGAATAGCATTACCCTGTAGGTGGGTCTGGAATGCTCCCAAATATGTAGCTCTTTGTGCAGCCTCATTTTTAATAGTTGATGTTTTTGACTTGGCATCACAAAAGAAACACATTAGGACATCTTAATAAGGCACTAAATTCTTTGGGATTTTGAGTGGAGTCAGTAAGATAATCATGCTTCACTAAAGTTGCTGCACTGAATACAGTTTATAACCTGCTGCCATGAGGTGTTTTCTGGCCTTTCCTTGCCTCAGAGCAAAAGAACAATAGGTTCAGTGCACCTGCCTCCCCACTGGATAACTAAATGGTTCTTGGCATATTCAGTTTAGATCTCATGCCTGTAGCAACTGTTTTTCAATAATTATGATTAAGAGTAAGTGTATGTCACAGACTCTGTTAAGACTGGATTTCTTGTGTGGGTAGGGCCTGACCCTGGGCAGAAGTAATAATGTAAATTTAAAAGTATATTGACATCATGAAATATTTTTTTTTGCTCTGTGTATAGTTACACTTATCTATACTGTTTGTAAGGTTTCCTTTCTCATATGTAGAACGTGTACTTGACTTTTGTGGTCATATGAACCTCTATTCTCCTACTTGCTGAATCTCTGTGACTTTGGACAAATTACTTAATATCTCTATCCTCTGTTACCTATTCACAAAATGAGGATAATGACCTAAAGATAGTGCCAGAGTTGTGGTTGGAATCAAACGAAGAAATATATGCAAAGGGCTTAGCAATGAGTTTGGTGTGTCACAAGCGCTAAAGAGGTGGGGAGGTGCAGGAGGGGAAGGGAGAAGGGGAAGAATAAGAAAGGGAGGAGGAGAGAAGAAATGAGAAGGAGGGGGGACTGGGTCTGTAACTCTAGACATTTCTTATTAAAGCAGAAATGAACATTAGTTTATACTTACAATACAGTCCTTATGAAAGCATGAGGATAGTGGATATAATAGATAAATGAATGAGGACATAGGAGAAAAACATGTTTCAGACCTTTTGACGTGTAATTGTGTATTAAGTATATTTTAATCAAGGAGGGAATAGACTCATTGTCAACAATATTGGTGATTGTTTACTGACTTCCTACTAAGTATCCAAACTGTTATTTTTGGAGTCATCTGATGCCATAATTCTCAGTTCAGCATTCATACTACTGACTTCAGCTATTTGACTCTAAAAAATCTGCTTAACTATTTTTCAGTCAAGTATTATTTTATAAATACTGTCAACAAAAATTATTTCATTCTCACTGTACTGTTCAGATAGCCTTTTAAAATTACAGTGATACAACTATATTAAAGATTGGGAGAATTAACCACAGATCTTGGATTCTACGGTCTTGTGCTTTTGGGCTTTTAGTAACTTGTTCTTCAAGTTGTACTAGAGGAAAAAAACATACTAACACCTTAATTTTTCTCAAAGCTTTTATGCTGTTTTTGCTTTAATTGAATTTTTAGTGATAAGCTTTTTTGTCAAGGCTATTCTTTTGAATCACAAATTTTCTGTTTGGGAAAGGCTGATGAAAGTCTTCTAGTTCATGTTTGAGTGTGATAGGTGTAATAGCCTCAACCTACATGTTAGATAGACTAAATTTATCAAGGTAGATTGATAGATCCTCTGTTTATATTTTTATATGGTTTTCTTTCTAACCTTAGTTTTGACAAATAAAGCTAACATAAAATTCATAGTGCAACATAGCAAAAGCTGGAGAATTTTCCATAGAGAATGTAGTGTTGTCACATACCTTTTGGGTTTTTTTTTTTTTTTCCCCAGAAATGAAATGTAGAGACAACTGAAATTTCTAGCAAATTGTTTTCTGCTTCCCTACCAGCAGTAACTGCTGTCATGAATTTGGTATCTATCGTGTATATGTGCACTTATGTTTTAGAAGTTTATAATATTATAAAATAGCTTTATAGTCTCAAATGTTTTCTTCAACATTTTATTTTATTGAACTATCCACATTGAACATATGTTTGTTTTTCTGATTCTAATAGCCTCATAGTATTCTAGTACATGAGTTCATGTTTTCTTCACTTACCTGGTGATGAACATTTGTATTACAAATAATTGAACATTCTTATTTCACTATATACATGTATATTACTTTATATTACCTGTAAAGTGAAATTTTTGGTTACTGAATATGCTTATTTTCTACCTAGCTGGCTATAACCTAAATACTCCCTTACCCTACCCCAGTGCAGGTAAGTGTATCCTATTACCCACATTCTACTCAGCTTTTCATTCTTAGTATCACATTCTTAGAATGTGAAATGTAAACTTAAAGACCCTGTGTATTTGTGTAAGGTGATATATACATAATGTAGCTATTGATACATGTACAGCTATGTCTAAACATATAATATGTGTATATTATGCATATGTATTACATGTTATAATGTATAATATGTGTGCATATGTTATATAAAATGTATATGAATATGTGTGTATAAATGGACAGATAAATGGATGGAGATGCATTTGTTCAGTATGTATTCATCACCACTGTGTTGATAACACTTCCCATTAATTAGAAATAATTTCCATTAAGAAATTAAGAAATAAAATTTCAGAATTTGCAAGTAATATTTGGCACTGGCTATTACAAGAGATCTGTCAAATCTTTGTCTCTTTAGCTTTGTTTAATTGCCACTATTTATAATCAGTCAGGGAAAGAACAAGAATCTCTTCCCATAGTGATCTACCTTAGTAAAGCACTACAGTCCCAGGTGTGCAGTTAGTTACCTTATGCAATATGATTGTTTGACACTCCTTAAATAAGTGTGTCCATCAACTTTCTTTATGTAGTGCCTCTTTTAAGGAAGCTAAAAGTTTTATTTCCCTTCTGATATGCTGCCACTTAACTGCATCACTGTAGCTATGTAGAAGAAAAATCAGCATTCTGGGGAATGACTAAAAGGCACACTGGACTTCCCTGGTGGTGCAGCGAGTTGAGCACCGCACTGTGAAGCAATCGTGGTACAGCAGTGCAAATTCGATCCCTGGCCAGGGAGGGGACCCACATGGCGCAGCAGACCTTTCCTGCCTTGCCTGCTTTTCCCCTCAGCAGTGTATTTCAGTCAGTCTGCCTGTTCTGCTCCCCACTCTGTCTCTGGTGAATCTTCTCGCCGCCCATGCCTCTGGCCTGTACCCCAGTTCTTGTACACATAAATAAATAAATTTTCAAAAATAAAAAATAAAAGGCACACTGACAGAAGTTGAGATCAGGATTTGGAAGTGACCTTTTACCTTTTGAAATAATTTTATGAAATTAAAGGTGAAGGAGAATAGATAGCAAAGTCTTGGTAAAAGCAAATTAATAAAACTTTTGTGTTATATCCAATTGATATTTTCACAGTTGATAATTGGATGAGTATTATCTACTGCTAATAGTCAAGAGGAAAAAATGCTTTTTTAAATCAGTAATGAAAGCCATGATTGTTTTATGTGAATAAATACGTAGCAGGGTTTGATTTGTGAACTCATCAAATTAATAGTGTTTTTGCTTTTCAGTTAACATTTCAAGGTGGTTTAGATTTCTGTGCCCCCTTTTTTTGAAATGGGGGCAAGTAGATGTGGAGTATGGGAGGGAACAGGGGATGAAAACTCTCTCCTCCCCTCTCCTATCATTTCTTAAAACCTCTTTTCAAAGAGAGCTCTCACCTTGGAACTGTGTGGTATATGCAACCCAATCAAGTTTAAATGTGCTTGAGTTCAGAGGATGTCCTCAGAAATTATAATTTACTCAGATTTGCTACTACCAAATAAAAATAAAAAGGACTTTAGACTGGGAACTTCTTTTGGTCATTGTGAATTTAGAAATCTACCAGGTATTGTTGAGAGGTGTGACTCTCTTGTCTAAATGGACCTAACCTTTTAGAAACACATTTTTGAATTTTCTTGTTTCTAGGGTTCTTATGGTAATACTGGTTCTAAACACTCAAGATAATGTAAATGTTAAATAAGCGACATGATTTCCTTGATGCAAAAAATGACCTCCTTAGACCAGAACTAAGTTGTAATGGCTAAAAGGGCATGGAGATTGGTACTCCTAAACCCATAAGCTTTCAGTAAAGGGATGGGAGCCAGAAACACTATTTAGGTTATTTGGTATTGTTGGCTTGAGCCTTTATTTCCAAGAAGACCCCACTCACTACCCTTCCAATAAAGATGATTCAACTGTGGAAAATTAATTCAGAAACAGTTAAGTCAAATGGAGCACCACAATAAAAGAAGAGCATTTTTAACCTCCAGTTGAAATGTGGAGCTCACGAGTGAAATGTTGAGTATTGGTCAGCACGCTCTGCCCCGGCTAGTGGGGCTGGCCAGCCTAGCTATCCCAGATAAGGAAGTGAAGCCACATGTCACGCACTCACTGACCTTGGCAATGTGGCGGCAGTCAGGTGTCTCAAGCAACATATACCCACAACACAGGAAAAAATTTGTTAGGGACAGTCTTCTTAGAGTAACTCTAATTTTGCTTCTCTTTACTGCCAATTCTTTAGTTTTTTTAGTCATTTGATAAGTTTACTTTTAAAGTAAGGGACTGTGACCCTTTCTCATGCTTCTTAGGTGAATAGAAGAAAGAAACAGAGTATATGGGTGGTTATCTTTCACTAGTGGTATTTAGTTACTTTAATTTTATATTTTACGGAAATTTTATTGTGAGTGTCCATTATCTTCTCTTTCTATAATGAACATGAGTAGACTTTCTCCCCAATTATAAAATGCTTTTAAAAAATGAAAACACTTAGGAGTTATAATGCTGCACAGAGAATAGAAAGATATGTTTGGGGCTGTGATGTTTTTGTGGTTTCTTCTTTTTTTTTTTTCTCTTCAGTTAAATGGATTCCCAGCTGATAAATCTTTTTAAGTTTGAATTATATGAACAGCTCAGGCAATGTTTGATAACTTGATAAGATTGCGTTTCTGAATCTGTAGAGAAGTCCAAGAAGATTTAGTACTTCCAGGTATAGTCTTGTCAGTCAAAAGATTGTCACTCACATACCCCTGGGCACAGAAGGATCGCCTGACTCCGTGTCTCTTTTTGATTTGTAGGTCTTTCTGTCCTGCTTAATCTCTCTTTGTGCCTAAATATATTCTCATTCTTCCTGATGCATTCTTTCTGCAAGGCTTCTCATTCTCTCTGCATAAGTTCCTTTGTGCTCTCTTTCTCTTTCCATTTCCCTTCCCCCTATGACACTGGAATCTTTCCTTATTCCCCTCCATTTGGGGTATCATGAATGAGATTTTTGGGTAGAGTAGACAATAAAAGAGTGACTTCTTGTTTCAACTTTCCTCATCTCATCTCAGGAGTGAACTTGTTTTTCTAGAGATAGTAAAGTTATTCTAAAGTGACCTTCTCTTGACTAATGACTGTTTTTCTTGGCAACTGAAATTTGAGATGGGAAACCAAATTCCTCTTTCTAAATACTGTGGATTCAATAGGATTAGTAACATTTACTGAGAATAATGGTAAGTCAAGCATTATTTAAATGGCATCATGAAAGCTGTTGAATAAAATATTTTGTAAAATGAATCATATATAAATTTTAATTTCATATATGATTCTGCATGTAAAATAATCTTTTTCTGTGACTTTTTATAAAATAATTTTTTCCTAATTCACGTTGGCTCAAAATAACTTCCATGAAGATCAAATAGTCCCAGGGGATCTTCTTCTACTAGCCAAGGGGTGTCTTGAGCATCATCTTACAACATTCCACATTTCATTGGTATAGTAAGCGAGAGTAAGAGGGGCTACGTGATTTGTTCACCTTGAGGTTCTAGTAAACTCAGTGCAACCAAGAGAGAGTTTCCAGGGCCCTTCCTGTTCACGCGTTTCAGCTACCACCTCATGCTTCATCCTGTCAACAAGGTGTTATTTTCAGGGCAAAGTGTCTTGTCTTTGCCCCCAAGAATTTTGGTAGCAGAATGATGTTACCTTTAAAAATAACTTTTATTGAGGATCTAGTATTTACCAGATATTGTTAATTTCACTTTTAATCTCACAAGAAACCCTGTGAAATTGTTACTGGTAGTCACATTTTGCCAATAAAGGTACCAAAGTAAAATGGTTCTGAGACATTTGAGTGAGATAACATAGGTGTTTACTTTTTATGGCCCTGCGGTATTATATTTAAGTACTGATAAAATGTTCTGTGATTACAGATGCTTCCTGCACCCTCTGATCCTCTGCTTTTACCACCCTAGGGCCATTTTAGATTATACTAGACCTTCTCAGTATTCAAGTCCTTTTTTACCTACAATAACTTTTTTTCAGAGAAGGTATGAGATTAAATAGCTCCTTCCCATTCAATTTTTACCTATATGGAATTTGTCACACTATCTCAGTTAATGATTGGTTCAGTTGTCATGAAAATTGGTAGCGAAACATTTTCCTAGAATCACACTAAACCTATTTTTCAAAACAAGTAGATAAGTGGATGGTGCAAAAACAATTTTTTGATGCCTTCGAAGACTGTTTCAGAGAGTCTTCAAACTGCGGCAGTAATATACTTCATTGCTGATGATTTCACTTCTTTAGTAAATTGTGAGAAGCTCAGTACTTCTTGTCTAATCAGCACTGTCACCTGGCTGCCCATGTTTTCACTTTAAATATTGCATGCTCTGATGCAATATGCAAATTCAAGCACCAGCCCCATAAGTAGATATTGCACATCATATACAGGCTACTTGAGTGAAAAAGGCTGCTGTTAAATTTAATGATGAGGCTGAGTGTCATTAACTGTATGCTTATTCAAAGAGTTTCCCTCTAAACATCTGCTCCCTTGTCAGAGATGTCACTTTTAAATAACACCTGTAGGGTAGAGTCTTTTGCAACTTTCTCTTCATGGAATCACCTTGTGATTATAATGGATTTCTTGGTAAAGGAGGAGCACATGAACTCCCTTCTTAAAAAAAAAAATCGCTGTCGTACCTCTGCCTAAGTAATGTGCTATAAAATGTAAGAAAATGGACAACATTCTAAGGAAATCTTTTATGAACACGTGATAGAATGTTTTATCATTTGTGTAGGTTTTTTCCCCCGAAAGTCAAATACTAAAATTAAATAAAAAATCATTATCTTGAAGGGTCTGTGTAATTTACAGTAGTTTCGGTAGCGATCATGTACTGAAAATCAATGGGACATATCCTCTTTCATATTCATGATGAGGTAATATCCTTTGGAACTCATGTATTAAAACATGAGCATTTGGATTTCTTTTGAAATCCAGAGATGACAGGCTAACCAGTACTTGCTCTAGTGAGAGGGAGGGGAGGAGGGAGAAGGGAGAAGGATCTAGTGAGCAGACTGTGGTCTGGAGACTTGGGCGTGTTATAGAGCCCTTTTGGGCAAGTACAGTTACAAAGATAAATTATATTTGTGACTGTTAACTCTGTTTGCAAAGTCTGCTGTTTTTTTCCCTCAGATTTTCTTGTTTAATATTTTTATTCAAGTGTCATACATATACAAAACAGTGCACAAGTCTTAAGGGTACAGTTTGATGATATTCACAAACTGAAACCTTGAGCCATAATCATTAACCAGCTCGTGGATTCCTAAAGCATTTTCAGCAATTCAGAAACCATTTTCTTATCTCCCAGTCATCCTGCTAGAAGAACTACTACCTTGACTTCTAACACTATGGATTAGTTTGTAAATGGCTAGATTAAGTATTTTCAAGTGTATCCTAAGAACAATGGAAAAGGGTCAAAGTGTTTGGGGCAGTGAGATGACAACATGTGGCTTGCATTTCTAAAAGGTCAGTAGCTGAGGTGTGGAAGATACCTTTTTGGGGGCCAGAGTTGAAGTGGAGAGACCAAAAAAAGAGGTTACAGGGTAAAATTATGTAGTATTTTAATCTAGTGCCATGGCAATGGAGGTAAAAATGAGCAGATCTGAGACACACACGACATGGGCATTCAGTGCACCTCATTCACTAGATCATATAAACATTTGGATGTGAGGTGTGAGGAAAAGGGAGAGAGACATTAATAGGTCTCAGGTTTATGGATAATATTTGAACTTGTTATCCACGTTCATATATTGAACGTGGAAACTGGGAAGAACACACAATTGGCTATGTTCTTGAATTCTGCTTTGGGCATACAGTTTTCCCCACCACCTTCCAGTATATCCCTGATCCCTCTACCTCTTTCCCCCACTCCCTCCCCATTAACCTTAGAGACCTCAGTTCGTTATTCACGTCCACTCATTTTTATAAGTATTTTATTTTGTTGAATCATCTGTATGTAAATGTTCAGTCCTTGTGTCTGTCATTTTGACTTGCTCTACTAAATGCAGTTCTCTTGAACTCCTTCCATTTTGCTATAAATGGCAATATTTTACCTTGTGGCTGGATAATATTCTGTGTTGTTGGTACATGACTTTTTTGGATCCAATCTTTTGTTGATAGACAGTTAAAAAAAATTCCCTATTGAAGTAGTATTGCTTACAACACTGACTTATTTGTCTGTATGTAGTCACACCCACCCACCACCAAAGCATCAGTTGTCCCCCACCATCGCCCATTGGACCCTCTCCATTCTTTGTTCCTCCCTTGTGCTCGTGTCCTCAGTTTTATAATCAGATTCCAAGGGTTTGCTTTGTTTTGTCTGTTCATTCTGTTTTGTTTATATCCTACATATTAGTGAAATTACCTGGTATTTTTTTAAATCCCTCTGACTTATTTTTCTTAGCATAATCCCCTCCAGTTCCATCTTTGTTGTCACAAGTAACCATATCATCTCTTTAGTATTCCATGGCATTTATGTTCCACATCTTCTTTATCCCCCCATCTGTCATTGGTACTTAGTTTGTTTCTATACTTTGGCTATTGTAAACAGTGCTGCAATGAAATTAAGTGTGTATATATGCCTTTGAATTAGAGTTTCTGTATTTGTCAGGTAGGTACCTAGGAAGTGAATTGCTGACTCAATAGTAAATCTACAGTATCTTCACAAACCTCTATGCTGTTTTCCAGAGGGCACGGACCAGTCTGTGTACTCATCAACAGTGTAGGAGGGTTCTTTTTCTTTATACCCTTGCCAGTACTTGTTTCTTATCCTTTTGAAATAGGCCATTCTATGTGTGTGGTGATAGCTCCTTCAGGTTTTGATTTACATTTTCCTGAGAATAAATTATAATGAACAGTTTTTGTTTTTGTTTTTTTTGGTACCTGTTGGCTATCTGTGTGTCTTCTTTGGAGAAGTGTCTATTTAGGTCTGCCATTTTTTGATTGGGTTATTTGTTTTGTTTTTGTTGATTTGTGTGAGTTCTTTACAGAACTTGATGTTAGCACATGGATATGTTCTTTTGAAATGGTTTTGGGATAGCAAATGAAACAATCAAGGAGGCATTTGAAAGTTGGATATATGACTATTTCTGAAGTTTTGAAGGAGGAATCTGAACTGGAGATGTGATTTTAAGATTTATTGACATATAGATTACATTTAAAAGCATGAGTGTTGATGAAATTTCTTAGAGATGAGGCGAAACGTGAGAAGAACTAATATTTAAAAAAGTATCAGATTAAAGAAGGTGGACAGGGCAAAGTCGAATCTATCCCCCAAAAGTACCAACAGAAGAGTGGCCACTGGAAGTAGACTTTCCCCACTTGTTTTATTTCCGGTGGTCTGAAGGGATGATGGGTGAAGGAGGTATGGCTATCAGACCATTTCAGGAGTTCAGAAAAGTGGTGCTAAGTTCAGTTGTAATCCTCGGGCTTTTCCTCACAGGTAGTAAATCATACTTACAGTGTGCTGCCACTGTATTCTCTACACTAAATGGCATTTAGCTGTAATAGGAAGTCAGTACTTTTTGAGGAAAAATGGGCAAGTTTGATTTGTCGATGGAAAAAGCAAATTATTTTTAACATGTCTTTTTGCCAGTCCTGTTCACTAGAAAGCTATGCCATTTTTCTGTAATATTTGTATCACCTAAGTCCTCCTCCACTCTTCCTTTTCTTACACATACACACTCACAGACAAACACACATCTTTAATGCTGAATATTTTAAATTTTGATTTCAAAGCTTTTCAGAGGTTGTTAGTCTTTGAAACACTATCTGCTTTAATCTTCCAAGCATCATTATTGGGAGATGTGTTCTTAAATAAAGTGCTGCTGGAACTGGTAAATGCTGTTCATTACTTTACTCAGCCTGCGTTCCTTTGAGATTTTATAATTGAGCATTAGTAATACGCATCATTTTAGAAGTCTTCAGAGATCAATCTTGATGTTCCCTCTTTTAGCTTTGCTGCTTTTACAGTGCCCTTATATATTTACTGAAAAAGATGGGATGATTTTCTGTTCCTATATGCTTTCATTTGATCGCTCAGTCATGATTATATTTTCCATATGCTTGTACACAGTAACTGAGAAGAAATTTCCGGTGACAAAGGTACTGTTTCTGAATAGAAAGTGTTCTATTTTTTGAATGCGCTTAAGACACAAGGATTTAACTACCCACAAGGAGCAAGTGAAATTCTGAATCCCCTATGCATTTATATACAGGACAGAGTAGGGTTTGTTTTATTTTGTCATGATAAATACATACTTTTATGATTAGAAATTGTAGTCTTAAATGTGACTATAAAGAAAAAAAAATAGCAGTGACAGAAAAAAGAAACAGCAGTCCTAGCCTAAGTCTTTCATAATTATGATGTGGAAGGTATGTGTATAGTCTCGAGTCCCCTGGAGGAAGCAGAACCACTGTGAATTTAGGGATAAAGCTTTAGTATAGTTTGGAACAGAAATAGAGTTTCCTCAGTGTGGCGGGAGTGGGAGCTAGAGGAGCTGCAAGTCCGAAGCCAATCCTTGGCCTTGCCTCTGTGGCTTGGCTACTGCATGCTGGTGGTGGGCCTCAAGCGGCTGTTGGTCAGCAGGGTCAGGAAGGACAGATTGACAGGAACAGAAGGGAGAGTGAGGAGAGATGGGGGCCTGCAGGGATCTGTGTCCCTGTCAGCACTTCTAGTCACGACGACCTTGACTGTGCTTCACTTCTGCTCCCTAACCACATGTGAATTCCAACGTGGGCCAGCTGTGACTCAGGCCGTGCAGGTCGCCTTGTCTGGGGATCCCAACCGAGCGGTTTGACCAGCACAGACTATCACAGTATGGGTTCTAAGTACTCTGGGCTCTAAAACATTGATATATTTTTCTCTGCTATGACAAATACCAGAATTAGTGAATAGAGAAAAATAAAAGGTTAGTATCTTTTTTCCCTGCAGGATAAGTGACAGTCTTGAACATGCAAGGTCAACTTAATAACTTAATTGACTACTACCTATATCAACTTTGAGGGGGCCTAAGTATAATTGGTTTAAAATATTTGCTGTTGATTAAAAATACCATTATTTTCTTCAGGGTAGGCAGGAGTTATAAATGCATATTTGCTCAACAATAATAATGAATTTGTTTCACACCATCAAATTTTAATACTGGCGGTGTCACAAACCAGCTATTATGTCTTTATAAAAGTGTTTAATTTTTCTCATCCTTACGTCTTTACGAAGATTAAAAGATATAATGTATGTGGAAACTAAGAAGCATTAGATAATTTTCAGACATTAATAGACATTAACATGTCTTTAGGGGGAAAAGTTTCCTCTAATTGACAGGAACTTAGCTTACATAATAAACATTTTTATCCTTAAGTCACGATTTCTAAAGAATAGATTGCTTTATTACATATCAATTCTGATTCCACTGAAGACTGTGTCAGTTTTAATATGACAGTATTTTTATTAAAACTTAAATACTCTTATTTCTTAGTTATTTTTCCAAGAGCAATCTTTGTATGTTCAGTAAATGTATTGGATTAATTTCAGTCATAGGATTTTACAGATTTTGTCAGAAAAATTGCATCCTTGTGTGTCTTGCCATCGTATATCTGAATGAACACTTAACATTGGATCTGTTTTAATGAGTTCTCGTACTTTTGGTTGTTTTCATTTAGTGGTTGCTACATTCATTTCTGATAAACAAGATTATATTAAATAAAAAGTCAAACACTGTAAATTAAATTCCAAAAGCTAAAATAAGCAGTAAGGTGATTTAAATGTCTTTGATTTGTGTATATGACGTGATGCGTATTAATATTCTTGTTGAATTTAGGCCTTCATAGGACAGAGTTCAAATTACATAGTGCTCAGAAATCTTTCTAAACATCTAATAAAAGAAGAAAATGGGGATTAGGTAATCAAAATTGATGAAGGGACCAAAAATGGGTCAGGTTGTCTAAAGAGTGTATCACAGTTCAGCACCTTTTAGAATTAATCCAACCCGTTGTTACTTATTCACTGTAATTTAGTTGTGTAAACCAATAGTACTTTACTTACAAAGACCACTAATATGTAAACTATTACTGCATATACAGTCAGTGAGATTTATTTAAATGTTTTAGGTGCTTCATATAAAATCCACTTAAAAACAGATTTATTTTAATCTTGTACTTGCCCTCTTTTGGCTTATTTCCCCCTCCCCCAGTGTTTGAAGCATATTTCAGTACTTTGAGCTACACCTGGACCACAAATGAGGCACAGTTCTGTCCTCACATACCCCACTTGTAGGAAGAATCTGTGCCAGGGAGATTGAGAATCCAGAGCCAGTGGGAACAGGTGAGGCCCCTGGGCAGTCCTCAGGCACAGAAAGGTGGAGATGCCAGGAGGGGTGGGGCTTCAGGTCCTTACACCAAGAGGTGGCCTGGCTGGTGGGCACTCTGCATTTAGCAGGTTTGCACCTGCTGGCGTGAGCCCAGAGGAAAACAGCCTGACTAATATAATTATCACACCTGCTCCACCTCTCCAGAAGTTAAGCATTAATTATTTGTGGTTTTCTAGTCCTATTTCCTACAGTCACATGTTCTATATTAGAAGAGCGTTCATTATTTTATTTTTAGATTTAGCTTTTACTTTGTATTTTTCCTTATGGTTCTTGTGCTAACAGCTGGTCAGCTGTCTCACCCTTTCTCCCCCAAATGTCTCTGATAAAGACAACTTGGGTAATGGCTAAAACTGTAGCTTTCAGACTGGATAGATAATGGACTTTCTTTCTCATTGACCTGGGAAGGAATCAGCCCTGCTGATTCTTTGGTGTTTTACCTTCAGCTTTTAGGACAGAAATCTAGAACAGTCACACAGTGAGGTAATCTGTTAGGGCCACCCTAGAAACTAATAAACATGGTGGTTCAGAGATTTGGTTGATCCTATGAATCTATCATGCAGCCTGGAAATCTGTGTCTATAACTCATACTTCAGGTAGGTCTCAGGCGAAAAGTTCAGGCAGTGCTGCCTCACCTTAAGAGACTAGCTGAGTATGGCACTGCCCGCCACTGGGAGATAGGGCAGCAGCTCTGGCAAATAAATGCCTCATGGGATATACACATATTTGAAAAAATATTCATTGCTTATGTGAAATTCATATTTAATTAGTGCTACCTGTGTAGAAAATAGATTTGTGCCTCTAAGACAGCTTATTTGAACTTGTAACTTGGGTTGCAGATAAATTATAACTAGGAGTTAAAGTTCTCTTGGGCTTGAAATATAGGTGCCACTTAATGCTCTCTATGTGTGCTCTGTTTGACTGGTTCTTTGCATGAAGCATGGTGTTAAGGGTAAACAGTGTCCCCCTCAAATTCATATGTTGAAATTCTAACCCCCAACACCTTAGGGTATGACCATGTTATTGGTATGTTCATAGAGGCCTTCAGTTAAAGCCATTGGTGGGGGAGGGGCTTAATTCATTATGACTGGTATCCTCATGAAAAGCTGACATTTCATTCTTAGACATTCACATAGGAAGAGTGTCATGTGAAGATTAGGTTGGCTTTTGGGGCAGTGTTTCTACAAACCAAAGAACCAAAGGTTGCCACCAGATGTTAAGAGAGAGGCCTTGGGAAGGAATGAGCCTATATATATAAGCATGATGTTGACGCTTTAGTTTCCAGAACAGGAATTTCTGTTGTTTAAACCACTCGGTGTGTGGTACTTTATTAGGGCAACTCTAGCATAGTAATCACCAGGATGCAGGAGAAAATCGGACTGATGCGTTCCCTCTCATTTGTGGGGAAAGTCTTTAGAACGTATCTGCCCAAGTAGCCTGGTCCCCATTTTACAATCATAAAGGTGATTAAGTGACTTAGCCAAGCTGATACAATTAAGGAGTTCATGTTTACCAATAATAATTAGCATATAGATATGGAATATAATCTTTGTAATACTAGTCTTTTGTAGAGTGATTGTCATATGCCAGGCCATTATGTGCCTTAGTTAATAATCTTCAGTTAACCCCAGTGAGTTAGGCAGTATTTATTAACTCCTTGTAATGTGTGCAAACTGAAGCTCATCAAGGGAAGGTGGCTTAGCAGAACAATTAGTAGCTAACAATTACTGATGGAACCAAGATTCAAGTTCAGGTTTTCTGTTTTTAGGCACTATTCTGTACTACTTCTAGACAAGAGACATGCTGATGAGTTGTAGTTGAGAGTAGGTAAGAAAAGGGGGCTATTTATTTGAATAGTTTTTTTTCCGTCTGAAATATGTATATATTTTTGGTTCATATGCTGATTTTTTATATGTGCGCATGAATCAGTAATCTCTTATGTGCACGAAGTCCTCTAAAATGCATTTGTTCGTTTTGCCAATATTAGCTATTAAAAACATTTTATAAACAAGACTTTTATGAGATTACAGGCATTTTCATTTATGTTCTTTTTGTTTTGCTCTTATACCAGAATAAACAGTCAATTTTAATTTCTGTGTATTATTTTTATTAATACTTTACAGTATCCTTAAAGCATTATTGGCAATAAAATCTTTCTGGTGCAGAGAATACAGTCTCTACCTTCCTCTTCTCCCTATATCTTCCCTGATCTGTGAGATTTATGATGCAGATTTTGATCCCTTTGGGTTTTCACTGTAATATTTCTAGTCTAGTCATTCAACAGTTAAATGTTTGCTTAGTACTTTGGGAAGGAGGATTTCTCACCAGGGGTATTTTCTGGCCTGCAGTGTGTGGCTTCTGAGATTTATTATTTTTTGGGGGGGTGGAGAAGTTTCTCCAGGCTATTTCTGTGAATGAGAGATCAAAGTCAGATGAATCTGACAACTTTCTTCTGAGAAGGACCACCCAATAGTTTGATAGTTCTTGTATTTTTCTACTGCATGATGATTGATGTACCCAAGATCCTCTGCCATTTTGTTTTGAATGAAAGTGTATGAAGATATCTGCTGTTGATTTTTACCAGACAACTACTGGGCAATTTTATTATTATAGTTTTATGTGAATTCATAAAAATATCCACAGTTCTTTTCCCTCCAACTTCCTCTCGCCGCCCACCCCCCCCCCCCCCTTTCTTTTTAGCTATTACTTGTTTCTTTTTCCTTCATCTAATGTAGAAATCAGTTAATTCCATTTGACTTACCCTGCCTGGGTGGTGAAGCTCAGCAGTTCCTGGACTGACTTCTCCAGAAAAGGCTCATGCTTTTCTTGAGGTGAGGTTTTGTGAGGGAAGCAGCATGTTGGTCAGCCTCCAGTTTCTCAGCAGGAGTAAGGCATGCAGGAATATAGATGCCTGAGGAGTGTGTGTGTGTGGTGGGGGGGAGGGGGCTCTGATTCAGAAAGCAGTGAATTAGGCAGCTAAGCTAGAGTGAATTGAGAGGCACTTTGTGCAAGCCACATAGACCAGGCAGCAGGAGGTGAGATGGAGGTCTGGTGGTCAACTTGTGAAACCAGGGTCAGCCTTCCTGAACATAATTCCTGAGGCTCTCTCATTTTCTTCCCTGTAAGATGACACCTCTGACTTTCAAGAATGGTCAACTTGTGAAACCAGGGTCAGCCTTCCTGAACATAATTCCTGAGGCTCTCTCATTTTCTTCCCTGTAAGATGGCACCTCTGACTTTCAACAATCCATGTTTCACTCAGATGCCACCTTCTCAGTCTGTCTTCCCTGGCTGTCTCTCTAGAGCTGCACCAGCCAGGTTGTTATGGCTGGTGGCATATCTACCTTTTAATGTCTTATACAAGATTTGCTATTTAGATTTGCTATCTCTTTATAAGTATTTGTCATGTTATGATCTACTACATGTTTATATACTGTAGCTTGTGTTTATTCATTTTTCTTCCTCCACCTTGTCCTAGGACATTGTAGAGTCCTTGAGAGTTTGGAATAGATGTTTTCTATGTTGCTCTATCCTTAGAACCTAGAACTTAGTAGATCTAGGTAGGAGTTAAAATATTTAAATTACTGACTTCATGGCGGAGACACTAACATAACCTTCTAGTCCTGCATTATTTTCTTTAATGCTAATCTCTAACGCATGTTTTAAAAATACTTTGCTACTTATGCATGGAACATAATTACAGTTTTCTGTCCTTTCATAGAGCTCTCTAAAACCATTGTTGGTAGTCATTTAAAGTAGTCAGTTTTCCTATCTTTTTAAGTGTATGTGCAGATTTGCTCATAGCTCTGCTACCAGTTTGATAAAACTTGCATGTCATTTGTAAATCTAGATATTGCCTATATCCAAACAGTTTTTACTTACCATAGTGACTGTAAAATTGTAGTTAGGGTAGCCTCTTTTACAGTGGACTACAGATGAGAGAGAGAGATTAAATGATTGCCGTGAATTGGCCTGCACTATGGAAGTATCAAGTCTGAAACCTCTGGTACAGGCCAGAAACTCCAGCGGGAGTCAGTGTTACTGTCTGGAGACTGAAGACAATCTGGAGGGGCAGAGTCCCTCCCTTTCTTTGTGGCTGCAGGTCTTTTGTCTTAAGGACTTCATCTGATGGGAAGAGATTCGCCCACATTATGGAGCATAATCTACTTTACAAAGCAAAAGTCACATCCAAAAGATACTTTTACAACATTTTGATTCACCTTTTTCTGAACAACTGTGTTCCATAAACTGGCTAAATTGACACACTAAAATTACATCATGGTTAACATGAACCAACAGTCCCATTCCTGGATGTGCCTTAGAGAAATGGAGCTTTAAGTTTATAGAAAAACCTACATGCGAAAGTTAATAATGGCTTTTTCTCCAGTGGCGAAATCAGGAGCTTCCATGGAATCTTTCATTAAGTCAACGTGCAGTCTAATTTAAAAGTCTAAAAAATGTAAAGCATCAAAAAGCTCAAGATGCTAGGTTATCCTTTTGATTGCTTAATAGTATTCCATCTTGTATATACTAGTGTCATTCATAGAAACAAGGATGGAGCTAGAAGGGATTATGCTCAGCGAAAGTAGTCAGAAGGCGAAAGAAAAATACCAGATGGCTTCACTCCTAGGGAGGAATATAAGGGAACCAAATAAGGGACCAAGGAAAAGAATAATAACAACAACAACAAAACACAAACCAAAAACAAGGACAAATCAGAAACACTTGTGGGAAGGGGGCAGGGATGGGTTGAGGCTAGAAAGAGCACAAGAGACTGAGGTGACGGTGCACTGGTGAGATGGTGGTTGGGACTCCATGGGGACCACAATCGATGTCAAATATATAAAAAGTATAAAAAAGCTCAAGAATCTATGCTTAAATAGGGTATCACTGAAATATTCCAAGAGTAATGACCTACTACTGTACCCTTTTTTTTAATATAAACTTTTCACATGCTTTTGTCCTAATGTAGATTTATTCCTTAGTAAGGTCTTCCTTTGAAGGAATGTTTTGGTAATTATTAATAGTAAGATGAGGATACAAATGGTATAATCAAATACTTCTGAGGTGGCAGACTTTGGTAACATTTTGTTGACTAAGTAAAAATTTGTAATATATATTTGCTTACTGCGTAATTGCTCATAGCTACAGTTTTCCTATGTAAATTTTAACTTTGTTAAAAATAGCTTTGTATTTTATTGTGACTTAAACACAGAAATTTATTTTTCATAGTTAAAGAGTTTACCCAATTTAAAACTTTCTTATAGTTAACATACTTGGAAAAATGTTTTATTTAAAAGAAAACCAATAATCTTTTTTTATTGTTTATATTTATTTAATTATGTTTGACATCACTTGTAGTCCCCAGGGAGTTCCCACACCATTTCACCCATGCACCATCACCTCAGTCCCTTGTGCTTTTTCTGCCCTCATCCCCGTCTCTACTCCGTACCCCCTCCCCATTGATCCCTTTGGTTTGTCTTTGTCCTTTTGTTCTTGTTGTGTTTTTTGTTTGTTTGTTTTTGGTTGTAATTGTTCATTTCCTTGAGCTTTCATTATTATTATTATTATTATTATCATTTTTATTTATTTTGTAGTTGTTGTTCCTTTACATTCCTCCTAAGAGTGAAGCCATCCGATATTTTTCTCTTGCCTTCTGACTTATTTCACCGAGTATAATTCCTTCTAGCTCCATCCATTTTTCTATAAAAGTCCCTAGTTAGAAGCAATGACTATGGTTTAGCTATTAGTTTAGGGGGCCTTAATTCCAATAAATAAATCTACCTGTTTTCCTCTTATTTGGGGAAGTATGATATATGCTTATTCTAGTACACCAAAAAAGCACAGAAAAGATTAAAACATGCTCAGTCTGTAACACTACTAGATATAACACTGTTACATTTTGTGTGTCCTCATCATTTTTAAGATTAATGAAGATGCATTATTTATTTGAGGCCTTTACTTTGGAGGTGATGATTCTCATTTCCTCACCTAGATCTCATTATTACCTGTATTCCTGTCCCTGAATATAATTTGCAAACGGGAAACTACATAAACTGGTGCTACATAAACTGGAAGCAGCGGTGATCCCATCTTCTTCCTAGCAGCCTATCACCGTCATCCCTGCAGTTGGTGAGGGAAGCAAGAGTACCAGCAGCGTGTCCATGAGCATCACCACTCCCCATGTGGGCTGACAGCACTGTCATGCCTGCCATGTCCAAGCGTCCTTTACTTTATGAGTCAAAACAAAGTGTTCACATAATAGATGTGGTTCTATTTGGACATACATGCTTAACGACAGAAGTGATACTCGATGAGAACACAACAGAGATGAACATATCGGTCATTATTGAATTATGGCAGTAGAAGGAAAAGGAGAAAGGGAAGAAAGGGAAGGGAGGATTGAAAGGTCCAGAATTAGCTAAGATGTGTTCTAAGTCAGTATGGGGTTCTAAAGCACCAGCATGCCTATACAATTTGAAAAACTTAAGGGTATAACTAATAGGTACTGGAAATGTTAACACTGAGTAGTTACAGACACTGCAGAGAGTTTAAATTATTCATGCAGACTTTTATCATGATTGGAAACTTTGCTGTCTCCAAACTATATTTTTGCTATATTTGTGGTTTAATAATGTATTTGAAAACGTCTCTTTTCCAGACTACTCTCCTTTATAGGGGTGTTGCTACAGGGTTAGCAAACATAACCTGATAGAGTTTGCATTACTTGAGCTTTCTGGCTGCCCGATACCTTTTGAACAATCTTGTTATAATCTAGAGGCAAATCCAACCTCATGTGAACCAGCTCTCTGTAACAGAACTTAGAAAACTAACGTCCTTGGGCTAGGGCACAAGAATGTGCCATCAACAAGCTATGTACAAGTGAGTGACTTGATGAGGGAGGCCCCACCCAGAATCCATTTTTATTGGCAGAGTGCCCGCTCTTGAGGGTGGCAGTATTTGCAGGGTTGAATTCTAACTAAATGCAATTTCCTCATTAGGCCTGCTTTGAGCTATGTTCACATTATTCCTGAAATCTTAGTATTGAGTCTCATTCTCAGTATTGTTTCAGTAAACTCATTTTTTATGTTACTCAAAATCAAATGCTATTGCTTACAATCAAGAAGTCAAAAGTTATCAATTTTTAATGTAACGTCTCATTAGGGTCCCGGTCTAAATTTGACCTGTGTTTTCATGACCGACAGGGCAGGAACAGATTAAATTAATGAAATTATTTGTAGGACTTGATCTAGAAATAAAGACCTGTTAATGAAAAGTGAAGACTAAACTCAAGACAAATGTTTGAGGCCACCATTGGAAAAGCCAACTCCAAGATAAGGTGAGGAGAGGTGAAGTAAAAAGTCAGTGAAGTGAACAGAATAGGTGAACTTCGTGCTCGGATAACACCTTAAAATGTGTATGATTTTTGTCTTCATGTTAAAAAATTTAGGTTATCATTCTTTGATTCTGACATTGCCATATTTTCAAATTATAAGTCTTGAAAAGTTTTTGATAATCAGGTAGTATACTGTGTACAGATGTGACCAAACCATAACATTCACAGTTGCATTTAGTTAGTATTAAAATAGTTATGCTAATATTCTATCTGTAAGTAGTATTCCCAAGAAAGCACTTACTATGAAAATTTGCTTCCAGAAACTGTAGACTTATGAAATTGCTATTCAAGTGCTCTTACTTTAGCAGAGTCATCTTCATGTTGAGTATTTATTTCACTTTCTCTTTAAATAGAGAATTACTGTCCTGATAATGGGGGAAGAAGACTATCAGAAGGCACTGTTTCTCTAATAATAGGATCTAAAATGCCAAGTGCTATCTTTCTTGAGATTCTGATTATTTTCTTAGTTAAAACACCCTCTTGTGCATGTGTCACTGAAAGTTTCTTCTTAAAGATTTTGTGTTTATAAGAATAATAGTTTCTACTTACTTTGGACCGACTGGGACCTGCTGTTGTGTTAGCTGTTTTACAGCACCCAGCAAGATAGGTTGTTATCCCCATCCTAAACAAACAAACAAAAACCTTGAAGTGGTTAGATTACTTGTTCATGTCTATTTCAGATACTTCAGAGTAATTTCAAATGGCGTAAGGTGAACTGACAGTACTTCTCATGCAGTTCTTCAAGTTATTACCCTAAGCCTAACCTCAGAGTCTCAGTGGCATTGGCCTGTGGTCCATCCTGACTTATATGTTCAGAGACTTGTGTCCTCAGCCTCAGAACCAACTTTGTCCTTTGATTTCTCAGGCTATTTCTCTTTTAGTAGCTGGCAATGACTACTGAGAATCACTTCATTTCACTCCTGACTGGTAGAGTCATTTCTCATAGGTTTGAGGTTTGGTCGCCATTCTTCACAGATGACCAAGATAATAAATGAGTAAGATAATGCTGTGTGGGAATATGTACCCTTTTTGACTAGTTTCTCAAGGACTGCGGATATTTCTACTGTTTTCTTAGTACAGAAAGCAGGAAAAAGTCAAACTTTTAAGCTTTTGCTGTCATACTAGGATGCCACCTGATATGTATTAGACACCCTATTATATTTGTGTGTATTGAATGAAGTATCCCAGATAAATTTTCCAAGTGTGTAATTAAAAGTACAGACTATTTTGAATAAAGTACGACAAGATATTTGAATGAAATTTAAACTAGTTTTGTGATAAATGCACATATTCTGAACCAGTGCCAGGGAGAATACATCTAACATATTTCAGTGCCATGGTGCTATTTAAATAACAAACTTTGTATTTGAGTAAGTCATTGTCCCACCAGTACTCAGAGGGTCCACTATGCTATTCAAAATGCAAACATAAAATGAAGCACTGTAAAAGATTACTGCTATTCAAATATCCTGGCTTTGAAGGTGGTGGTGTTGTTGTTTTTTTTAATCCTTTTACAGTATTCCTGATTGCTGGGATGTTTATATGGTGGTGAGGGAGGAACTTACTATTGAATAAAACAATGAACTTACTCCAGAAATGTAGGAATCATAAAGAAGGAGCATTGTTCAAATAAATATTCTGAGTCTATATGAATCTGCAGTATGAATATGGGTGTATGTAGGCACTGTTCTGTGGGAAATGGCAGCAAACTGCTATGAAGGGCTGGTGAGGGTAAACCGAGGATTACTTAATTTTCCTGTGCAGTTCATCCAATATTAGGCTTTAATTATTTGAATCAACTTCATAACTTTTCACCCAGGAAAATAGTCTGCATTTTATAAGATTTGACCTGGAACTGGGATGAGAAAAGAGAGAGGTTGTATTTTGTAGCTTGATTTTAGTCAAGCAGTAACTCTCCCTTAGCAAGCTTTTTAAAATTATTATTACAAAATAAGTTGTTTTATAAATAAGTGTAAATTAATGCAAAGAAATTTCCATGATTTATCAAATAGTTTGTAATTTAAGCTACCTCTACATGTCACTTTGAGGTACCCTATTAAATTGAATAACATAGTTTGTGTTAAGTTAGTTATATGCTTAAGTTACTTACATATATTAACTTTACTGAAGCATTGGCATAGGAGTATTAATTAAAGGGGGTGCTATTTGATTCACATGTTTTATGAAAACAAACTAGATGTTATGGGAAAATGTAAAAATTTTTAAAAGGCGTTTGGGGAGGAACAATGTATATTTAAGCTCTTAGGTATTTAGGATATTGAAAATTTTAATGAAGTTTACAGACTTGTGATGTGAAACAGTTAACTAGCTTATATTGTGAAAACTACTTTAGTGATATTCAGACATGTGGTTATTACAGGATATAATAAAGCAATAACATCTTGCTTAATAAATGCTAAAGAATAAAATACAACTTGTTGAATAAATTTTAGGGATGCATTTAGTTTCACATTTTTATGTCTAAGATGCATTTTCTGAGGGAATTTTATAATTATTTGGAAGAATTTTTCTTAAAAGTCAAATTTTATTTTTTAAAATTTTTATATGGTTATAAGAGTGGGGTACAGGCCAGAGGTGTGTGGGGGTGGGGGTGAGGGGATTCATCAGAGACAGAGTGGGTAGTAGGACAGGCAGGTTGACTGAAATACACTGCTGAGGGCAGCAGCGGGCGAGGCAGGAGAGGTCTGCTCCACCATGTGGCCTGGATCACACTCGTGCTGCTGTGGCTGCAGAAGCCTGACAGTGCTGCACTCAATCCCTTGCACCACCAGGGAGGCCCTAAAAGTCCAATTTTAAAAGGTATATTTCATTTAATCTTATTTTTTCTTATATGTTGAGGTATTGAAAATCATAATAGATGTATTTTATACTATTGTTGTCTCTGTCTCACATTCAAATACATATAGTAATCATTTTTTAAAGTGTCTGTAAATGATGCTGCCAATAAGAATTGGGAAGATACTAGAACCTCAACCTCAATTTGACAAAATAGCAAATCAAAGGTAGTTGTTATTAAGTACTGTGACATCTTAGACAATGCTTCAAATCAATTTGGTTTCTTCTGTAATGGAGTGATGACCCATCTATACATGGGGGAAAATAAATGTTAACTGTCATTTCATAAATGAAAATCTTGACAATGTCTAACATATTTTCCCCATTAGAGTTTTTGGAAAATTCATCCGTAACATTTTGAAGGATTTCATGCCGAGCTCTGTTAATAGCGCAAGGATGGTTTTCTACAGATGATATCATTAGCTTGGAACAATATTGCATTTTATTTATTAAATGGAATGAAAAACACACAAAAGGTATTGATGCATGACCTCAATATGGGAGAAATTGGTGATATCAAGAGAACAAAAAATAAATGTACTGTGGAAGATTTGGTCAAAAACATTGATAGATATATATAGTGAGTTGAACTGTAAAGTTGTTTATGTAAAGAATTTTGGCTTGGCACTAACTCCACAAGGGAAAAAGAAGTCTGGGCAGCACATAGATTATGTCAAGAATTGTTGTTCTTATAAGAGTTAACATTTCTTTGGGGTAAACTGTGCAAGTATTGAGAAATAATTCTTCTATTGTACTCTGGAGAAATTTAGTGAAAATGGGTTAGAAAAATACACCTCTGAGAAAAATTAAAAGAAATTGAAATTGTTTGATTTGAACAGAAGAATACAGACATTAGGATTAGTAGTAGGAGAAGAGCCACCAGCTGTTCTCCATTTCTGTTAAGAGAGTAAGAATTAATGGGATATTAACAAGAGTGGAAGATAGGCAGGTTGGTTGTTACATAACAGTTCCAGAAAGAAAAATGGAGCATCTTTCCTTAAACATTTTGGATGCAATATATAATTGCATCTGATGATAAATGTGTGTACTCATTTGATAAATATATATTGAATGTCTTCCATAGAAAACTCTAATGTTAGGTGCTAATTTCTGTTTGAATACAAGAGACTACACTAGGGACTAGGTATAAGGTAACCCTCATATTACTTTGACTTTTGTGAAAATAGTTAGCAGGCTTAGTGAGAATTCTTGAGAAATGGAAAAATGTAGATAGCCTTGCAGGGTGGTAAAGTAGCAAAATTAAGAACATAATCACCCTGTAGAGAGTTAGTTCTCTTTGATGGCAATTAAGCTGACTTTCATATCTAGGTCTTTTGAATATTCCTCAAGAAAAGTCAAAAGAAACAAAAGAAGGTTAATCATGATGCTCATATTTTCGATGTCATTGTTTACAGTGTATTTTGTACACAGTGTAATCCGTCAGCCAATTTTAATTTCATAAGCTATTCATTGTATTTAAACAGTGCCTTATATTAAATATTTATGGCAGTCTTTGAGAAGAATACATTAAATTTGCAGATAGGGGTCATTTTAAACGTTTTCTTGATTGAAGGCAAGGGGGACCCCCTTGTGAAATTATAGTCTGCTTTCAAAGAAAGTTCACAATGTCTGATAATAACCCAAGGAGGCAAGAATTCTACCAATTCCCAGCACTGTGATTTCAGAAAGTGATGGTTGCAAACAGTCTTCATGCTTCACTACCTCCTATTTTAAAACTGTTTGCAAGGGCAGTGAAGAATGATGAACAAAAACATTTACAGTTGTATTGCCTATTAATAATTCAATAGCCGTATATGTCTTTTGCATTAATATTACTTTTTTATCGATTTTTAACCACAGTAGCAAAGATAAGTGGAAAATCAAATTTTGGACCTATATTGGACTGGAAGATTTGTCCTAGAGTCTAGAATTCTAGAACTTGAAAGAGACCTTGTAAATCATGTCCTGAATTTTAAAGGATGGAGGAACTTTTTTTTTTTTTTTGCTTTATTTTCAATTTACCTTGACAACCATCAACCCTGAATGTAGAAATAATGATTATTTCCCCTCTCAGAATGACATCTTCTCATTTACACATTGAAGAACTGTACATCTGTAAGTATATTACTTACTTTGATAATCTTCATAATAGCTACTCTCTTTAGTAAAATTTAAGTATAGAAATTGAATTTGAGTTGTTATTAAAATCTCGTTAACTGCATTACTTGGCTCCTTTCTTAGCCAGTCTTTTTCTGTTTTCCTAAGTTTGTGTTTTGGTATAGATGAGAAAAATTCTTACTTTAACTATTTTGATAATGTTCAGTGGCAGTTTGGGGAAGTCATAAGCCAGAGAAATGATGACTCTTGCAGTGCTTCAGTTACTTGCCCAGCAGTGGAAGCTGACCTTGGCTGATGGGGTGGTTATTTACAATCAGACAGAATGTACAAGTGTGCGTGAGGGCCCGAGGGGGGCTGATAAGGCCAAAGTGTCTTGAAACATACTTTTTTTTTTTTTTTTTCCGGAAAGTTGCCAAACATTTATTAGTGGACTGTGAAGAAACTGATTTTCTTGTAGTAAAAATTGTATATCTTTGTTTTGTTTAATGGTCTGTTATGTTCACTGACTGCAGCATAGCATTTTAACATACAGGCTAGAAATGTTCCCATTGGTGAGCTTCCAAGAATCCATGAATCCCCTGAAATATCGAACAGAATGTTGGGTTTTGTTTTAAGACAGGGATCTATAGCTTCCATTGCTATCAAAAAGAAACTTAAAAAAAAAAAACTATTAAACTCAATAGCGTGAACTATTCTTTTCACTTTTAGATGAAGACACTAACGTTCAGCAAAGTCAGGTGGTTTATTTAGAGAATACTAAAAAAACTACAGTTACAATCCTTTTTCCTTCTGGGGACCAGCCCTGTTACTTCTCATACTCGTTTTAAAGTCAGTTGGTTAGAACCTGGAATTGAAGTAACTATGACCCTTTTCCATGCATAAATCTTCCACCCAAAGTACTCATGAATTAGGGTTTGGTATTCATCGTATCTCATGGATATCACTTTTAGTTTCATCTCAGCAGGATTTTTATCTATAAAAGCCAGCACTATTCATTGCATCTTGTATGTGAAAGTTATACCTTCTTTACTAATACAATTTTAACCCTGTAGATTGGAAGTGGAGCCTCTCCTTCCTCTGGCAGTTGTTATAATAAATTCTGGCAGGTCAGACAATGTGGAGGGTTCCCACTAGACATGAAAAGTATCCTCACTTGAAGGTCCAAGCTTAGAGAAATAACTTTCCTGTGCAGATGGTGACAACAGATGGCTTTAATGTATGCAACTCACTCATTTGCAGCATTTTCTTTGGGAGTACTCCAGATCTTCTCTGGGGAGGGAATACATCAAGGTATTATCCCATTCTTCTGGGTAATAAAGGCTAGCTTTAGGGGGTAAGGATAGCAGCCTCTTGTGTAGCACAGTGTAGAAGAGCAGAGATGGTCCCCAACAGGAATGGTAGTAGGGAGAGAAAGGTAGAGTAAAAAAGCAGTGAGATGGGAAGTTCTAACAAGAACAGTTATTCATGAGGAAGTAACGGTAGAAGATTGGATGTTTTCTATTAAATCCTTTAATATTTATTTTAACGTCACTAGCAATAATTTTTCTTTATATTTGACTTTTTCTTTCACATTCATGAGCATCAAAATATGGTCTTATTTTGTTGGTTTTAGTAGCAAACAAGATGCAGGCTCATTTATTATTTTTGTGTTTAAGTTTTGCTGATAGACACTAGCCCTGAAGATGTCAACAGCCGCTAAGTTGACCATGGCAGGGTGGCTGCCGATGATCCCCTGTTCTACATCATCATCTAGAGCCAAGCCAGGTCTTTGCATCTTTGCCTCAGATCCCAGAGAATACAAGGGAAACGGAGATTTCAGAGATTTGGCACATTATTTTTTAAAAGTATCAGTGATTTTTGGTTTTTTTTTAATGCAATTTGAGTGCTTGCTTAAATACTCTGAAATTAATTTTTTTTTCTCTCCCTTTAATTTTAACTGTGATTCTAAAGATGGCCCACAAGAAATTTTCTGTATCAGGTTCATTTGGATTTTCCATATCAAAAGTAAAAATAATTTCTTGATAAAAGTCCCAAGAAAAACTGCATTAATGAAACATCTAATTTTAAAAACACTTAATGAGTTAAAAAGCAGGCCTAAACCCAAACTAATGAAAGCTATTTAAGACAAGTCAGTTGAAGTGGTTTTAAGTATTTATTTCATTGCTTTTTTAACTCCTCGACTGTTAACACCATAAACGTGAATTTGAGAAAAATTAACTTGTTTTGAACTCTATAAAAAGTATTTTTTTTCTTTTAATTAACTTTATTGTTTTTAAAGCCCTGCATCAAGCTCTATTTCTGTGCTTGGGTAGTTCCCACTTGCAAATGGGGCAATTTCTGCATATAGGTCTGAACAGGCTATGCCACAATTATCCTTTTTATTGTAACTTTACTGTCAAAGAAGTAGTTTTCTTCTTCAAATGGAAATTCCAGAGTAGTTCAAATGCTTTAGCAAACATATTGTCATTTTCAATTTCCAGAGGCAATGGTCCCTTGTCCAGCAAACAAAAGCCATGTAGAGCCCTAGAATGGATCCATATCTCCTCATTGTTACTCTGATATCTTACATAATAATAAAGGTGCTAGGATTTGTGGTTTACTGTGTGCCAGACAGGGTGGGAATTGCTTCTTTGTATCATCCAATTTACTTGCCTTCAACCCTCTGAGATGTGTGTCTGAGTATAGTCACCAAACAGCTGAGATCTAAACTTAGAGACATGTCAGCTACATGCTGACTTGTAGCTTACCAAGTAGATGACCACCTAGCTAGAATTAATCTGGACAGACTCTAAAGTTTACTCTAACACAAGTCACTGTGCTGCATTGATGTGCATTCAAATGTATAAAGGGGAGCATTTGAATGTATAAAACATAACATTAGCTGAAAGAACCTTCACTTATTTTTTCAGTCCTGCTGTGTATTGCTTATTTTCAAGTTTGCAAATAGAGGAGTAAAAATTCAAAATCTTCAGGGAACTGATTTTACAGTTTAGATTATCTCCCTCTGGTTAATATGCATCTCAAACATAAGTTCTTTCCTCTGAGCTTTAGTGCCCACACATAACCATAAAATCTTGCCATTGTATCACTTATCTCTCTCAGTTCTGTGTTTCTTTTAACTCTAGTAGAAAGCCTATGCATCACAGTGACACTTAAACCCTTTGCCAGCTCTTTAAAGGAATCTGGAGTCTGTATATTTTGGGGCATCAATAATTGGGAAGTATGAAATTATAGTGTGCCTGTTAACTAAATCCAAGGAAGAGACTTTTAAGAATCTTTTAGAGGTGTGAAAATCTCTGTGTTTTTAGTATTTTGATAACTAAATATATTTTAAGTTGTTGAAGCTGTGTACTCTCATGAGCTCTAGACTACTCTTTCTCTGAGCATGGTTATGATAGCCAGGTTCAGGATCTTTGAATCATTCTTGATTTCACTTCGTTAGAGTCGTGCTTACCTTGCATCCCACTTGAATTTTTGCCATGGTTTATAGGTGACTTTTAAGTTCAGTTACATTTGAGTCCCATTTTCTTGCAGATTTATTTCGTATTTAAAAAGAGGCACAAGAAACTCAGGTTTGGGCAACAGAAATTGCAGTGGGAGACTTGACTTGTGAGCCCTCAAGAAGCCGCTGTAGATCTCTGCCAGTAGAGAAGACACAGTGCGTTCTGGCCCAGAGACCTACTTTCATTTATTTTCTTAAATGCAAGGGAGTTTCTTCTGTGATTCTATGTAGGATGAGGCCAGATTCCCATGTTAGTTGCAGACTGAGGGGCACCCCAAGACCCCCAGACTTGGATGCTCTAAATGACTTCTACCATTCTCCGCACAAAGGCATAGTGACTAAGGTCTTAGTGAATAAGGCCTTCAGTAGAAAAGAACTTTAATAGAAACTTAGTAGAAATGTAACAGTGTAATCTAAAAAGGTATGGTTCCCTGTTCCCTGCCCCACCTAATGAAGGGTGGAGCTAAGTGCCAAGGGGGAGCTACAAAGGGCTTGGGAGAAGACTTAGGGAGAAGAATTGGAGAACCAGAGAGACATGTGAAGAAGAAGCTGTGCTTGCTTTTTGGCCTTGGATTTGTACCATGGACTTGGGGCATATGGAAGGAGACAACTGGAAGAAAATTGGGTACAAAACCCGTGGGGAGGCCGACAGTGGGAGCCTTTATTTTGTCTTGGATTTTCATTTTAACCCCTTCCTTCCAGACTTGCCTGGCCTCCCCTTCTGTCCCTTTCCCGTGGTTCCCCATCAACAGGTGCCTCGGACTTGTGGCACACTTTTCGGTCCTCAGTGGCCCTACTTTAAGCCAACTCTATTTTTAAGATTCTCCCAGTCTCTAAGCTCTACCCTTCATTAGGTGGACCAGGATACATGGATTATGCTGTTGCCAATATCTTATTGTTACAGGGCAACTCTAATATAAAATGGGTTCCCCACACTGGGTTCTCCACCCGCGCGCTCAGAAGACTTAAAAGTTCCAACTTCAGGTACACGTGGCAAAAGTTATTAGCACGTTTTATTTTATGAAAGAAAGGGGAATAAAATAATAACACTAAAGGAAAAAGAAAGGGATACAAATTTACAAATACTCTACTAATACAAATTTACAAATACTCTACTAGATCTAAGCAATGGCGCGTTGAGAGCTGGCTTTGAGTTGAATGAGATCGCTCCGAAGGCAGGGTTTGGCTCCTTAGTTAGAGAGAGCATGTTCCAGGCTCACCTCGGTTTCATAGCCAGCTTGGCTGCTTAACTCCACCCTCAGGTTCCAGTAATCCACTCTTTGATACTCATCTTATCGGATTTGTGGTTTTGGAACACTGGTGGTCTGGAGTAGGGGTTGGAGTCCACACACCCATAATCCATTTAGGACCACCTTTTTCTGGAACACTGATGGTCTGGAGTGGGGGTTGGAGTCCACACACCCATAATCCATTTAGGACCACCTTTCCCCCTAGCATTATGACTGTCCAAAGAGTTATAAGCAGAGTCCACTGTTATAAGACCATCCACTGAGTTAATCAGCAGAAAAGCAAAAAAATCACCGCAGTTGGCTGAATTTCAAAGCTAACTACATATCTTCCCAAAGAAAGAAATTTGGAGGACAAATGCTTCCCACTCTGAAGCACACATACGTGCATGTGAACATGCACACACACACATGCACAAATACAAATCCATCCTATGAAGCCATCATCTTTTCAAACTTACTGTCAGTAGAGAACCACCCAGTGAAAAGACTTTCTTCAACTCTGATGGAGAGGTCATCTCTCTTTGAACTTAAGTGTTTACCTCACCCTGGAGACTAAGATACACCCTGAAGACTAAGATGCTCCTTGCCTTGGGGCTGTATGATAATTGTTTTGGTCTTAGAGATTGTTCCTTCTGGCTCTTAGGGATTAGAATAAACAAAGGTGATGTTTATGTCAACAAAGTTTTTTAGCCAAATAGGTGACATTGTCAGTTTGGAAGCTAGATGATGGTTGACTCTAAAAAAGTGATGAGATATTTATGAACAAAAACTAGAGACTCAAAATTGAATGCCTCTGCAACTGTAACTTTAGCACATTTGCTTGAATGTTATAATGTATTCGCTGTAAAGTCTAGAAGCCTTATAAATATATGACTGGCAGTTGCCTCAGGCAGAAATCTTTTACTGATGCAATGAGATAAAAGTAATTAAGCTACATGTAGACTGATGGGTAATTAAATCCATGTGAAGCATTTTGTAACTAATTGCTATGTTCTAATCACAGATTGCTTTCTATTTGTCAAGGTAAGTGTATATAATTACACCATCCTTATTTTCTTTAATCTGAAATCATCCCAGTTGGGTGAATATTTTTTAAGCACTCTGAATCTTAGAATATTTGGTAGCTTTCTTATATAAAGGTAATTTGCATATTTTGTAATTTGTGGGCTTTTTATGGTAAAATGACTTTTAGTGCCGCTGACAGCAACTCTGTGGTCAGTAAATATTTCCACAACCTAGGTTCATTGTTAGTCAAGATTTTTTTTATTTTAAATAATGAAGCTGGTTTATTTTTACTTATGGCTAGTAGTGTTCCAAGCATATATGGACTATGGTGCCAGTAACAGTAGTTTGAAAAAGACCAAGTAGACTGCTTAGAAAGAAATATTTCCAGTGACGCTGGTTCAATAAAGGTATAGCTGTGGGGGTGCCTTGGTATGAGGGAGCAGTGGGGTTTAGGCCTTGGCTATGACTCTGGGCACTTCATAGCATTCCTAGTGTTAGGGCTTTCATCGCTTGGTGTAACTGGGATTTTGGGTACAGACACCATGCAAAGCATGGTTGCATCTGCTTCTACACAGTGCTAGACTGTGCACCACCTTGGAATGCAGGGCCTGAGTGCTGCTTGTCTTTGTGCTTTGAGCATGGTTTCTGGGAAATAGCTGTCACTCTGGCAATATTTGTGAAATTACTATGAATAACATTGGCCAGGATGTACTACTCAAAGATAATTTTCTGGAAGTTTTTTTTTTTTTTTTTTTTAACTTTCTTGTCTCATTTTCTAGTTGGATAGGCATTTTTTTTTTTTTTACCTTTTAGGTGTATTATAAAACCATTGGGTTTTTTTTTGAATCCTCAATTTAATTCACTTCATACATTTTATTAAATTGCATTTTTTTGTTGTTCATGCCTTTAATGACCATGTTATTTATACTGACTATCCTTTGACTTTGATCTTCTCTCCAGAGTAATTAGTATGGAAAGCCTGGTGTTCTAAAGCTAAATTTTAATATATTTGTTAGGATCCAGATATTTTACCCCCTGACTCTTTACACTGTTTTTCTCTATCTGCTGAAGCCACTCTGTGTTGTGTTCAGGACTGTGCTTTTCCAGCCGCACACCCCTTCTGGGGAGCATGGGCTGCCTGTCCCTCAGAGGGGCCTGCTCTCATTTCAGATGTAGATGTTCTGTTGAGTTCTTTATATTGCTGCACCTCATCCCATAGCTTCTCCTTTGTATTAGTACAAATGTTCAATGATAAATACGTGTTTAACATATCAGATCTTTGTTAGGTAAATTTAATACTGGAAAAAATAATTCTGTCCTGTGGCCCACTGACAGATCATTTTCACATCTCCTTGGCCCCTCCTTAGGATTATAGTTGCCTATTTTGTAAATATTCAGCTTAAAATTTCTCTTTACTTTTATTTTCTTTAATTCTCTATCATAGCTGTGTCCTCAGTTTTTTATGTATGTATTTTAGGAAATGGCCCCTGGGTTCAGTGGTGGCTAGTTAATAAATACTATTTGGATCCAATATGATGATGATCATGGCAATCCAAGACACATTTCAGAAAGTGCTCTTTTAGTTTCTAATGGTAAATACAATATACAGAATTTCTCTTTGGTGTGAATTTCTTTTTTTATTTGGAGAATAATGTGTTCATTTGATGAAGCATCCTGACATTTAGTTCCTTTAAGTCAGGAAGATATACTAAGTGCTGAAGGAAGTAGACTATTGATTTGTCTTAGACAAAGACTGGTTAGGCCTTCCCTACTTTCGGCTTCTCTAACTTGCAACCTTAGTAAGCAAAGATTTTGCACACAGTCACTTGTCCTGGTAACCAGCATGCTGCCCTCCTTGACTTTCAGTTTGAAATAAGTCCAGACTTACAAAAATGTCTCAGAAATAACAGCATAAGTTCACATTCACATTTATCAAACGTCCTCAGATGTGCAGAACTTACATGAACTTATTGCAGTGCCCAATACCAACATATTAACACTGATATGTTACTGTTGTGTCATATGCAAACCCTTCAAATTTCACATATTGTCCCATTACAATCCTTTGTTTTTTCTGGTCCAGGATCCAGTCTAGGATCCCCCCCTGTGCATTAAGCTACCTTTCCTCCTTAGTCTTTCACCTCCATTCTGGGGCAGTGACTCTGTCTTTCATAACTTTGTTATTTTTGCGGTATGTTAACCAGCTATTTTATATAACTTTTCTCAACTTGGGTTTGTTGTTTTCACATGATGAAATCCAGCTTATGTAGTTTCTGCTAGAATACCACTGGAATGAAATTATGTATTTTTTTTGTGCTGGTGAGCCCTCTCATGTTAATTTTTATCATGAGACTGATTTTTTTTTTACCTTTTCTTTTACACTTATTATTTGAAATTATATAATTGATTTCCTCTTTCCTTCTTGTGTATGTATGTATGTAAGTACTTCAAATTTTATTACTTTTTTTTTAAGATTTATTTATTTATGCATACAAGAACTGGGCCAGAGGTGCGGGTGGTGAGAGTAGGGAGCAAAACAGGCAGATCTGCTGAAATACACTACTGAGGGGGAGCAGCGGGCGAGGCAGGAGAGGTCTGCTGCGCCTATGGGTCCCCTCCCTGGCCGGGGATCAAACTCGTGCTTCAGTGGCTGGTGATAGCTTCACAGTGTTGAGATTTAATCCCTTGTGCCACCAGGGAGGCCCTTTATTACTATCTTTATTTTAACAATTAATTGTCCCAGGTTGACAGTTGGAGGCTTCTTCAAATTTATGCCTGTGTCCTTTTGATACACTGTCAGAATTTTTTCAGCATTTTCTTCCTCTCTGACATGAGAAAATGTTCTACATTCATTCTGTGCCATCCTTGTCCCCATTCTAGAATCAGTCATTGCTCCGAGCAGTGCTTGCTTTATTGTTGAGTGATGCTGAGAAGCCAAGGTCTGGCAGCTAGTCGTGCTCATTACTTCTCAGGTGTCCTTTCTGAGTTTGATCTTTCACCTTTTGCATTCGTGGAATTCTGTTGGAACTGAGAAATAGCCAGCACCCTTCAGCATGAAGTGATGATCTTCAAATGCTTCTCTAGTGAAAGTCTGCCTTTTGCCTGTTAAAATTACACTATTTTTTTCACTTCAAAAAGAGATCATTAATTTAATGGCTAGATTCCTCTTTAATTTCCATTATTTCTCAGAAAAATTTTTTTCCATTTTGATGTTTACCCTCTATTTGACTAGATATTTAAAAGATACCAAATAAGTACGTAATATTAGATATAGAGTATGTAATGATATTCAATTTTTAAATTCTATTTATGGTCTGTCTAGTGGTTTTTCCCCTTATAACACATACATGTAATGTGTTCTAGGCATTTCTGATTGTGTGTTTTCTGCTACAATGGCAATAAGCATTTATGTTTTGTTTCTGTTTGAAAAACTAAAAATTTCTTGTGTTTCTGCCACTTACACAAAGCTGAGAACTGCATTTGAGGCTGCAAGTTCAGTTCCATGTGTTCTCATCCTCGTGGCATCTTTTCTTTCAACCCTTCCTGTTTTCCTTCCTCCCTCCCTTTTATTGAACAACCCAATCTATAGTGAGCACTGGGTGCTCACTATATGTCAGGCACTGTTCTGTTTCAGGATTTGTGAGCAAAACAGGTGAAAATTCAGTTTTATTGTAACTTTAATTATACTTGGGTATGGAGTGGAAAGATAATACACAATAAATGTAATTAAAAATAAATTATATGTTAATGGTTCATTTTTCCTTCTTTCTTGTTTCTGTGTCGTCTTGTATTTACTAATTTCTTTCCAATGATGTTTCAGATCTTTAAAATAAAATGAATGATGAATGAAAATAAGACTACCTTTAATACCTTAGCTTAATCCCTAACCATCTGACAGCATGTGAAATAACACTAAAGGACTGGGGAATTTGAGACTATAGGGAAAAATATTTTTTTCACTAAGGTTTTGTAAAATATTAAACTGAAGTTCAAGGTATTAAAATGGAGTTTCCTAGAAGAGATCTGGCAGACTTAATGGCGGTAAATGAAAGCATTTTAAAAATTTAACCAACATACTTACAGAAAAATAACAAAATGATTTTTCTGTAATTGACTGAGTTTAGGCCAGTACAATTACCACAAGTACTTGATTTTCTTTTTAAATAATTTCTCCATAGTTAGGAAATATTACAGTAATGTATTGGATGAAGGAATAGAAGGAAAGACAGAATTTCTTTGTAATAAGTTCATGGGTGGGCACTGGGGGGGGGGGTGAATTAGATTTTTTTATCAAGTTAGCATGAGTACTTTGGTGGTAGTATTTTTTTTCCCCAAGAAAAAACATTGCATTAATCAGACTTGGAAATTAAGAACTTTTTCAAGGATTTCTATTCAGCTAATGTGTTGGTTAACAATAGGTGAGTCACATGTCTTAACCATTTTCTCTTTTTAATATTGTAGACTATATAATTAGATATATGTCAGAGAACACTTAAACATACACAAAACGTTTGTAGTACAATTGTTTGTTAATGGCATTTATTAACTTCAATATTTTGTGAATTTTAATAAACTCTAGTGATCAAATAAAAATAGAGGAAATAAAAATGTATAGTGTTTTATGTCTATCAGTCATTTAGCTGTAAAGAATTTTTAGTTTCTATTGATTATTTAGGAGCAAGTACAGCTTATTGGTGGATTAAAATTCATGTTAACTCTCTCAGTTCTTAATTGTAAACAATTCTAGATAACAGCACCTTCCAATAAAAATACAGTGCAAGTGTGTATATGATTTTAAACTTTTAGGTAGCCATATTAAGAAAAGTAAAAAGAGACAGGTTAAATTTGTTTTAGTAATCCCTTCCTTAACCCACTAGGCCACCTAACCCAGAAACAGGCTAATTTTATTTTCTTTACCTTTTTTTAAAAAAAAAAAAGATTTATTTATTTATACATACAAAAACTGGGGGTGAGAGCATTTACCACAGACTGAGTGGGAAGCGGAACAGGCAGATACATCTACTGAAATAAACTGCCAAGGGGAGCAGCTGGCAAGACAGGAGAGGCCTGCCATGCCATGTGGGTCACTTCCCTGGCTGGGGATCAAACTCTTGCTGTAGTGACTACAGATTACTTCATAGTGCTGCACCTTAACCCATCTTAACCACTTGTGCCACCAAGGAGGCCCTAATTTTATTTTCTTAGATTGTAGTTAACGCAGTATATCCCAAATATACTGGATATTGATCCAAAATCATTTCAACTTGCAGTCTATAAAAAAATTCTTAATGACATAGGCTATACCTATCTTTTTCCATGCAAAGTCTTCAAAATGTGTGTTATTATAGCATATCTCAATTTGATCCAATCACAAAATGTTAAGTAGCCACTTGTAGCTGGTGGCTATCGATAGTGCAGACTCTTAAGTCTGGTTAAGGTCTGGTTAAGTTCGTGTGTGTGTGTGTGTGTGTGTGTGTGTTACAACTCATGTTTTACAGCTTGTGTGCCATGGCAAACTGATTTATTCTAGGAACACAGATTCAAGAGACTGGTGAGCTTTGTGATCAAGTTACTCAGCATGGGGAGCTCTTAGTCCCAGACTCAGCATGACTTAATTTTTTTGTTTCTTTTTTATATTATTTATCACCCTTAATGTTGCTCCTATGTTATTTATACATAGGTCTGGTTTTCTTCAGTCATTACTTATAGCCACTGCGACTGAAAGTTTCTTCTGAGATTTTAGTAGGCACTCCCCATGCTGCTGTAATTACAGCTAAAGTTGTGTAGGTGTTATTTGGGGCTAACATAGAAAGAACTAGGCAGGAGTTGGTTTTTTGGAAGTTAAGAAATTAATCTTACTCTCTTCTCTGTTACTGGTTATCATATAATCAGTAGCAAGTTACTTTACCTTTCTGAATTTCAGAGTCTGTGTTTGTAAAATAAAGCAGACAAAGGCTTTTGGCATTTCTGACTAGTTAATTATGATTTTTACGATTACGTTTGTGCCTGTTATACAAATCCATTGACTGATTACACTGATATTCCTTGTTTTAGGCATTGCACCAAAACCAAAGAGAACTAGCTGGTGAAATCTATCCTTAGTGACCAGGATGAGTGGTTTACTGATGGACTAAGAAGAGAGAGAAAACTAGCCATAATTCACTTACATCATAACAGTTTTAAAATCTTACTCATATTTGGGCACAATTGGGGGAATCCCGAGTTGAGATAATCAGAATTTAAAAAAGAGATTAACAGAACTACTGGTTTGTTATTTTCCTTTGTATCACCAATTAACTATATTCCTTTCTTTCTGTGAGAAATTAAATTATTGATAATAAGAACTTATTTTTGCCTTTTATGAGATTGTTACTTTAAAATGCTATTCTCCTTTCCCTAGGTTAGAGGAGAGTTAACCTCCTATTTTTAAATACTGAATGTTAGCTGTCTAGATTAGCTTCACATGGCTGAATTAATAAAGGTCAGTGCACTTAATTACACATATAGGATCACTTATTTTAAAACACAGTAACTTCATTGGTTGGTTTAGCAAAATAGAACAAAGAGATGGACTCTGTCAGTATTCATTTACTCATAGGGATTATTGTCATTCAAATGTTAAATTATAAAATGTCTTCAAAATATTAAAAATGTAGACAAACTAGTAGTTAAAATCTTTTGTATATCAATTACATCTGATTTTTTTAAATGCCAGTAACAGCTATATCAAATCCTAACATTTTATGTTCACTTCAAATGCTGTTTTTAAAAGAAAGCATGAAAAATGTTGGAGTCTTTCCATTCCTGTCTACTTTAAAGCTAGGGACTTGTTAAATAATTTCCACCATTTCTTTGTTCTTCCTGCCTTCTGCTGGATTGACTATTATGATTCTCTTTGATCTCCACTATTGCTTTGTTAGCTATATCTCTTTGGTTTGTTGATTGATTATCATTTGCTCTAAGGCATAAATATACACCTTTTACTTATCTCTATCAATGTTCAAATAACATTTGACTATTTTAGTAATCTGTGAGACCCTTATTAATGATACACTTTCATTTCCTCCTTTTTCCTATCCTTATGCTTTTGTCATTTTTGGGGGTATAACATTTAGACTTCATATTATAATTTTTGCTTTAAAAAGTCAATTATATTCTAAAGAGGTAAAAAACACCTTTTATATATACCCATACTAGCATTTCCTGCACTGTTTCTTCCTTTGTGTATCATACCAGGCTTATCTTTCCATTGGGAATAACTTCTCTTCTGCTTAAAGATCTTTCTCATTCTTTGAAACAGTGGCCTGCTATTCTTGAGTTCTCATGATTATCTGAAGTCTTTATTTTTTTCTTTATGTTGACTAACTCACTGTTTTCCAATTTTCATGGAATACAAAATTCTAGAACAGTTTTCCAGTGCTTTGAGGATATTTTTCCAGTAAATTCTGGGTTACATAGCTTCTGACAATTATTTTTCTGTCATTCCTCTCTTTGTGCCTGTTTTTTCTATAGCTTCACTACATAACTAAACAATTTTCTTTTTTTTAAAGCAGTTTGTATACATTGTGATTTGGTGTAGTTTATTCTGCTAAGCTTTCATTGAGTTTCTTGAATTTGTGGTTTATTGTTTACATCAAGTTTGGGAGGAATTCAACCATTATTTTAAAGAATCTGAATGTGTGTATATAAGTTGATTTTATATTGTTCTGTTCCTTCCTATTCTCAGTATTCTCTTTTTTCTTCTTTTTGAATAGGCTCAGTTACTAGGTCTTCGTCTCCAGACATTTAGTAGGTCATGTTATAATTTGTATTTCTTTGTTCATCATATTTATATTTATTTTGTGAATACATGGACCACATTTTTGCAATAGTTGTTTTAGTCTCTGTCAATTTTATCATGTTATTTATGACTCTGTACTTATTGATTTTTTTTTTCATGATTATAGCCAGGTTTTTTTTTTTTTTTTTCCCTTCTTGTCTGTTTGTCTTGAAATTTTTGTTTAGATGCTAGGCATTTTGAATTTTGTTTTATTGAACATTGGGTCTTTAAGGAACATTTTGCTGTCTTTAAGGAGTTTGATATTTGTTCTGTCTTAGAATTATTTGAAATTATATTTTTTAAAGATTTTATTTATTTATGCATGTAAGAGCTGGTGTAGAAGCCAGAGGCGGTGTGAGAGGATTCACCAGAGACAGAGTGGGAAGCAGAACAGGCAGATCGACTGAAATACACTGCTGAGGGGAACAGTGGGTAAGACAGGAGAGGTCTGCTGCACTGTGTGAGTCACCTCCCTGACCAGAGATCAAAGTCATGCTGCAGTGGCTGCCGAAGCACCACAGTGTAGCACTCAACCCCTTGTGCCACCAGCAAGGCCCGTATTTGAAATTACTTTGATCCTTTGAGGTTTCTTCTTAAGGTCTGTTAGTGTAGGTCCAGAGCAGCTTCTACTTCAATAATGATTTTTTTTTTCCCCACCACTAGGGCAGATACTCCTCTAAGGATTCTATATAAGACATGTATTCTAAGGTCCTTTGACCTGTAAGACTATAAACTGTTTTTGGTCCTATACAACTTTTAGGAATTCTTGGGCCTCCTGTTTTCCTATGGCTCTTTATCAAGATTTGGGATTTAGTTTTTTATCACACATACCCAGCTCGTGGTCATTGAAAGCCTTGAGGGGAGCCATCTGCTGATCTCTAAAACTCCATTTCTGTGCACCTCTTCATTATATTTAACCCTGTAAATTGTATTTTCAGAGTTCTAATCTGTGTCCTTTACTTGTAAACATCATGTGGCTCTCTTTGGTTTTTCTTTGCTGCTCTATGGCCTAGAAAATGCCTCTAGTTGGCAAGACCAGCAATTATTGGACTTTCACTTCATTTGCTTCTCTCAAAACTCATATTCCTTTGCTATCTATTACTTTTTGTCTGATTATTTTTGTTTTATACATCTTGTCAAATTTCTGGTTGATCACAACTAGAAACAACTAGTTGTTGGGTATTAAATTAAATGATTAAGACAACTGTTTTGATTGCATAGAATTTGAAATCCTTATAGTACTTCCTTTTAATTAAAGTCTTGTGTTTTTGTTAATATGACCACAGTCAACAATTTGTACTGTGTATTATACACTCCTCAATAGAAACAGGCAGGCCGGTAGACAAAATTTTGATTGGCATGATTTGGCTATATTATGGAGTAGGAAATTTGGTATATATGTTAATCTCTTGTGATACATAATGTAGTAGCATTTTGTTAATACCTCTTGTCATTATTTATGGTACTTTGCTGTAGATATTTAAAAGTGAAGCAATTTTGATTGTTAGGTATGTATCAGGCCTTTCTATTCGGATTGTTCTTTTTTACCTTTGGATACAACTACCATCTTCTCTATAAAACTTCCAAACCTTTAAATTTTTTTTGACCCAAAATTCTACCATACTCTTTTATCATGTAGGAACAGTACTTACTCATCCCCCTCCCCTTTTTTTAATTCAACTTAAAACATGACTATTTTCAGATTTCTGTGGCATGAGACCTGGAAAGGGAACAAGACTTAATTGACCCACTTTTGGGTCAGTTATAGTAGTTAAAATTAGTAAAACTGGTATGAAATAGTCTATCATTATACTTACTTGGTATATGAGTAGTAGATTCTTGAGGGTGAGCCTGTTTTTCCTTTAATGAAGGAGAAATGAAAATTTGCTAGCCTACTTTATAGAGAAGATTCTATTTTACTTGTTAGTCCTTCCTTCTCAAGTTGTGGCAGTGGTTCACTCTTGGTGAAGACTCTCTTAAGTTTGTGGCTTATGTTGGTTTTTTGGGTATCATCTTCAGTGATGCTAAAGAACCCGGCCTCTATCGTAGTGCTTCAGTTCTTTGAGTAGAAAGAAGGAAAAGGAGAAAAGATAAAAAAGACTGACACCACTTCCTTTCCATGTAGGTGCTACCAACTAGAAATCCTATATTTGTTGCTGGTCTGAGAGTCTTCTTTTTATTTCTGTTTAATTCTGTGAGTTTTGTTTCATACATTTGGTCAGTTATAATAATTCTCCCTCCAAAAAGAGGATGAAAGAAAGCAATTTATTTTAGAAAGATGAGACAGCAACAGTATGCATTATTCCACTTCCTACCCCTTATGACTTGAGAGTTATGAAACTGTATTGAATGATCTTTAGCACAAACATGATAATGTTTTAAAACATGGGGTTAATGAGAATTTTTGGTAGTATGTATAGTGTACAAATGACGTATTCATTGCAAGGATTAGTTTATATGAAATTTTGGTGTATAGGTTTTATTTTCTTCATACTGCCCTGTGAGTTTGAGCCTCTTAAAGCAACTTGCATCCCACTGGTTCCTATGTTATGGTAAATGTGACACTATCTTTAATAAAATTGTTGTTTAAGTCCTTTTTTAAAAAAAAATCTAAAATAGGGCCTCCCTGGTGGCGCAGTGGGGTAAGCAACGCACTATGAAGCAAACCGCAGTCACTACAGCACGAGTTCGATCTCTGCCGCCAGCCAGGGAGGAGACCCACATGGCGCAGCAGACCTCTCCTGCCTCGCCCGCTGCTGCCCTCAGCAGTGTGTTTCAGTCCATCTGTCTGTTCTGCTCCCCACTCTTGTCTGGTGAATCCCCTCACCCCCCAACACTTCTGGCCTGTACCCCAGCTCTTGTATGCAAAAATAAATAAATCTTTTTAAAAAATCTAAAATATATAATATATAACACTTGAAATTCAGTAATGGGATTAGAAAGAAGCAAAGGAGTTATGTTATCTAATTGATATTAAATGAAGACTAAATGGGCAGATGACCATGCATATATATATACATATATATACACATATATATAATTATTATTTAGAAACACACCATTAAAGAAATCACCATTACCTTTCACATCCATAGAGTGTCATTTATTTTATGACTTTTCTAAGATTTTTTAACAAAAAGCATATAAAGATGTGATTGCTATGTACTTCAACAAGAGCATCAGGAATTAAAATTTTTTGTGTATTAAATAAATAACAAATAATGTTTGTTCAGTTCATGTTCCTTTTAATTGGCCATTGAAATAAACAAAGAATAAAGGCTTGGGTGATGGAGAAAGAATAGGGGACGCACCTGAAGGGAGGGCAAAAAAGACACAGGCATGGAGAGTATAAGACAGAAGGAGCAGAGAACACACCTTCTGAAGAAGAGAGATTTAGCAGACTTTGAGGTGATTTTTAAAAAATTTATAGTTGAATTAGATTTTTTAGCCATCTACTGTTTTTTAACTGTTGATCATATTAATCATTGTTTGTAGTTTTCATATTTTTATAGTCCCTATTTTTAGAAACCAATCATAATGGAATAATTGAAACAAATCATCATGGAAATTTACCCCAATGATAAAGCTTGAGCTACTAGAGAAATATCATCACTTCTCTGACCAGATGAAATAATTCTTCACCCATATTTTAATTTATTACAATGAAGCTCACACACAGGAAAAGTAATAATGAGTCATAGTCTTTTAAAATTTAGTTTTGGCAAAGTTTTATTTTTCAGAAAGGATTTTCTTTGTTGTGAGACATTTTATTGAGGATATTCTTTTATTATTAACCTTTTATGTCTTCTACTTTTCCATCGTTTGTCATCTCAAATTACTGTGAAGCAGAGATCAGAATCCAGCTGTTGACGTTGCTCAGGGAAAAACAGCTATGTGCTTTAACTTTATATGCTGATATATAATTACTTGGGTAAAATAATGAATTCTTATAGTTTTGTTTTGTTTTTTCTTTTACAGACTTTCCCTTGTTAGAGGCATTTCATTTATTGTTAGTATTTCTCTTTTTTTAAAAAAAAAACCTTAATTAACACACCGAAAGTATGATATGATTTAGTGAATCTTATGTTCATTTAAAAGGTCAGATTGAACACTTTTTGGAAAATGAACAAAAATCAGATAGGATAACAATTTTAGGAAAAAGCAGGGTTTCCCTTCAGATGCTTAAAATGTAGCTAATTTCTGTCTCTCACTTTTCTACCCACCACTTTCTTTTTTTGTGTTTATATTTACAGGCCTAGGATATTTTGCTGGGCATTTATTTCTCTTATCTCAGTTCTTCCTGCTTATTCCTCGTTCTCATTTTCATGTGTGTGTTTTCCTGACATTTATTAATCAAAGTCCATGTTACATGAGTCTCCATGAGGCTCACATCTTTCTGTTCCAGCCCAGTTTGTCTCTCATTTTGGTTCCAAGGCTGTGTTGTTAAAAACCCACCCCCTTTAACACCACCACCGATAGGGGTGAACGTGACATTCCCAGGATATCTGTCATTGTCCCCATGCCAGCTACTGGGTAATAGTCAATCTCAGATCACAGAAAGTTTAATGATGAATCCATATCTGTCATGAGCTAGAGGAGCTACAGGGCACATAGTAGGTAAGGGCCTAATAAATGTTTGATGGACGAATAAAGCAATGAATGTGCAAAGGAATATAGCTCATAACTGAAATCCTTAAGGAATGAAGCTGTTTAGGCAAGCACTTCTGCCCATATGTATAGCCAATTAAGTGTGGAGATGGACGCATGCATGTGTCCCAATATCCATCAGTGATTACAGACTGCAGCCTTCAGTTTCCCTGGTGAATTCATAGGCAAGCTGACCTGACAAGAACTGCTTGCACTGTGAGTAATCACAGGACTTCCCAGAGAAAAGGGTATCAGGAATGAGGCTCCACATTTACCTTCATCTTCGGTATGGAATAACTCTCCATAGCCTTGTTGTTTGAGGGCTCAGCTCTCATTAGAAATTATGCTCGAAATATAACTTGATAGAATGTGGACATTAAGAGCAAACTCATCTTTGACACATTATTGAATCAAAAAATTGGTAATGCACAATTTTCCTCAAGTCCAGGGGTTTTACAGTTTGTACATGTTCTCTCATTTCATTGTGTTTTAAACCAGGTTGCTATTTTATAAAGCATTTTAAGCAGCCTTGATCTGAGAGACATCAAGACCATTATTCCTGTTGTTGGTGATTTAGTGTTACAGCTGCTTCCTCTTTATGTGATTTAATTTGAAGTTTCAGCCCACCAGGGGGCTTTTGGTCTCCACCTATGCAGCCCTTAGAGCTGGCTGCTGTTTGCTGCATGGATGTTATTTCCATTCCTATTCATAGTGATTTTCCCCTTCTATATTCATCTAGCAACAGCAAGGCACTGTTCCAGGAACTCGCTCTCTCTACATAAGGCGTAACATGGAACCATTTGGATGGAAAAATTATAAATTAAAATTATTCTGTTCATTTTAAAATATTCATATTGTGTTGCTCAAATGCCAGTAACTGGAAAATCATGGATAATGTCCTGTTTTTATAACCTCTTTCAGAGTGTTTAAAAATCCATTTATGTTGTTACTTAGCCATCTTTTTTTCCTGGAGTGGATTTTCTGATAAGACTTTTAAAAATGGGTGTACAAGTCCAGTGGCTGATGGCACATGAAACATTAAAATAAAGATACCAGTTGGAACCTGCTTTTTAAATTTTTTAAATAGAATACTACTCCATGAACAGAAAATATTTATCAAATTGTAAGACTACAAAGCGAGTCTGTGGACATGCCAGACAATTTTTTTTTTTTTTAGGATAAAACTTTTATTAAGTGGTTAAAACCAAAGTTTTATTCATATCTGGAACTACATGTTTAATTTTAATTTAGAAAACTCATCCAGTTATAACACTATTTTCAAGTACTAAAAACATGTCCAACTTTTAAAATGGAGGTGTGTTTTGGCATTTCTTACTCTCTCTACTAAGTTACTGATTTTTTAATTTGGGAAAACTAAATTTTATTTTTATACTTCCCGTGTTGTATAGATGAGGAGATGCATGTCTCAGAAAGATAGACAGGTGGGGAAAAGTGAAAAAAAATTTTGATATAGGCTGGTTAGTTTTTGACAGTAAATATGTCTCTTGTAAAGGAAATAATTGTTATTTATTTTCCATTATTACCGTGGAATTTATTTAAGGGGGTGAAGATCTTTACTTTTTGCTACTTTATTCTGTAAGTTTTAAGTTCACATTCTTATAGGAGCCATGTGTTTTATTTGTTGTCTCTCTTCTTAGGAATATTTCAATATATTTGTGAAATTCTTCTGCTCTGTCAGCTACAGACATTTACAATTATAATGTTAAGACTCTTTCTAGAAACATACTTTTGGTCCAGGCTGTAGTCTTTGCTGTTGTGCCTTGTGCGTGTTTTGAGATTCTGCAGTAGCAACAAATCGCTTTAGCATGAACAGAATTCATAGGCCCATTTCATTGTTTGCTTTAGCCTCCTGAATCATTTGGCCTCATAAATAAACTAACCCTTTAATTGAAAGATTCTGCGTGCCATGAAAACCTGGGTGATACTTAGTCGTTCTATTTTACTAACTTTAAATAATACTAGGTGATCCATAAGAACTTCCTTATGCTTTGAGGAAGGAATTCATTGCTTTCTGTAATACTTGAAGTCAGGTTTCTTTGTAATAACAACACAACAAATATACATTTTACTGAAGCCTTTTTATCAGTAAACAGTGCTGCCATTACACACACTTAGTTTACACAGCAGCCACCTTATTTGAATGTAGCAATATGGTGTACTCTATTCCTAATTGAATAAAGAAGACAGTAGTTACTACCAGAAGAATGGATGCCTCTTAATTAGTAATTCATGAGTTAAACCTTAACTATACTTGACATTTTTCCTTGGGTTGATGACATTCTGATCACTGAGTTAATTGCTGATAGTACCTATTGCATAGAGTTAACGTTTCAGTTCTGTGGCTTATGGTGTTCAATAAAATAAGTAGTCTCTGTGATGGGACTAAAGCTTTAGTCTTGATCAAAGTGCTTTGAGGAAGCACGGTTGAACTGATTGGCTGTGAATGTTAATCACTTCTTAGGACACACTGATAATTTACAGCATTGTTGTAACTCTCTGGTGTTCATAAAATGAACTTAATAACCCACTGCCGCCATGGGATAAGCTGCTTTTTCTCTGCAATTGAGTACCCAGACTGCCTGCATAATGGTGTTGAGAAATACTGCATTAAACAGTGAGCAGCTGTATGATGAAGGAAACAGCTCTGCAACAGATTTGTTAATTATCTCCTTGATTCACAGAGGGTGTTTGTGAGATATGGTTGACCAGTGAAGACACAGGGGCTTATGGCAGAGATATTGGCACCAGCCTCCCTGCACTACTGTGGAAACTGGTCGAAGTGATTCCCGAGGGAGCGATGCTGAGGCTTGGCATGACAAATCCACCCTATATTTTAGAGCATCTGGAGGTAAGGAAAAGTAACCCATTTCCATGCTGACACAGACACAAACCAATCCAGACAACGTGGCAGCCTCTGCATCATCACTGGAGATTCATTTCAAACCACTTTCAATTTTGTGTGTGTGTGGTTCCATGTTTCCAAGAAAGAACTGAGACTGTCAGATCCCCTTCTTTTCCATCTGCACATCTTATTTTTGCTTCCTCATTCTTAGCTAATGCTGCTTAGATTTTAAAGTACTGGCCATCTTGTCCCAGCTCTTTGTTTCTGCTTTGCCACCCTGCAGTTTTCCTTTAATAAATGTGCCTCAGTTCCTCCACTTTCAACCCCTGTCTAATTCAGCATTGCTAACATATGGCAGTAATTTGGCAGCCATTTTATTTTTGCATCCAGTGGTAAGTTTTGCATTATTTAATCTGTTTTTAGTTCTGTCAGTAAGGATACTGTGTCCTAAGTTTGAGACTGCATTTTAAATTTCATTTCTTTGTCTAGAGGGAGGTAGGAATGAAGTAGAACCAAAGAGACACAGTTGTTTTTCTTCCAGGCGATTCTCTGTGAACACTGTGAACACAGAAAGGGATGTGGTATTATAAGACCCTTGGTTTCATTTTTATAACTTCCACAGATCAGCATGCTTCCCCTCATGTAGCTTGTTGTTAAACTAGAAAAATGGATGTGTGTGAAAGTAACTTTGGCATCAATGACATGCTACAATATGAGAAAGAAATGTGGGTGAGGGAGCAAGAGTTTATATGAAAAAGTACCTGTTAGTATCAATGACTGTTATTTGTAAATTATGATAATTGTGTTAGGTCCATTGTTGTGGACAATAAATCTAATAAGTGCTATTGGAAAGTCATGTGCACTGTGTAGAACAAGTCAGTCTTATTTTTAGTCGGTGTGTTCTTTCCATTAATTTGCTTAGAAAAAAATCTAAAAATAAACAAGAAAAGTTGTTGAAATTTAATGCGTAAATACAAATTAATATTTTAAAGATTGTTTCTGTTGATTTTACTTTGGGCCTGTACTTATTGAGGTTGTTGTTGCAAAGCTCCCTTAATATCAACAACATATTTTAGAATTTCTGAAAACAGCTGATGGCAATCTGATCATTATTTATAATTATGTAATGGAGAAATTTTGCAATTCCAATTTCATTATTTATATTTTCCTAGCCAGATTTTTTTTAAGTGAATGTATATGATTTATATGTTGACTTTGGTCCTTTGGACAGTTTGGAACAATTACGATTTGCTGTTTTCAATTTTCAATTTAGCTCTTTGAATATTTGAAAAGCTGGGTGAGTGATTTCCTGTTAGAATCAAATATGCTGAGAACTGGTGTGGTCTTACTGTGAAGACAGCAGACATGCTACATGTGTGGGATGGGAAGAGCAGCACACCAATACATAGTTGAAAGCTCACCAATTCCTTTGACTTGAGTGAACAGTTTTATTCCAGATCAAGGGATCTCTGGTAGCTGGAATCAAAGACATTCAGATACACATGGTTTATGTGTTTGGGGAGCCGGTGGATGGGGAAGGGGGCGAGTGGTAGATAATACTGTATTGGCTCTGAAATGACTACCTAACACCTGGAGAATCTACATTTTAATTAATTGTAAGGTTGTGGAAACTTTTGCTACATTTATAGCAAATTTCCTTGCTCTTCTCCTAAGGTATTGCCAGCATTTTTGACCTTTGGCTAGATCCTCCAAAAGAGATCCTAAAAGTCAACTGAGGATGCTAAATGTAACTTTATGCTTTACCTGGGAAATACCAGATGTTTAGTTTGTAGATTGTTAATAGAGTAATAACAAGTTGTGATTGCCATGGTGCCTATTATGTTTTTAAAATCTTGTTGTAAATATCTATACTGTTGACCTTTCCCCTTAACTTTGTCATCTTCCTAAGGCAAGGGCCTTGTCATATCTAGCTAACCCAGTCATGGTTCAATGAATGAGTAAATAAATGAGTGAAAAAAGGAAGAAACTTCTTCATACTATAAATTGTAGAGCTCACACTTTAGTCTTGAATGTTCAAATTCAAAATTCCAGCCAGAAGATGCAATGAAGATGACAAAGTAAATGAGCTTCAAGGGTAAGCATTTGCCCCATGGAAAGCCATCCATTTCTGTGCACTTGAAAGGGAATAATCCAGTCCATTTGTACTACATGAACAGGGAAAGCAAACAAAGGAAAACAGGATGAAATGAAGCAAACAAGCAAAACTATACAATAGTGAAAGACTTACACCTGAGGGAAGTGAAACCTGTTGAACTTTTCCTTCATCACTTTGACAAGACCATCCCTCCTTGGTGGTTTTTCTCACCCTGCTCAGGGTGGGTGAGCCCAAAGCTTTCAACCTTGCACACTCAGCCGTTGTGACAGGACCAGAGCCCAAAATGGGTGAGGCTTAGCCCTTGTCACCAGTACATTCATTTTCCTTGCTGCCTTAGCCCCTTCTACAGAAATTGCTTGACCTACCTAAACAGTACTTAGGGTCTCTTCAGTAAGGGTGAAAAAAAAAAGGAAGCATTCAGAAGATGAAAACAGGAAAAAAAAAAAGGTGAAAGACACATTATGGTTTTTTGACAGGAACAGTCCTGTAGGGACAGAAGGAACCCTCTCTTGAAGAGCTACTCTGATGCTGTAATACCCACAGAATGAGGGTTTCTTGAGAATTGCATTGGTAGGACTCAACCTCCTTGTGTTTTGGGCGATGCTCTGTGCTGGAGACTTTAATTACAGAGCACTTACTTCACTGGGCTGTTATCCTTCCTCTTCACTTCACATTTACCAGACTCTTGAGTATTTTAAACTCTTAGAAGCTTTTTTTTTTTATTGAACAATATAAATGGAAAATCATTTAAAGGAATACACCAGAGTTCTGTCATTTTAAAGTCTAGTGTGGAAAAATCCGTAAAGTCTACATTTTATTAAGTCTCCATAGGAGTAGAAGATGCTTATTACACTTAAATGTAGGACGCTCTATGTAGGTTTTATCAGGAGTCTAGCATTATGTATGGCTCTTTATGAAGCTGGTGTTGATTGTGTAGTTAGAAGGAGGGAGGGAAAAATTTTAATCCCTAATAAGCAAGTCATGTCTAGAACATCTACAGATCTATTTTTGACTTATTGCCTCATAGACACCATATGAGACTCAGTTTAAATGCTGCTATACAGGTGACAAAGATATTTCAGCACATGCATACACACACACACAAACTGAAAATACACCCTGGAATTTAAGATATATAATTATGAACTTAGGCAATACGTAATTAAATTTGCATATGATCTACAAACAACAGATAAAATAGTATCTTAGAGAATATTTTACCTCATCTTAATGTCTGCAGTGCCTCTCTGTGACCCATAAGCGAAACATAAGCTCTTTAGCATGCTATACTGGGCTCATCAGCTTCTTCTATTACATCTTTGTTCTTTTGTCCCTTGAGTATGTTATGATGCCCACATGTAAAACTTGTATATTTCATTTACATTCCATACTCTTGAAATTTTTACTTGTCCTCCTCCCTATGCCGTACTTCCCACGTGATGACAGGTGATAATAACGAGCTACTCAGATACAGTCATATTTGCTACTACTTGCATTGACTAATATGTTGTGCCTATAGTGGCAAATAAGAGATTTCCTTCCATGTGTTTGCTTTCCTATAGATTATTTCTAACTCTGGCATATTTTCTCTTTAATAAACTCTCACTTTCCAGAAAGTGTAGCAGCTTATGAATTTGATTGCACTTAAAACAGCATAACTTAGTTTTTGCCCAACCTAATGTGGGTAGGTAACCCATAGCCATGGTATTAACTTAGAATACCCACGAAAGTGAGCTGAGCCAGTGCCTGGGGCACAATCCTGCTGCCAGCCAGACACCAGAAATCACTGGTAGCTTTTTTAGGACTGCATAATAATAATCAAATCGCTGTAATTATCAAGTAACTTTAATAGAAGCCATGCTGATTGCTTTATACACATTGTCTATTTTCCTTCTTACATCTAGCTAGTTACATAGATGTTGTTATCTATACTTTTTATTGATTGAGAAGCTAAGATATGGAAAGAATATGTGTGAAGATGATGATGAGAAAGCCTCAGCAAGTAAGTGTTGAGATTCTGGTTACATAGCTGGTTAACAACTGAACTACTTTCTAATCTTGTCTGATTTTAAAATGCTTTCCACTGTACCACATCGTTAGCAACGTCTTTCCAGATGCTTCCCAGATTCCTTCCATGCTTTGTCAGATTCTGTCCAGCATGTCTCTGTCAGGGCCATCATGGGGCACAATGATTATTTCAAAGTAAATTCAACAGAACTGTTACCATTTTTAGGGGGGAGGCTGTCTCGTTCATCTTTGCACTTCAGGTTTTGTGGCAACGTGCACTTAATAAATGTGTGTTGAATAATGTGATAGCACTAAGTAAGGCTGTTTGTTAACTGCATGTCTTATATATTGAAGCCTCTTCATATCTATGCTGAGAGTTTCGTTTTGGAAGAGATCATGGATGGTTGTCATGTGTTTCTCACTTATGAGTCACACTTCTGTGAATATATACTTGATGGTAGAGAAAAATCTATCTAAGGCATGTGTTTTGATTATTTGCCCTGCTAAAATATAGTGATATATAATGTATTTGGGGCTACCATGTGCAAATGAGCTCATTATGTGATTATTGAATCTGTAGACTATCTAGACTCTTAGCTTCTTTCTTTTCCTTCCTACATCTTAGCTTTCACTGCTTTTTATAATCTCCACCAGAATAGACAGCAGTGGATGGTCAAGGAGGAGAGAGTTAAATCAGTCAGTTTGTCTTCCTTTTAAGTTTTGTTACCTAGTAGGGAAAAGATATTAAAGCTCTTGAGCAGTAACTGATATGGGAGTATCTGAGAATTTTATTTATTTCCGCTATCTTGGTTCTCTCTGTGTTATGAATAATTTAAAGTAAATGTTATCTTCTTTCAAAATTTCTGTGTCTTAAAATTGTCTCAGAATTTCAATGCATCACTTGTAGCCTGGTTCAGAGGGCCACTTGAGTAAAACAAATTGCAATTGCCTATCATTAAGGGCTTTTCATACATTCATATTGTGACTAAAGCAAATTACTTGTTTTTAATAAATACTAATCTTTAAAAATTGCTGAAAAATATTGACTAATATTCACTTTGATATTACACTGCATTGTACTTAGTTGAATTCAAGATTTTTAAGATTTACATTTAGCATATTTATGTTCTATGTTATATTAGGTAAGCTAAATCATAAACAGTGATATTTTGGATGTTCCATCTGTTTTTGGTTGAGAAATCTTGTAATCACTACAACAAATCAGTTTCCTGCTATGTTGTTTTTGGTTTGTGTGTGTGTGTGTGTATTTATTTTTGGTTAAATGACCTTACATTCTAACTTAACTGCTTATTTAGCAAAATTAGTTTATCCAGGAGAAGATAGTAGATAGCTGTCAAGTACTTTCACTGCACTGTAATTTATGAACATTAATAGTATGTTCTTGGCAGACTTTTAAAAAATGCCTCATAGTTTCAAAATAATAGCAAACTCAACCTGCTGTGCTTATATTTCATCAAAACAAAACAGAATTCCTGAACTGAACTCAATAGTTCACATGGGGTCTTTAATTTTCTTTTCCTCATGACTTATATTTTCCAGAATAATAGAAAAATATGTAAATAGATGTACTATTATATACAAAATATTCTCCTCTTTTTAAGAATAGAAGGGCATACCAGATAGTTTATTTTAACCAAAGAAAAATTCTTTATTTTTGCCATTGACAACATGACTTTGGGACATGGCAGCATGTGGTTTGATGTGACCCACTGGCACCCAGTTTCTTCCCTGTTATAATCACTTGTACTTTTACTTCATTCTTCATTTGGCATTCATCCATGAATAGACTTAAGAGCTCAATAAAGAAACTCCTGCAAGTGGAAACCAAAGTTTGTTCCTTTCAGAAAATTTTGGATAGAAAACCTGTACCAAATATTAACAGGGTCACCCATAGTGTTAAGTTTGTGGGACTAACTTTACTGGGAGCCTAATCTGAGAGCTGGGAGTAGCCCATCGAGAAGGGAAGATGAAGGAGGGCATGTCCCAGCCCCGCATGCTGAGGAACTTGACCACTTCTGATCAAATGTGAAATTGAAATGGTGTTCTGTGTCAGCATGATTGCAGGCTTCATCCCATATTCCAACTCCACAGCTTCTCAGGTGGCTGATAAATCTTCAGTCAGGGCCTTCTACTAAAAATAGCTGCCCTTCCTCCCTCTCCTGTGTCTGCCTCTTCAATCGTCCACTCTTACTAGATTTCTTGTCTAGGTGTCAGCTTTTAACTGTAGTCCTGCCCACAAAACCTAATCTTTCCCATAGCTTGTTGCTACCACTGAGCCACAGTGGTTTACAGTTTTTAGTCTGGATGACTAAGCCTTGTGGCTACATGCAAACCAGAGGACCCAAAAAAGAAATGAACTCATGTGGACTTGGTTTCAAATAGATTTATCCTGTTGCTGCTATCACAGCTGACTTAAATGGTTTCATTCAGATCTTGATCATTTCAGATAAGTTTTCAGGGAAAATAAGATGTATGTAGATTATGTTTCTCATGTTGCAAATACTGGTCAATACTGTCTTTCTGAGGAGCACAAAGGCAAAAGTCCTAAATAAAAATTCTGTGTATGTGGCTGTCAGTAATTTAAACAGACTCTTTCCCATCATGAAAAATGATGGGTAGAAAAGCCGAGAAGGCAACTGCTAAAGAGAAGCAAAGCAGGAAAGCCGATGCCGGTGGAGAGGTTAAGAAGGCCAAGGTCAAACCCCTAAGAAAGCGGGATCCCACTGCAGTGATACCTGACAGTGATAGGAATTGGTAGCTGTTCCTGATCTGTTATGGATTCCAGAAAGTACAGGGGAAGAATTCAGATGCTAAAGTCAGGATTCAAAAGAAAAAGAAGGTTCTGGTTATCATCACAAAACCAGTTGCTGGTGACAAGAATGGTGGTACCCAAGTGGTCGAACTGAACAAAACGCTTCAGTATTATCCTACTGAAATGGGTCTCGGAAGCTGTTGAGCCAATGGAAAACCCTTCAGTCAGCATGTGAAAAAACCGCAAGCCGTCACCACTCCTGGTACGGTTCTGGTCATCCTAACAGTGTCACAGAGGCAAGAGGGTGGTTTTCTGGATGTAGCTGGGCAGTGGCTTGCTACTTATGACTGGACCTCTGTCCTACAGTTGAGTTCTCCTGCTTAGAACACACCAGATTGGGTGTGATTTGTCTTCGCCATCTCCACCAAAATTGCTATCAGTGGCGTGAAGGTCCCAGAATGTCTCACACTAATGCTGAATTCAAGAAAAAGCTGCCAGGAAGGTGAATCCTTTGAAACAGATGGAGAAATAGGAGATGACAGAGCAGCACAAGTTCAGTCAGAAGGCTTGATTCCTCCAAAAAGTCTTCCAAAATTCCCCAAATTGTAAATTCTTCCAAAAAATCAAAGCTATCCCTCAGCTCAAGGACTCTGTTTTTGCTCTCACCAATGGAATTCACTCTCATGAATGGTATTCTAAATTTCCTACAAAGAATCTAAGCAATGATAATTTCTTTGCCCACCCCCCCCCCCAAAAAAAAGCAATTTGATCAGAGACCCAACTGTGCGCTAGTCTCAGGTTTAGTTTCTAAATGACCAGATACTATGTGTGGGTGTCCAGGCCCACTGTGGGAATATGTAATTGGATCATTTTTACTTATAAAATACTTTAATGTGCTTTTTGGCTAAATAAAAACAAAAAATGAACTCCTCCTGACTGTAGAACTGAGGTTACCAGAATTGGAAGAGGGAGGGGAGAGAACAAAGTGGGAAGGGAACACAATGGACTAAGGTGAAGGATTATGGGTGTTTAGGTGGTAGGTGTGGTGTGGTAACACCTGAAGGGGGCTATCCTATACCTCTAAAGTGTTACCCCAAAAAATACCTCATGAACTACAATCTTATCATTTGACCTAAGTTAGAGTATTGTTTATGAAACACAATGGCTAATGGGTATTCTCAAGAGTGTAAAGAAACTGTTTTCATAACTGAATATCTGAAACCATCTCTCCCCACCTCCCACCATGTTACCATTTTTTTAACAAAGTAACACATTTTTTTGTTTATGTATATATATATCGAGAGAGAGAGAGAGAGAGAGAGAGAGAGAGAGAGAGAGAGAGAGAGAGAGAGAGAGAGAGAGAGAGAGAGAGAGAGAGATGTATCTGGGAATTTACATATTTCACCTGTGGCATACAAAAATCAATGTCCCTATTGTATCTTTTAATGGTCTGGTTTATAGTTTGTGTTATAAAGGAGGGAATTAGATATGTATAAGGGTTAATTTGCAACTTAAAAGGCATCATTTCACATTATCATCTCCAGAATCCTTAATTTCACAGGAATAGCTGAGAAGCCTTCCTTGTCACCTGTCAAAATCAGTGTAGTTCAAACTCCACAGCATACCATCTGTGGACTGTATCTTCCTCATTAATTTAGGAAGTCAGTTATACACCAACTATTGAGGAAAAACTGCTTTGAGTTCCCTTCATAAACACAGAGAACAGCTACACATAAGGCTATCAACATTGTATCATTTACACTTTTTTCTTTAAATTCTAAGATCATTCTTTTATTGATTTCTTTGCTCTGTTAGGCTATGAAAGGCTACTATTGAGATTTGCTAATTCAGCACTTAGTAAAATGAAATCCTCATATTTTATATCAGGTAGGGAATGGAATTTTCAGGTGATTCATGGTGTAGAACAGAAAGCTTGATACTGAAGTTAATGGTTCATACAATTGTTGAAATAGTCTGGATATTTTTCAGAAAGCAAGGTGTAATTTCGGAGTTGGTTTCTATTTGTTTCTATCTACTAACTTGATAGTTATTTTGAAGTTTACTATACATCTGTTCTTTCTCCCATAAATTCCTTTGCCCATATGAATAAATAAAACCAAAACTATATAAATGGAAAAAAACTGAAAATTTCAGAAGTCCTTAATGTCACTTAATAGCAAATAATCAGTGCCCTAAATTGGAAACTTAAGGTCTTTAAAAATTAAGAACTTCTTTCTTTAATCTGTTTATAATTGGGGTAATTTTGATACTCCCTTGAGGTATTGCCAGCTAATGCACTCACCGCCAAATTACCCATAGTCCAACACTATAGTCCATGGACAACACCTTCATTTATATGTATATAACAAAACTGTGCAAAAGATTATAATGGGAATGAATGGTCCAGTTGTAATAAATTAGTTTAGCAGCAGAAGATGCTGCATGTGGACTAGAGAAAAACCATACCTTTAAGAGTAATGTTGAAAGGTCTCCATTTGTGTGGGGAAATCTATTCTTTTCATAGCATATATTAGTGTATGTTCTTAAAAATCACTGGAAAATTTGGGCCTCCCTGGTGGCGCAATGGGTTAAGCAATGCACTATGAAGCAAACAGCAGCTGCTGCAGCACGAGTTCGATCCCTGCCACCACTAGGGAGGTGACCCATATGGCACAGCAGACCTTTCCTGCCTTGCCCGCTGCTACCCTCAGCAGAGTATTTCCTTTGGTTTGCCTGTCTGTTCCCCACTATGTCTCTGGTGGATCCTCTCACCCCCACACCTATGGCCTGTACCCCAGTGCTTGCATGTATAAATAAATAAATATTTTTTAAAAATCACTAGAAAATTTGCTACATAAAAAGCAGTGTGTTATTAGAGAAAATATCATGGATAAATCTGTCTCTAATATCTGGCAATAAAGAAATAACCTTTATAATTACTTGTTAAAATATATCTTAAAAAGCAAACTTTATATCACCTTTAATTGTACAATGTCATTTGTGTTATCACTCTGCATTCTTATCTGTTGACATTTCAGATGCTGACTTTTTAATCAGTTTTCTAGGATACTTTAAGCTTTCATTGTTCCCACCTTAAGAGATCATTGTTATACTTTTGTGTTTTTTATTCCTCTACTACTGCTTTTGTGTTAGTTTCCTAAATTTACTATAGCAAAATACCACAGATTGGCTTTAAATAAAAAAGAAAATCCTGTTTTGGAGGTCAGAAGTATTGGCAGGTTCAGTTCCTCTCTGGGGTATCTGAGGGAAATAATTCATTTCTTTTTCCTAGTGTGTGGTTGCGGACAGTCTTTGATATTCTTTGACTTGTGTCCACACCACTATAGCTCCTATGTCAGCCTTCACATGGTGTTCTTCTGTGTCCAGATTTCCTTCAGGGATACCATTCATTGGATTAGGGCACATCCTAATTCATTTTGACATCATTTAAACTTAACTATATCTGCAGAGACCTTATTTCCAAATAAGGGTATCTTTGTAGGTACCAGGGATTAGGAGTTCAACATAATTGTTTGTGAGATAGGATCTACAACTGTTTAATTTTGTGGTAAACAGTATGTCTTTTTAATTGTTTCACTGTATACTTATATCTGTTTTTTAGTGGCTGTGCTAGGAACTACAATTACACCTTAATTTTTAACAACATAGCTTGAATTAATATCAATTTTATAATAGTATACAAAAATTTTTGCTCCTTTATGTAGCTCAGTTCCCTCTCCCCTTCTTTGTGCTATTGCTGTCATACCAATTATCTTTTATATAATGCATTCCTTCAACATATACATAATCAGTATTTTATGCTGTTATCTTTTTAAATTAGGTAAAATAAAGGTAGACATTAAAACAAAACCACATTTATTCTCTTATATTTACTGAAGTAATTTTACCAGTGCATTTTATTTGGGTTGGAGTTACTGTCTAATGTCCTTTTATTTCAGTCTGAAGGACTCAGTCTCCTATTTCAAATACAGTCTACTAGCAATAAATGTGTCCTCTTGGTTTCTGTTCATTTGAGAATATCTTGATATACTTTATCTTCAATGGATAGTTTGTCTGGATATAAAATTCTTGCTTGATAGTCTTTCCCTTCCAGTAATTTGAATATGTCATTCCACTACGTTCTCTGGTTTCTACTCAACTGTTAATCTTCTTAAGTACTCCTTATTCATAACAAATTATGTTTTATTTTCTTTTTGCCATTGTCAAAATACTCTTTTTGGCTTTCAACAGTTTCATTATGATATGTCTAGGAATAGAACTCTTGAGTTTGTCTTTCCCCATATTCTTAGACTTTATTCGATGTGTAAATTAATGTTTTTCATCAAATTTGCAAGTTTTCAGCCATCATTTTTAATATATTCTTTTTTCGCTTTTCTCTCTGGAAACCCAATATATGTATGTTGGCATGCTTGATTGTGTCTCATAGATTTCTGAGACTGTTCATTTTTATTCATTTTTCCCTGTTTACTCCTCAGATCAAGGAATCTGAATGGACCCTCACATTTGCTGATTCTAGTTTCTGCCTCCTCAAATATCGTTCTAAGTCTCTCTGGTGATTTTTTAAAATTTCAGGTTCCCCTCCCTCCCCCACTGGAATTTTTGTCTTGTTCTTTTTCATAATTTCTCTCATCATTTATATAATTAATTTGATAAGCTATCATTTTCAAGCTGTCTTTCAGTAATTTAATCATTTTTCTCTTTAGTTCTTTAAATACATTTTAAGTGTTGATTTAAAGTCTTATTCTATTAAGTCCAATATTTGGTACAGTTTCTAATAACAACTTTTTGCCTATACAAGACTCATTTTGTGTGTGTGTGTTTTATAATTTTTTGTTGAAAGCTAGGTATTTAACTAAAACATGATAGCTCTTAAAATTGGTTACTCCTCTCTCCCCCAAATTTCTTCTTGTTTTTGAATTGATATTTCTGAATTATTTCTTTAAATTCTGTCCTTAGTCCTATGTGACTGGTAAAACCTTGGCCAGTTAGCTCAGTGGTTAGATAATGGCAAGTGGAGATGCCCTTAAATGCCTGAAACCAGTGTGTCTACTCTTATTTGCAGAGAGTCTTCTGTTCATATTGCAGTTTGTCTTCACTGCCCCTTTCAGGTTGCTTATACTTCATTCTTTGCCTTTGCTTCCTGTTTGTGCAAAACCTCAGGTTTACCAGAGGTAAGAAGTAAGGCCCTGTTCATGTCTTCACTGTGTTCATGTACAGCCTAAACATGCACATTGCCCTGTGCCTTCCAGGAATTATGTATAGAACACCAGATAAATCAAATAATGACACTTTTGTAGGAATGGGACTTTGCAGGGCCCCCAAACCTCTTCTGCCCCCTAAAGTGAATTTTGTGCTACTGGTTTCCATTATAATTAAAGGCTCTTGATTTTTTTTCTTTGTTTTTTAATGTTAGATTTTTTTATTATTATTATTAGTTATATTTGACATCATTTGTAGTCCCCACCACCATTTCACCCGTGCACCATCACCTCAGTCCCTTGTGCACCCTCTGGCCTCTTCCCAGTCTTTGCCCTCTCCCCTTCCCCTCCCCCCCCCCCATGGTCCCTTTGGTTTATCCCGGCTTTTTGGTCTTATTAAGTTTTTTGTTGTTGTTGTTGTTGTTTACTTTTGGTTATAATTGCCCAA
>JAGFMF010011570.1:105811-136224 GCA_019455555.1 Galemys pyrenaicus
TCTGGAGTGGGGTGTCCTCATTGTCATTCAGTTCAAAGTATTTTTTAATTTCCTCTGTGATCTCCTCTATAATCCATTGTTTCTCCAGTAGTGCAGGTAGGCTCTTGATTTTTTAGGTTATCTACCATAAACTAGGAAGTGGGGTTTGAGGGAAGCACATGTTTAAAATGCTACATGGCTTGCTATTCCTATTACAGTTCATTTTTCCTGAGTAAGCTCTCCTCAGATTGCTACAAGGCTGTAGTTAGTATCTCAAGATTCTAAATAACTTTATTATGTCTTTTTATTTCAGTACCCACATTATTTCATTTGAAAGATATTTAGAGGTCATTACATACCATTCCGAATTTTGTCATGAAATATTATTTATATCTTGGAATGGGCTGCTGCTTTATCAGTGAGACTACTAGTCAACTTTCTTAAGTTTTATCTTCCATGTCAAAGGTAGCATCAGTCATTTGTGGTGATGTATGCCTGGTAAAGATTTTTATAGAGGAACTCATTTTATTAGTAGTTAATTGACAGCAATAGAACACTATTAAGTCTCTTAGTGATATGTAACAAACAGCAACCTCCCAGAAAGCACAGCGATTCATACACTAAAATGTGCACCTTTTCAGATACTCATAGCTCTAGGTATTACATAGACAAAAATGTGGCACCGTAGACTGAATTTTGCTTAATACAATTTCTTTCCTCTCTTTCTCTTTTTGAAAAAAATCATTCGTTGTTATTTCTTTTCTAATATCATTTACCCTGTGGAAGCTGCAGTTAGTATGGATTCATAAAAAAAAAAAATTGTTTTTATAAATGTCCCTACTTTCTCATTTTTGATTGCTGAATAATATTCCATTGTATATATGTACCACATCTTCTTGATCCAGTCATCTACTTTTGGGCATTTGGGTTGTTTGCAGGTCTTACCAATTACAAATAGTGCTGCAATAGACATAGGAGGACAGGTGCTCTTTTGGATCAGTGTTTTTCTGTCCTTTGGGTAGATTCCTAGGAGCGGGATTGCCGGATCGTATGGTAGTTCCATTTCTAGTAGACTGAGGAACCTCCATATGGTCTTCCATAATGGTTGGATTAGCTTGCAGTCCCACCAGCAGTATACTAGGGTTCCTTAGAAACATGGATGGAACTAGAAGGAATTATACTCAGTGAAACAAGTCAGAAGGCAAGAGAAAAATATCGGATGGGTTCACTATTAGGAGGAATATGAAAGAACAACAACAAAGAATAAGCTCACGGAAATGGGCAATTATAACCAAAAGCAAACAAAAAACTCAACAAGACCAAAAAGCCGGATAAACCAAAGGGACCATGGAGGGGGGAGGGGAAGGAGAGCAGGGCAAAGATAGGGAAGAGGCCAGAGGGTGCACAAGGGACTGAGGTGATGGTGCACGAGTGGAATGGTGGTGGGTACTCCCTGGGGAATACAAATGATGTCAAATATAATTAATTTTTTAAAAAGTTTGTTTTCCGGATAGATGGGAGCCTATTCACTGTACCATCTGCCTAGTCTCCCAGGAAGTTTTGCTTGTTGATAAATTAGGCATTTGATAACCAGTAGGATGTTCGTTGTTGATGTTGCTTTGCTAAACTAAAAATATATAGAGCTTGAAAGTAGGAGAAATAAACTCTAGAACTTACAATAAACTGGATAGCTTATTGTTAGCTCTGGTATATTCAGTTCTGGGTATTAGAGTCTTTTTATAATCTGCAGTGTGTTTTACTCTCACGGAAATTAACACAGACTTTAAAAAGCCTTTGTTTTATTACCAAAATTTTTGTTAGAATTTCTTTTTGATGTTTTATTTTTTTATCCCCTAACTGATGGGTCATGTTATGTTGACGTGTACACAGAAGATCTGAGTCTGAATCAATTTTGTCATTAATATGGCAAATTAGTTGAATCTTGATAACTCCCTTCACATCTGAGTCTTTCTGAGAAGGGAACACCATTTTGAAGGGATTGAGCTGAATGATATAGATTTAAATTTTTCCTTTTGATCTCTAATTCTGAACTTTCTAAAATCTCTGTAAGCTCATTTTACTTTATATGACGAAGAACTTAAAAAACTAACATATCAACGAATTGGTGTTATTTCATTAACTAGTGTTGGAATGAAATAATCATCTTATCACTTACTTTGGCAGCATATGTGTTTTGGGCTACTTGGTAGCTCTGTGTCATGGAGACCTAGAACACAATGGCCTTCTGTCTTATAGTGAGTGTGAAGAATAGGTGTAGTGTAACCTCAACCAACATCTGAGAAAGAAAGGTGTCTTTTAAGTGCATTTTCTTCCAAGCACTTTCAAAGTGCTTTTCACATAGCTAAAAATACAATACTAAAAAAATAAAATTTATGGTAGATTATATTATGAAGATCTCTATTGTTTAAGAATGGATTGTCTTTAGGTATTCTTCGTCTTCCTCACTTACGGTCCTGGAGAAAGATTGGGGATTATTTTGGTTACTGGCTCTGTTTGAATTTAGACACATTCCCCTGGCTTGTGCTCCTCTCTCCCAGATTTGGGATACCCTTTGTATACAATTAATGATTCTTCATAAATCTCTCAGAGTACCAGGTACTCTTCTTTCATATACACTTGGCTTTACACTTGCTTTTCAGTGCCAGCCTGTGTTCTGTTTGTCTCTCCTTCCCAGTGTCCTTTCCACTTCAGGAAGAATTTTTTAAAAGAAAGCCCAATAAGCTATAGCCTATTTATATTTTTGATGCTGTTACCACCAGTCTCACTACCTAGTCTACATATTTCCTCAATTTCTGGAGCATTTCCTGCTTGAAATTAGGTTATCAATGAGTTAATACATGGATCTTAGTGTAATTTATCTCACGGGTCTCTGTATTACTCAAGCATTCTTGATTTTAGAACTTAAAGATTCCATAAAAAACAAACTTGAGTGTCACTGATTGTGTTTTGTCAGGACTATTTTTTGACACTGTCTTGGACCTGCTATTAATTTGTATGGGGGCACTAGACAGATTTTCACATTTCTCTGAATTTTGAGCTTTTCAGAAAGCATTTGGAACAAAATAGCAGCTACTCTGTACAAATGATGTTATATTGATGTAATTAAATAATGCATCAGTATCTTGCAGCATGTTTATATAAATTTAACATTTGTTTTATCCTGTAACAGTAACATTGGTAGAACAATGAATTAAAAATTTTAAGTATTTAGAATAGCACCTGACACATAGAAGGTACTCATAGTTACTGGCCATTATTATTTTGTAGAAATTTTGGAATTTTACCATAACAGTGCATCAGGTCTGAAAATACAGAACTTGTTTTATATTTTATTGTTTCCTAACATTAGGAAATATATTTTATTGTTTAAAGTACAGAACTTGCTTTATATATTTATTGTTTCCTAACATTAGGAACAGGTATTTACACGTTTTATGCATTTTTCCACTGGAAAAACCAGGATCGATAGAGCAAGTTAAAATCTAAAATCTAAAATCTTCATAGGAGAAAACTGTCCATTGAGGAAATAAGTTCCTCATGGGCAACTTTCCAAGGACCGTGAAGAGTGACTCATAGGTAACTGGTCACAGTAAACAGATAGAGGTATGCCAGTATTCCTCTGAGTCTCTGCTTCAGTGCCTCCATCTTGTCTTACGCACAGCAGAATGTTGGCAATAATTATCCATGGTGTTATATGTACGGATAATTTGTTTCTGGTCTGTTGTGAAAGTTTTCATTGTGTGAGTACAGCACAGTTTGGTCACCATTCTCTTCTTGAACTTGAAGGTAATTTATAGATTTCAATTATGATGAATTAAGCTTTTGTGGACATTCTGGTCTATGTTTTTGGTAGGTATATAGTCTCATTTCTCTTGAGTGTTCAGGAGTGAAGTGTTGGGCTATAGGTTAGCATATGTCTGGCTAGCTCTGTTATATGTACTCTTGGATGGGAAGTAGGAAAGACCCGTCCACAGATTAATCCAGTATAATATTCTCCCCAACAAGTAAGTGTTGAGGATTACTTGTGAAAATCACCCCCCCCCAAAGGTAGTTGATAAAGTATCTGTTAAAGAGAATTAAAAATGTTCAGGAGGCAGAAATATTATTATTTTGTTAGATTGTATTTATATAATGTCCTATTGAACCACATACTTTGTTAAAATGCATTTTTGCTATCATTAAATTTATAATGTTTCATTTTAAACCTATAATAAAATACAGCACTGAAAAATTGTATTTAAGAGTGCACATTTGTGAAAATCTGAAGACCTTGGTTCCAACCCTGATTCTAGCACTATATTACAGTGTACTCTTAGACTAACCATGCTGTTCTTTTGGGTTTTTATGTCTGTGTATGGGAATAATAGTGTTGGAAGTGGAGGTTGGGCTCTGTTTATTAGTTTCTTTCCTCATTCTATGGATTTTTTAATGTCTCTTTGTTTTATTTCCTTATCCATCAAATTAACAAATTAATAATCTAACCAGTCAATTTCTACTCTCAAAGATGAGAAAATAAATGCAAATTCAGACTTGAAAGTGAGTAAGCATTTTTGATTATTGAGAAAATGTATGATTTACTAAACCAAATTTGTATGTTCTTAAGAAATAAAATATTAAAAACTTTACTGGCAACTTCTTCGGTTTTGTAATATAACACAGATGTGGCCACTCAGCTACTACATAATCAGAATCCTGAAGGACATTCCTCATATACTGTTGCAAAGGTTCAGCTTTGGCCTGGGTTTTGTAAAGTCGGCTTGAAACCACTTCAGCAAGTCTGTGGCTCTTTAGATCCTGCAGTGATTCAGTTTCACATGTGGCTAGTGTTTTTATACAGTTATTAGAAGGTGCCATGGTGTAGGAAAAAAAGGCAATCAGCTGTTTCTCTTATGATTAAAGGTAGAAATTTCCTTTCACAGCCTTGCCATTTTGTAATTCTCTTCCTCTATTACATCCAGATGGGATGAAGGGAGGCATATATTGTACTTTTTCTTGTTGTAGAACTATATAATTATACCTAGTAATGCAAAATACTTTGTGAAAATATAAACAGGAAACAGATGTTGGGTTAGACACATAGATGTTATAAAACTGAGCTGTATTCGAAGCTCCCCAGTTTTCAATAGCTCTTAATCATTTTATTACTTAGTGATAAAATACATGTTTTCTTTAAAGTGGAATGTGGGAATTTATCTGTCATGTCATACATTTAACGTTCATTGAGAACCTAAAATTAGTCATCATTTTATTATTGATTATTGTCTTAGAGATTTTAGTGAATGTGAAATTTTTTTAGGGATGTAGAGATATTATTTATTTAGAAAAATGTCCTGTTTGGGATAGAAAAAAGGTCTTTGCACTAACAGAGTACTGGGGTGGTATCCTCTTGTTTGAGATGGATTTGCCTTATTGTGTAACCTCCTTACATCTTGTCTGTCTTCAGCAGGATTTTAATTTTAGGATCCTGTGATTTAGTAATAGTCTTTCATATTTATAAATGATAAGTTATTTTCAGTTAACATTGATTAAATTCTCCTATAAAAAATAGTAAGAGTATAATCTTCAAGTTTAGAATGCAGAAATTTAGGTATAAATTAAATCTAAATTTTACCTAGGGGCACATACTAGATGATTGAAAAAGCAAACTGAGAATTGTGAATAAAACATTAAAATTGGAAATTTTATGTCATTCTCGTTCTTCCTGGAACCCAAATTTCTCCACAGAATTCTAGCTTATACAGTTTCTAAAGTCTCCTACTAAGCACTCTGCCACCTTTCTCTGTATCAAAATGTGTAAATGAATAAAATAAAAAGAGTTTTGTGACAACAAAACTATTAAATATTTTAAAAATACTTATTTATTGAGTTGTCTTTAAATTATTAATAGTACAGAATTCATCAAAAAGAGTATAAATTTTCATTAAGCATAAATATGATAATTTATTATACTGTAGTCCCACCTTATCTGTGTCCTTGATTTCTATGGATTCGATTAACTGTGGTCAACCATATTCCAGAATATTACCTGTGGTAGAAAGATAGATCATATTCACCTAAGTTCTATTATAGTGTATCGTTATAATTGTTCTATTTTCTTACTAGCTGTTTTTATTCTCTCTTCTTTGCCTAATTTAGAAATTAAACAAGCACAGGAGATATGTACAGGAGATTATAGGTAGATATATACAGGAGAAAAACAGTACTTGTTGAGTCTATTTCTCTCTGGTTTTCGAATGTATCACCTTGGGTAAGGGGTGGCTATTGTCAGTGCAACTATAATGAAAGGTAAGCACTGGAACTTTTCATGTTGCTTGAGAAAGGCAGCTTCACAAGTCCTTTGGTGGCCTGAAGGTGTTCAATAAAAGTGAAAGGGAGATGTGAAAAGTGACCCAGTATTCCACCTTTATTACACACAAATCCATTTTAGGAGAGAGCACAAGTAAAAGTTGAAGACCTGAAAATGGATTCATTTTCAGATGACTCTTGCCTGCTCCTTTGTTCACTTCCTTCTCTGAGACTACTGTTTGTAAGAAAAAAGTATGTGACCTGAATAGGGCAAAAAATGTATTCGGAAGAGGGTATGTACAAATAAGAAGAGATGTCTGGGGAGTAAGTGGTATCAGAAACTTTGATGGACTTTAAGTGAACATGAAGGAAAAATTCAGAGATTTTGAAACTGTAAATGAGCAGGAAGAGGTGGATGATTTGATAAGGAAACACTGAATTTATTTTTAAACTTTTTATAAAAGGTCAGTGATTGTGACCATTCCATATTCCATATTTCACAGAGAAAATAAATCAAACACTCCATTTGTTTCCATTTCACTATGCTTCTAAGCCTTAAAAGTGCCTGGATTTTTCTTTCTTCATTTCACTCAATTGAAGACATTTTGAAGTGTTCACTTTACTAAGGGCAACATCTGTACTTGGGCTAATTTCTTCATCTGGAATTTGCTCCCATACTTCTTGACACCATGTCTTCAGGGACACCCCTTTCAAAATCATTCCCAGTTTTTTCTAAATATCCTATGAGAAATGTGCCTGTTATGTAATTATATGGAGAGATTGTGTAAAGTCCTGTGAGAATATAACAACAGAAATGATCTAAACATCATTTAAAAAATGGTTGGTGATTATCATCACTCTCCATCGTGGTTATCTTCCCCATGCTACAAGTTCTGTTAGGATCATCTATCTATATGACATATATTTATATCTACATCTATAGCTGTGTCTAGCTGTCTTCTCTATTCCCATCTAGAGATGGGAAAACCTTGAAAAATTTTAAAAAAATCATAATTAGTTTTCTTAAGCTTTTTCCATCTAAAACAGAAGGAAATTGTTAGTATGTAATGCAGGGTGTTACATCTTCTTAATCACCAGGACTGAAGACAGGCAAACCTAATGTATTAATAGCATTTAATACTTGATTATATTAAATTTGCTCAAAGCTTGTTCTATTGTTTTTAAAAAATACTTTAATGCTATAATAATTGCAAAACATAAAATTTTAATGTAGTTAGGTATCAAATGGTTGCTTCTATTATTTTTAGACAGAATCTTTAAAAATAAGGTACTTCAGATGTTTTTTCTTTAAGGACACAGACTTTTTCAGAAAGGAGGAAAATAAAAATTTTCCTTTCACCTCCATATTATTTCCCATAGTGACTGAACTAATTTACATTACTAATAATAGTGCACAAAGCTTCTTTTTCCTTTACATTCTTGCCAAATACTTATTTTTTTTTATTTTTGTCTTTTTGATAATAGATATATAATAGGTGTGGTGTGATAATCTCTTTGTTTTGATTTGCTTGTTTGAACCCTGTTCCTAAGCATATTTTTATGTACCTGTTGACCATGTGTATGTCTTCTTTGGAAAACTATTCACATATTCTGTTCACATTTTAATTCAACAGCTTGCCATTTTACTGATAATTTCCTTTGCTGTGTAGAAGCATTTTGATATATAATCCTGCCTATTCTTTTATTCTTATTCTTTATTTTTTATTTGATTATTACTCATTCTTATTCTTTTATTCTTCTTTTTTTGCCTTTACTTTTGGTGATATACACAAAATATCATCACCAAGACCAGAGTTAAGAAGCTTATCACCCATGTTTTTTTCATATTTTTATGGTTTTATATCTTCAAGTATTTAATTCACTTTCAGTTCATTTTTATTTTATGGTGTAACATAATAATCCAGGCTCATTCTTTCACGTATAGCTGTCCAGTTTTTACAGTACCATTTGTTGATCATCTTTCCCCCATTGTATATTCTTGGTTCTGTTCTGTAAATTAATTCACCATAAATTTAGTTCTGGGCCTTCTATTCCATTGGTCTTCATGTCTTTTTTGATGCCAATATCTTCTTTTTGCCAGTACCATATTGTTTTGACTACTATAGCTTTCTGTAATATAGTTTTATTTCAGCATGTGCTCCCTTTAACTTGGTTATTCTTTCTCGAGATTGCTTTGCTATTCAGGGTCTATTGTATTTTGTACAAGTTTTTAGATAATTCTGTGTTTGTGAAAAATGCCATTCAAACATTGATAAAGATTCCCTTGAATCTTTAAATTGCTTTGGGTAGTATGGGGATTTTAACAGTTTTCTTCCAGTTTGCGAGCATATATTACCTTTCTTTTTATACTTGTCCTGTTCATTTTCTTTGATCATTCACTTACAGTTTTCAGCATGCACATATTTAACCTCCTTGATTAAATTATCTGTATGTATTTCATTCTTCATTTTCTATGTACTAGCATGCCATGTATAGAATTCCATGTCATTTGAAAGTCATGACATTTTTACTTCTTCCTTTCCAACTTGGATGCCTTGTCTTTCTTTTTCTTTCCTAAGTGCTCTTGGCTGGAACTTACAATACTATGTTGAATAAAAGTGGTGAGAGCGAACATCCTTTTCTCCACTGATTGTGTTAGCTGTTGGCTTGTCATATATATCCCCTATTATGTTGTACATTATATATACTGTATTATGAAGTACATTACCCCTGTAACTACTTTATTGAGAATTTTATTGTAAATGGATGTTGAATTTTGTTCACTGCTTTTTCTGCTTCTATTTTTCTGTTTCTATCATACTATTTTTATCCATCAATTTGTGAAAGTAGGATAGCACATTGACAGATTAGTATACCTTCAGTCTTCCTTGAAACCCTGGAATAAATCCTACTTGATCGTGAGCTGGTTCTTTTAATGTATTGTTGAATAGACTTTGCTAATATTTTCTTGAGGATTTTTGTGTCTGTGTTTTTGAAGGATGTTGTAATTTTCTTCTCTTGTGGCTGCCATGGTTTTGGTATCAGGGTAATATTGACTTCATAAAATCAGCTTGGAAGTGTTCCTTCCTTTTTACTATTTTCCCAAAGAGTTTCAGGATTCGTTTTCTTCAAATGTTTGGTATAATTCACCAGTGAATCCATCTGGCCTTAGACTTTCGTTTTTTGAGAGGCTCTTGTTTATTGACCTAATTCCTTTTCTAGTCATTTGTCTGCTCACAGTTTCTTTTTCTTCACAATTCAGTCTTGGATGGTTTTAGGTTGTCCCTTGTGTTGGTATATAATTGTTTTTAGTAGTCTCTCATGATCCTTTGTTATTTGTCTGATATCTGTTGTAAGATTTCTTCTTTCTGATTTCATTTGAGTGCTCTTTCTGTTGTGTGTGTGTGTGTAGCTAAAGGTCTGTCATAAACTGTCTTTTATATATGTACATTTTCATATATTTGTCTTGTTTTGAGAGACTATTATTCACTGCTTCTTTTCAACCCCACTCCTAGAAATGATTTATTGTTATCTTCTTTATATGAATTACTTCGCATTATTCTTCAAAAATGTCAAATTTAGGGAGGTCATCTATCCATCATTCCACAAATACGCTGTTTTGTGAGACATTTGCTATAGTGTACAAGAAGGAAAAAGTCTTTTCTTCTAACTAGCTTAGGTTTTCCACCTCCAGTTCTGAGAATTAGAATGGTCAGAGACAGTTTAGAAGAAAAGGCCATAAGTCTGACATATGCATCCAGCTTGTACACTTGTACCCAATGGCCAGGAAACAAATGGGTCTTAGAACTGTGGTATAACAACTGTCTTGCTAAAATAAACAACAAGGACTTTGGGCTTCAGAGTGAGGAAAAATAAAGGGAAAGTGACCAAGAAAGAATGGTAAGTAAAGGTTATTTAGTGAGGTTTATTATGTAGGTTCAGTCTTGAATTCACAGCTGATGTCAATTGCTAAAAGCTCTCTTCTTCCTAGTGTGGAATTGCCATTTTGTCATCTCCTTTTGCAAATTTCCTTCTTTACAAATTGCAATTTCAGTTATAGATTGAAATTTCTTTTACAAAAGGAAAGCTAAGGCCCTGTGTTAATAGCTTGTCTTCTATCTGTTGATACTCAGTGACTTTTAGCAAAAACATACACCAAAGATTTGTATTTTGGTATTGCATATTCTGGTATTCTTAAAATTTCAGATGCTCTATATTTATATACTAACCTCTACTATTGTGCCTGAGGCAAGGCAGTTAACCTTCTTTGAATTTTAGATTGAGTTGAGTGAAACTATTTCCTGGGTTTGTTCAGAGCACAGTGTTTAGTACCTAAAGATGCTGCTTCTACCATTATTTTTGTTGTTGCTACTGCTACTGTACACTTAACAGTGGACTGGGAGCATCTGTGGTTCCTCTAATACTCAATCCAATTAAATGACATTTTTAAGAACAAAGGTCTTGAAGGAGTTTTAAAAATTTCTTTACATTACAGTAAATTTGGGAGTAGGTTGAATTGCCCATTCTCTTTTCTCTTTTTTTTCATTGTCATTTTTATGTTCATTTTGAACATTTTCTTTGATGTTTATTTTTTCCACTCATCATAACTCCAGGGACAACATTGCTTTAATGGTAATAACTTCTTCTGTAATGATTGTAAGATGTTTTGCTGATTCTTATCTGTGCTTCTCCTTTATTATTTTCATATTTAGATTTCTCTCTCCTGTTAAGCTAATGTATAAGCTTTATAAACCCTCGGCATAAATGCCAAGGTGATTTGGACCCTGCTTAGGAGACAGATTTTTTTGGATAAATTGAGCTCATATCAAAGGATGTGTTATTAAGAAATTTCATTAATTTAATATTTTGATATTTAAAAAACATTTCACTTTTTCAAATCCACTAGATAATAATTTTATTATTTAATGTTTCTAGAATAATGCTGTTTTAAATGGTAGATTTTTTTTCTTTTAAAAATGATTATTGTTAGAAGAATGATCCAGTTTTTCTAGTTTTCTATTTTCAGAAGTCTAAAAAAAGTATGTTATTTTTCAGTAACATCAAGCATTCATTGTTTTAAGAATGGTGTTTCTTGATTTTTCAAATATGTAAACTAATTACCTTATGCATCTTTTCACCAAGAGTGTATGTGTTCAGCTTCATAATTGTATAATTCCAGCCATCAAATGAGCAATTCTATCTTTAATATGATTTCAAAAAAAAGATTACAATTAGTGTATTTGTTAAAAATGTAAATATGTACAGAATCATTACATAGACCTAAAATGTGTTTCTTCATTTTCCCAGTTGTTAGTGATAATATTAGACAAGAAAATTAGAAATGATATGATAGATCATGGGATTATGTTTTAAAAATAAGTGTTATTGTTTCAAGGAATTAGAATATATTATTAGTCACAATTGATCTCCATTTTGCATGAAACCTTATGTTGCTCATACCACAGATAGTTTCTTTCTTTTCTATTCTACCTTTGTAATCGTACATATTTCCATTATTGAAAATTAAGACAATGATCACTGCATCCTGACACATCTTTCTACTGTGAACATACTGTTTTAAACATATCCAAATGCTAGTTTTATTCATCCATAAAATGATAGCGTGTCAGTAGGACACGTTAGACTTTGCTGTGTAACAAATGTCCACAAAGCTCATAACAACAGCAAAAAAAACATACTTCTTTCCTCATGCTCCGTAGTAATCACAGATTGGCTGAACCTCTGTTCAGGTTGTCTCCATTTGCAACTTAGACTGTGGAAGAGGGCTGAAAAAGAGAAGCCACTGCTTTAAAACTTCAGCCTGGCAATCGCGCTTGTCATTTCTATGCAGGTTTCCTTGGCCATTCATTGCAAGTCAACTTATTTGTGCAGGCTGATGTTATAACACTCCCACAGAGAGAAAAACCAAATATCTGACAGTGATACAATCTACCACAGAAATAATCAAAATGCATATACGTCATTTTCGTGGGAGTCCGACGAAATGCACATAAATCATTGAGACAAGTAAATGTGCCATCATGGCAGGGTGTGGGGCAGCTGTGGTTGTGTTTATAAAATACAGAGATTATCACCTTCTTTGTGCTCCCAGTCTCAGAAACATATTGATGTTCAGTACATGGTGGAGCACATCACTACATTCTCAGCAACTCTAACTAGAACTCAACAGTTAAGTCACCTTCATTCTGCTGTATATTGCCTAAAACATGAAGCAAAGGTTATATAAAATTAGCTGCATTTTGGATAAGTAGACTATAAGTAAGTGAGAGTTAAATATTTTAATGTATCTTTAATATCAGCACCTTTCCATTGGATTCCATAATTGTTATATTTAAACAAAACCTCAATAAATAAATAAATAAACCTCAATAAATAAATAAATTGACCAGCTCTTTGATTTGTTTTTTTAGAGTTTAGTAGACTCAGTCTTTTTTTTTTTTACGGTAAAAGGACAATTATGTGTGTTTGTGTGTGTGTGTGTGTATATATGTATATATAAAAAAGATATGTTTGTTGTTTGAGATATACATGTTCATATTATATAGTTTTGAATCACAACTAATTTTTCTGTTTGGGGGCTTTGTAATTTTATTTTAAAATTAAAACAGTAAAATTGACTCTTTCGTATGTTCAATATCTTAACATGTTTAGATTCTTGTAACCATCGTGGCAATCAGGATACAAGAACTCTTTTGATAGCTTGACCTAAGTAGAGGATAATAATAATATTAAAATTGAAACTGATAATATCAGTTGAAAAAGAACTGGGTGTATGAGTACAGCTCTTAGCATTTTGACACTAGTATTAAGATATATATTTTTATCTTCATAATGTAAAGTGTGACTTTGACACTAAGATGAAGTGGTAATGGTAGAGAAGCATCAGGGTCCTTTTAACTTTTTTATTAAAACTAATTAGTACAGACATCTTATCTCAATGTATTTCAACACAAATACTAAAAATGTTAACTCTTTGTAGTTTAGAAGTGAATTTCTTGTCATAGATAAAGATCAAATGTAGGTTAGAATCTGTTCATAGTCCCTTTCCATCTGGGATATAAGTATTGATATTTTCTCTTCTTATGTTCCCTTGATTTACTGCCTGGTGCTATTAATGATAATTTATTTTTAGCCAAAAGTAAATTTAAGTGCTAGTAATTTACTTAGTGGTTGTGAGTGTCATTAATGAATGGATGAAATATGGCTCTGGTCTTATTTTATTTTGACTTATATGACTTTAGGAATATTAAAGGTGACTCCAAAAATAGCATCTCCTAGAATATAGGTTTTGCTGTTTCAGCCTCACCTGGAAGTCTTTGTAGTACTTACTCTAAAATAACCGTGTTGATTGATTGATTGGGTCATTCAATCGTTCATTCTTTCAACTGTAATTTAAGTATAGGGCCACATATCCAACAAGGAAATAGGGAAAGATAAACAAGACATTCCCTTGAGGTGGGAGCTAGCTCAGTGTTGCAGAAGAAAATAAGTGCTGATAGCGACCTGTGCTGTATGCGCTGGCTTTCAAAGAAGAACTGCCTGGAAAAAAGATCTAGAATACATAATACCCCTAAACAGAACTGAATCTTGAGGTCACAAAATACCATGTAAACAAAACAGATTCAAAGGCACAAATATTATATGATTTCACTTATGTGAGGTACCTGAATAGTCACATTCATAGATAAAAATGGTAATTGTGATTCTCAGAGGCTAGGAAGGCAGACATAGGAATTACTGTATAATGGGTTTCATTATACAGTAATTTTGGGGATGATGAAAATATTCTGAATGTAGATTGTGATGATGGTTGCCCAAAATTATGAATGTATTTAATATTCTTGAGTTGTACACTTAAAAATCATCAGTGGTAAATTTTACCAAAAATAAAACAAACAGTAGATGAACCAAAATAAAATATCATTTATTACCACCTACCCTTTTTCCCCCTTTTTTTTTTTTGGGGGCAGTTTTGTTTGTTGGATTGTGTTGTTTTTTAATGAGGTAACAGTTCATAACACTGTGCATGACTTAGAAGTATGGGTTCTCATCTTCCAGTGTTTCTAACTAACCCTACTACCAAAGCACCTATACTCTTCCACCATAGTCCATTAGGTCCGCTTCTCTCTTTGCTCCCTACATTTCCTCTCCCTCTCTGGTAGCTGCAGTTTTGCATTCAGTTTTCTGGGGTTGTTTGTTTTGGTTTTGTCTGTTTTATTTTTTTATATTCCATATATGAATGAAATCATCCAATATTTGTCTTTCTCCTTCAGACTTAGTTAGCTTAACATAATATCCTCTAGTCCATCCATGGTATTGGAAATGGCCAAATTCATCTTTTTTTTTTAAATTTTAGCGAAGTACTATTCTATTATGTATATATACCACATCTTCTAATGTGGTTAGGCACTTAGGAGCCTAAATCATCTGTGGTTAAGCACTGAAGTTGTTTCTATAACTTGGTTATTATATATAGTGCTTCAGTGAACATAAGAATCCATTTGAATTAGTGTTTTCTGCATTATTTGGAGAAATAACCTAGCAGTTAGATTGCTGGACCATGTAGAATTGTTTTTTTTTTTTTTTTTTTTGGTTTTTTTTTGAGGTTGGGGGAACCATGCCAAAAATTTTTTTTTTTTCAAATAATACTGCCTTTTCGAACTACTACAATTTTTCCTAATAAGATATTCTCTGTAACGGTTGTTCTCTATCAGTTTTTACTGTTAAACTGTTTGACTTATTAAAGTCTATTCACATCGTTGAAACTTGCTTTGCTACCTTAATTAAACTAATAATATTCAGAACATTTGGAATAGTTTTACATGAAATAGTCAATAAATTATGAATTCCTGTTTTATTTAAGTGAAAAAATGCATACCTGCTTCAACATGGATGACACTTGAAAACATTATGAAGAAGCCAGTCACAAACGACTACTTTGCCTCATTTTGTTTCTATAAATGTCCAGACTAGACAATAAAATCGACCTGCCTTAAGTTTTCTAATAAATATAAGTAATTATGCAAGTTAAAATCATATACTTTACAGGTTGCCCCATCATGGGTTATATTGCCGACTCTGTTCTACCTACCTTTAGATAAGAATCAAAATGTATTTTTTTAAGGAGATAATTTATAAATTTCTAAATTTTGTACTTATTTATCTGCTCAGATACATGTTTTCCTGCTTTAGCCAACTGACTGAATTCTTACTAATTGAACATTTGTCTCCCTATCTAATAACAATTATATTTTATATATATAATGCTGATGAGGTATTAATATATATCTAGGTGGTACATATGTTTGGTGTTAAACTTAGTATTAGCTGTTGGAGAGATGTAGAAAAAAAAGTGAAATATAATCCCAGTTCTTACATAATTTTCATTTGGAGATTCCTTTCAGAGGGCAAGGTAGAGCAAAGGAAACACTTTGATAATACCAGAAACGGCTTATTTAGTAATCATAGAGGAAGAAACAAACCTTGTATACCACAGAACCTTAAATATAATAAGCTGATCCTTAATAATAAGAGAATTTTGAAAGGTAAGGAGATCAAACGTTATTCTTAACCAACAGTGCTGATGAGAAGAACAGAAGGACAAACTAAACCAAAAAAATGTACTTTTTCTTTTTGAGGTATATTAATCTATATTAAGTCATTCTTTTAGTGGAAGAACATAGACTTTAGTTAAGTGCAAGTTTAATTTTTGCGTTCTGGTGCATTATGCAGTTGCAAAGCCTGTAGTATAAAGTTGAAGGTAATTACTAGTGAGGAGTCTTACTTTGAGATCCAAAGGGGGGGGGGGGACCACAAAATTTATCCCACTTGTTTGCTGTTAACACTTTAATTTATAAATTGTCACACTATCCGAGGGAAGTGCTTCAAGGAGGCATCCTGTTTATAGTCATAGGCCACCTAGGGTGATTCCAGGAGAAACTGCACTACCTTTTCTGGCTCAAGGTCATATTTGCTGACACCCTTTCAAAACTATTTTCTACAACTCCGTAAAGTTCTTTCTCCTTCAGTTGGCTGTCCGCTGTTTAGCTTATCGAAAAGCTGTTTTATGTAACGACAGGTTCTCATTAATCTGCATGAAAATGTTACCATGAGCTTTACATACAAGAAAAAGAATATTAGATAATCTATATATTGACTGTGTCCATAAAGGAAAATGCTAGATTATTTTGTTTTCACCATAGTTCAGTGGTCCTGTAAGATGGGTACTATTAATCTCCACTCTTTAAAGATGCAAAAATAAAGGTACAAAGGTTGGGAGTGAAATTATATTTCAAAAATTGTGCTGTTGTGTTGAAGTTTATCTGTCTCTCTTTCTCTCAACAGTGAAGTTGAAAGTTAGTTAAACTGAGTCCTGCCCCTTTAGAAAAGAAATCTTAATACAGTTATTTTTTTACACTGTTTGGGAAAAGCCTGAAAGGCAGAGAATCACAGCAGAAGGCTAATGTGTGTGCTGCAGGGACATTGTGTGTCGCTCTGCCCCGTGCAGCCTAACATAGTAGGCAGAGGGGAAATGATACGAGGTGCTGACTGACTCCCCAGTCCAGAAACAAACAGCCTTGCAAAGGGAATTTCAGATTATGTGTTGGTCAGTTATTTCTCTGCTATATAAAATTTTTTTAAAGCTCCAGTTGTAATTTAGTAATATGTGTAATGAGAGCTTTTGTACACATATATGCTTTAATATACTATAATACACACTGTACTATACTGTGCTATACTATATTATACTATGCTATAATCACATAGTCGTTTATGTACTGACTCCTGGTGTAAAGAAGGTATGGATAAAGGGTATCCAAGAGTAATATTATCTGAATTTGTTAGTTAAAAAAAAATTTGTGAAATGACTAAGCTTCTGTTTAAAAGGTGACTGGTTGAGTTAATCATAGTTTTCCCTCCACTTTGGTAAAAATGCCAATGTTAACAGTCAGTGGAAAGAAAATGAAAAAACAGAGCACATGACTGACCCCTTGATAACTGAGAGGTGACTATAAAAATCGCTGGAAACATGAGCAGCTCCTTTCTTGGCATTTTTATCTGTAGATTCTGCCAGTTTGTTCTAGAAAGGAGCTTGCACCATCCCTCCTGCATTTTCCCTACCACTCTGCCTTTCCCTTGCCTCTCTCCTTTCTACCTTCCTTTTCCCCTCTCCTCCTCTTTCTCCTTCTTCACCTACTCCCCACATTCATAAGCCCCTAGGGCATGCAGTAGTGAAGCTTACTTCACTCCATTTTCTTACTGCTCCTTTACATGAGCAAGTTTCCCTGGCTCTCTTTTTATCACTCTTTCCTACCCACTTTGTTTCTTTGGAGGAGTTTAGAACACTCTCTGGCTTTCCTAGTTTTTATCAGTCATATCTATCCTCTTTAACTTTGCAAGATGGATTGTTCTTCTTTTTCCCTTCTTTCCTCTCTTCTGAACTCTGCAATTTAATAGTATACTTCATTAAGTGTCCAGCAGTGAGCCAGCTGACTTCATTGCTGCTACACCTTTTGCATAGTAGAAACAGAAAAAACCACACTCACTAGACATAGATGAGTTACAGATAACCTTTTTCTCCTTTGATATTAAAGACACAGTATTACCTTGTCCTAACTTTGGAAAATTTATTCAAGTATACAACATTATTAGGCCTCAGCTGTTTGCCTTAAAGTTGCTGTTTGTCCAGCTAGTGTAACAAGGCAGAGTATATAATTTCTAGGAGATGAGGGTGGATTAGTGCTTAATTTAAAATGTTTAAAACTTTTTACTCATGAGGCATTGCAAGAGATGATCTCTGTTTTGTTATCCATGGAAGAAACGATTAACATGAGGAAATAACTTTCTAAGAAGTCCTTCAAAAGTTCCAGTAAATTCCCAAGTGTCCTCAAGCTATTGCCAGCTGATATTCACTTTAAGAACTTAGTTGGGGGCCTCCCCAGTGGTGCAGTGAGTTGAACACCACACTGTGGCGCATCTAAAGCATAGCAGCATGAGTTCGATCCCCAGCCAGGGAGGTGACCCACATGGTGCAGCAGACCTCTTCTGCCTTCCCCACTGCTCTCCTCAGAAGTATATTTCAGTCCATCTGCCTGTTCTGCTCCCCACTCTGTCTCTGTTGAATCCTCTCACCTTCCGTGACTCTGGCCTAGATTCCAGCTCTTATGTGATAAATAAATCTTTTTTTTAAAAAAAGGCCTACCTGTCTGCTCCCCACTCTGTCTCTGGTGGATCCTCTCACCTCCTGCGACTCTGGCCTGTACCCCAGTTCTTGTATGTATAAATAAATTTAAAAAAAAAGGTTTATTAAAAAAAACATAAAGAACCTAGTTGGTTGGTGTGGCTTCGGTAATGCTTATTTGCTTGCACTGTGAGTTTTGATCTGAGGGAAACCATCCCCTGATTTGTTAAAATGATGAATGTTTTCTCCTTACACCTTTTCAAGGAAATGGCGAAAATCCTTAATCATCCCCGAGTCTACGCTTTTCTACATATACCAGTCCAGTCTGCCTCAGACACGGTACTCATGGAAATGAAAAGAGAATACTGCGTGGCTGACTTCAAAAGAGTAGTGGATTTTCTGAAAGAAAAGTAAGTCTGTTAGCACTTAAGAAAATAACTGTTTCTTTTTTCTTTCAAAAGCATGTGGCAAAAATGCACTTATTGTAGCCACAATTAAGGTACCAGAGGAAAGGCGAGACTTTCGAAGCTTTCAAAGCCTTTAAGTTTCCTTAGATACCCTTGATGTGGTTTCTTCTCACTCCTTATTTTATATCCATGTTCCATCTGTGCATGATACACTGTTAATTTGTCAAGGTTGTCAGTCTTTCTAATGCAGTGTGCATTTGATACTGTGACACTGTGATTGGTTTTATACCTGACCAGTAGATGAGTGCAGCTTCAGCTCTGCTCTACTTAAATCTCCTTTAATATATATGGCTTTTTGAAGCTGTGGGCTGGTTGTGACATGGAGAGAAGCCAAATCATGTCACTACATAATAGATAATTTTCTACTAAATAGCATTTTTTGAAGAGTATCTGGAACATCTTTGCTTTTTACACACTGATCCCTATAGTTTACTTGAAGAATTGTGATTTATAAAGAGGTTTTGGGATACTGTGTTTTAAAGTTCAAATTGCTATTGACCAAAATTAAGGCATATTTACACAATCTCAGACATGAATGGTAATTTTGTTTCCACAGAAAACACTTGCAGCCCATAATTATGTTTTTCAGAATCCTGCTTCTCATCATTACCAAACATTGAAATGCTTTCTGTGATTATACAAGGCAGGAAATAGTGTGGTGGCCAGGGTCACACAGAACCTTCTCAAGTGCAGGGCTCTTCTGTTCTCCCCTCGGGGGATGTCATTTATCTCAGCTTATTTGTGGCACGGGTCTTCCTGCTTTCCATCATTTTTTCTCTTTTCTTGTTTTTCTTAATCAAGATACAACTTTTTATTTCCATCTTCTTATTTATAATTATGTATTTTGTACCATGTCAAGCTACTACATGGTTATGATTGCTTTGTACAAATTGTAAGCAATTATTTTTTCCACTTTCAATTAGTCACTAACTCTGAATACATATAAATCTTTTAAAAATCTTTTTCTTCTATTTGCCTTCTCTTTCCTTCCCGAGCTTTATTTATGTATCTAATTTTCTTCACTTCTAGGCATTGCTTGAATGTCCTAACCACCCCAAATAAAGACAGTAAGTGTGCATTGAAACAAATAAAGCTAATTGTTGAAATATTCAAATCCGCGAGCAGAAGAGGTATTTATTCGAGGATTTCATAATTGTAATCATTAAGTACCTTCAGCCTTCAAAGTAGAACACACAACAATAACAGATTTCTTCCATCTCTAATAATTTCTGATCTTGAAAAGAACTCAGGTCAAGGATAAAGATTAAGCGTTTTTATATTGAATGTCTATTGTTGATCTTTAGCCCCCTTTGCATTCATTTTACCTCATTGTAGCTAAACTCTCATGTAAGGTGACTTTGGGCACACTGGCACTGGTGAATGGAATGTTTTCGAAATTGAAAATAAATTGTTATGTCTGTGAAATTTGTTCTTGCTTACTTGAGCAGTAGCTGATAATGTGCACAACTCTTACCTGTTGCACAAGATATTGCCAAGTGTTGACATGCATCCTGTTGTGCAGAATAGACTAGAACACTGTCCAAATAGTTGTTGCATTAATTTGATTCAGGGAGGTTACGGAATCAACACATCTCCTTTACTTCTGTTGAGAGAATGCTGACTCAGTTGTTTGTACAATTACCGTGACTACTTAACTGGGCAACCATTTCACAAGGAGTTCTAGCCTTTTATGTTGTTCCAAAAATAGACCTGTTTAATCTAGTGCATCTTGAATAGTTTCAGTAGTTCGTAGGACTAACATCAGCGAGTTATATGGAGGTCAAAAGTTTATCATATCAGAGTATTAGATAAAGTCTGTAGCCTTTATATGTGATCTAAAGTCAGTGTCCTTTCTTTGGGTTCTGAGATATCCCTGTATCTCTTCTGGATCTATTCCAGATTACTGGCGGGCTCCAGGAGATATTTTTGCTAACTAATGTTTTTGTTGTTGTTTTTTAAGTAATTCTCAATGTGTATATGCAATGATGGCAGAAGCAATCCTGGTATACAATTTCACCTTAGATCATACCTTACCTAAGGTGTATTCAAAAGTAGAGAAAACAGCCAATATGACATACATTTTTGGTAGGTTAGGTAGATAGGTAGATAATGAGAAAAACTACAGATGGAAAAAGGGGAAATCACATTATCATTATAAAACAAATGGGGGGGTCAGGTCTCTGTGAGTTCTCACACGTGTGCACAGTTGCAAGACACCATGCAGGCTTAGGATACAACCATAATGCAATTTATTAACAAAGGAAAAAGGAAAGGGTTTCTAAAGCCACAAGTGGTTGGCTGTCCTACCCCAGTTACTATTTGTAATGTCTAGTAGTTCAAAAGAAAAACTGCTCCTTCAAGATGGTGCTGTCCCTTCAACGAGAGCCTGGAGCTGGTGTTGCACTGGTTCATAGTAGGCCAGGTTCCAGCTCAGGCAGCTGGAAGTGATCAAAGGTGGAGCTGCTGAGGTGATATCATAACAGCTCACAGCAACAGTCTGAAAGCCAGGCTGAACACCACTGGACTCCAGACTAGACAATGCCAGATGCATTAGCACCAGGAGGTGGTGCTGGAGGATTGGAAGTGGTGAACAGCTCTCTGAGGTGGCCAGACACAGGTCAGCAGTGCTGGTCACCAGTCAGTCATGCTGGAACCAGAGACACCAGTATGACAGTTCCTTGAGACCTGTTAGCGTAAGCCAACAGCAAATAGATCTTTTAGAGACACTGGGCCCACACCACCAGTCCCCTTTGTAGGCCTTGTTAGAAGCTGAGCCAGAGGCCTCCATAGCTGCCAGGTTTCTGTGAATATCTAAGAATTTCTTTTAAGTTCTGATAGCTGTAGGAGTCTAATGAGTGAGTCTGCAGCAGTCCGCTAGGTTCCTCTCTTCTGAAGCCCAGTGCTGACTCAGGCTGTATGTGCTGGGCCAGCTGTCAAGCCTGGATGGCCTAATACACCAGGGACTTCCCTCTTGTGGCACATGTTGGGCAGGGTCCCCTGTGACAGTTAGTGTTATGATGCTAGTATGTTCCTTGCTGAGTTTTAGAGAGTTCATCAGAACCATAATATTGGGTATTTGCCCAGTTCATCTTATTATTTTGAAGATTAGTACAAGCATACTCTTATGAGCACAGTATAATATATCTTTGCTCTTTAGTAAAAGAATTTACTTGTCTTCTTGGGTAAATCCATCCAGTCAGTAAATAATATTCCACTATGATAAATATTTACAAACAATGAAATATTTTAAGGAGACCTGTTCTGATAGCTTGTGCTTTTCCTTATTAAAAATTAACATGGTAGGGGCCTCCCTGATGGCAAAAGGGTAAGTTAAGGTGCAGCACTATAAAGCTATCCACAGTTACTGCAGCATGAGTTAGATCCCCAGCCAGGGAGGGGACCCACATGGTGCAGCAGATCCCTCCTGTCTTGCCTGCTGCTCCCCTCAGCAGTGTATTTCAGTCAATCTGTATGTTCCTTGCTCTGTCTCTGGTGAATCCTCTCACTCCCTCCCTGCTCCCACCCCCCCACACCTCTGGACTGTACCCCAGGTTTTGTATTGCCTAAATAAATAAATCTTTAAAAAAATCCCAAAAACTAACATCATAGATTTTTGTTAAATAGATTAGTGCTTGTTAGAAACACCTACATTTGAAGGGTTTCTGTAGAAACACTGATCTGGATAATTGACCTCGCATAAAATCTTTTGTCTTCTGGTTTTTGAAAGTCAGCATTGTCCTTAAATACAGGGCCTAATGCTATCATGTTGCTCTCCTTGTTTTGTGTAATGCTCATTCATAAAATGACCCTGACTTGTTCTCTCTGCTTTTCAGTTCCTGTATAATCGTGGCCCTTTTCATTTGCATCTTGTTTCCTCTGATGCCTTTGAAGCCCTTTTTGTGATGAACTTTTAAAATTATAAATGTCATTTTTTCCCCCTCTCTAACAGTGTGAGACTTCTAAAATATTCATGTAATAATGAGTTAGATGACGAGGCATTCCCTAATCTGTTTCTTGAAAAAATCAAATCTCTAAACAAATAAAACAACCTATTTTAGACTGAAATCCAAACTTTGAGAGTTTACCTGAAGCTGCAGGCTTTTAAACTACAAATTTAGCAGTATTTGTAGTGCCATGTTTCTCAAACCGTGGAGGTGAAATCTTTGTAATTAATTTTCTTTACGGTTGAAATTGGCCTCTGTTTTAGCTGGGAGCAATATAAGTTTACATATGAGCCAACTTGAAGCTGATTCATTATTCTCTTCAGTTGTTTGAAAGTTGGCAGCTATTATCATAACAGCAGCTGGATTGAAGATAACCTAGTAGTGCTGGCACATGTTGAGGCATATGGGAATTTATTAAATCATGCAACCTTTGCAAAGAAAAGTGTCTAAATTACTTAATACACTAATTTAAAACAGCTGGTCATGAGCAGACAATCATATCACTTGAATTCTATTTAAATTTATTAATCCAGTTGGAAAATTAAGTAATTTGATGTTTTTATTTAAATCGATAAGATGATTTCTTGAAATGTATAATGGTATTTGGATGGATAGAGAAAAAACTACATAGAAATAAGTAAGAGGTACAGTTTTCTGCCTTTAGAAAGATTTGTGTTTTATGGTTTCTGATAAATGCTTTATAAATGTCAGTACTTAGATTGTCACTTGACTGATTTCTCTGTTTGCTTAATATAATTCAAATATAAAATATAAGTCAAATATAAAACTTGAATCATTCATTTTTAACTTTTCTCATAATTTTGCAAGGGTTACTGCTCAGTGAAAGAATTTGCTACTCATGTTAGGGATGGTGTAGTTAGGGTCCCAGGACCTTGGATTCATGGACCCAGCATAAACCGCACAGTCACATATATTCAAAAATGACAGCATGCAGATCTCTCCTTTCAAGCATATGTTCTTTTGTGAAGTAAAGGAATTGCTGAGTCCTCAAATTCACACTTGAAAGTGTGAAAGAATTATGTTAGAGTGTCCTATGGGTAGATACATGGTAAGGAATGACAGCTTATATATTAAAAGACTTGTCTGTTTACACAAGTTATATTGTTGGAATTCCGGTTGCTTTGGGCTTATGTTAACTACACCTTAAACTTGGGAGATAATATCCATCTTCCTCAGTAAATATTTTTTTGAAGAAAATAATGAGTATAATAATATAATAATGTTTACCTGCATAGATATTTTTTACAGTTCCTTATATCCTAAACTGCCCGATACTGTTCTTTTTCTTTTTAATTTCATTTATTTGTTTGTTTTCTTACTCATTTTTTATCCCTGCCATTCATTAGAATCCCTCCACATTTGCCCTACCTCCTACCCTCTTCAACCTCAGGTCTGTTGTCACTGTTTGCTGTTTTGGTTTTTTTCTCTTATTTTTTTTAGTACATTTCTCTACTTTGTTCCCTTATATTGTGCATATAGGTAGATTTAATCCATATACATCAATCCATACTTGTCTTTCTCCTTTTGATTTATATTACTTTGCACAACACCCTGGAGTTCCTTCCATTTTGCAACAAATAGTAAATTTTATAGCTGAATAATATTCTATCAGGTATACCTACCTCGTTTTTATCAAATCATCTTTCATTGGACCCTTAGATTGTGTCCTCTATCTTAGCAGTTGTAAATAATGCTGCAATAAATAATGTTATTGAGTTGCATATTACTATTTGAGTTGATGATTTCATATTCTTTAAATAGAGTTCCAGGATTGCATGATTATATGATACTTCTATTTTTAGCATTTTGAAGACACTCCATACCATTTTCCAAAATGGTTGCACCAATATTCATTCCCCATTAACAGTGTATGGGGGCTCCTTTTTCTCCCCACTCTTGCCAACACTTGTTATTACTAATTTATTTTTGAGGTAAGCCATTCTTACAGGTATGAGATAATATCTCATTGTGGTTTTGAAGTGTATTTTTATAATAAGAATAATTATGAGCAATTTTTCATGTGCTTGTATGTCTCTTGGGAAAAGTGTCTTTTCTGATCTTCTGCCTATCTTTTAATTGGATTGTTTGTTTTTTTGTTGTTGAGTTGCTTGAGTTCTTTAAATCCTTTGGCTATCAACTCCTTATCAGATGTGTGTCCCAGTGGCTGTTGAGAAGTATGTTGTTTAGGCTTCAAATTTTTCACTTTTTTTTCTAGTTTTCTCTTTGTCTTTTTTTGTTTTCTCTTTTTTTTCTGTCATTGAGAGTACTCCATATGTACTGAGTAAGATAAAAGTTGGACTATTCTGTTTATATCACATCCTCCTGATCTAATTTATTATTTAAAGCTATTGTTTCCTTCCTTATTCTCTGTCTGGCTGTTCCATCCATGGTTGTGAGCTGTTACAAGCCCCTACTATTATTGTCAATACTTTAATTCTATTAATAATTGCTATCTGTATATTGATGTTCAATCATGCATTGTATTTATAAATTAAGTGTTACTACCTTTTTGTTGTATTAAGACCTAAATTATACTGTCTTTCCCTGCCTCTTAACTACCCTTCTTTACCTATTTATCTAACAGTGGCTATATCTGCCTTTTTTAGGTTACTGCTTTCTTATCAGATGGTCTTCCAATCTTTTAATTTCAGCCTGTGTTGTTTTTAGTGCTAAGATGAGTTTCCTATGGGCAATAAAAGTTAAGAGGTTTTTTTTTTTTTTAATCATACGGTTACTCTGTGCCTTTCAGTTATTGAATTTAAACCATTAACATTTAAGGTAGCTATTAAATATATTTATAGACATTTTATTATTTGCTTTGGGGTATTTTTGTAGTCTTTGTTTTTGGTTTTGTCTTTGATTTTCCATTTTTCCCTTATTCACTTCTCTTGTGCTTTGACATCTCCCTTTGTATGTTATGTTTAAATTTCCTTTATAATGACTTAATGTTTTTCTTCTTCTATCAGTTTTTGTCTTGAGATTATCATAAGGTTTATGTGTAATTTTTCCATATCTATAACCTTTTGGACAAATCCCAAGCTTGTTCTAATGGGCCACATTTTTACTCTCCCCTACCTGGCATTGTACATTTTCAGTGTCTTACTGCTTCTAGGTAGCATTTGTTTTCATTGTATGGGAGGCCCTTGGTATTTCTCATAATATCAGTTAAGTTGTGGTGAATTCCTTTCATTTTTGTTTTTTCTATAAAATTCTGTATCTCTCCTTCTTAGTAGTCTAATGGGGTAAAATATTCTCAGGTGTTAATCCTTACTTTCAGTATCTTAAATATATTCTGCCATTCCCTTCTGTCATCTAAGTTTGCACCAAGAAATCATAGATAATTCTATATGAATTCTCCTTTATATATGATTCAGTTCTCTCTAGATGTTTTTAGTGTTCTTTTGTTATCTTTATTTTTAACATTTTAATTATAATACGCCTTAAAGCATATTATTTGGGTTTATTTTGTTTGAAACGCTGTTTCTTTAGAGAGCTGTTTTCCTTCACTAAGTTTGCAAAATTCTCAAATACTGTTTCTTTAGGTAAGGTTTCGATCCCTTTCAATCTCTCTTCTTCTTTTGGGAACCATATGATGTGGATGTCATTCCTCTTGATGTTATCTTGTAAGGCTCTTACGCTGTTTTCATTTTTTTTCCTATTCTGTTTTGGTATTCTCTACTGCCCTGGTTCCATCTTGCTGATTCTGTAAGCTGCTGTTGCTTTTCTGCCTGTTGTCCTTTTTTAGTTCGGTTTTGTTTTTCACCTGTGTTAGGTTTTTCAGATGATTTGTTGGGTTAGTTGTGTTATTTCTACTTGAAGCTTACTCATACTTCTTATTTGTTTGTCAGTTTTTCTCCCTATTTCACTAAGCATAATTGGGTGTGTTACTTTAAACTCTTCTTTAGGCAACTTAACTAATTATGTTGTATTTAGTTTTTTTTCTCTGGGGTTTTATTGTTTTCCATAATTTGTGGTGTATTTTCTCTGTCTTTTCATTGTGCTTGAAACTGCATGTTAACATTTATAAATTGTGCTAGGCAGTTTCGTTTCCTTAACTTGATGTGTGGGTCTTATATTGAGATTACAGGTTTCAGAATGTAATTCTTGGTTTTTGCCCAGGATAGTGGGATACTACTTCTTTATGTGGGACGCAAAGAGATCACAACTAGAGACTCCCAGGAGTCCTAACCACCCCCGCAGGTTCTCAAGCTGGGGGGGGAGTAGGGGGGTAGATTTGCTGCTACACCTTCTCTAATCCAGTTCTTTGGCGCTTCCCCATCAACTGTAGGCTGACACTGATCATTCAGGTGTGCTCTAACTCTGGCCTCCAAGTTCTACAACCTATACTTACTCTAATTCTGTGGACAGGAGCAGAGAGTGATCTGGGAAATGCAGGTTCATACTGCGGCAGAACTGTGAATGGGCTGCAGTCCCAACAGAAGTCATAGGCTTAGAGGAGCATGTGTTCCTTAAAGTTGATGGTTCAGTACATAAAAGCTTGTTTATCTTGCAGAACTCTCTTAACCTCTCTGGGGAGTTATGGCCTTGTGAAGGAGTAAAGGTCTGGGGAGAGCAGCAACAAGAATCTGTTTTCTGCAACTTCCAAGTACAGTTTTCCCTGGATGTGCAAGCTGCTGCTGCCAGGGCCTGACTACTTTGAGCTCTGTTTAAAGCAGCAAGCACTTGATATGACTGTAAGTCCAGTGATATCCACATGTAGGGCTGGAACAGCTATTTTGTATATTAAGAGACTGTTAGTAGAGAGGAACTGCTCAAGTGTGGGGGCCACAGGTGGACCTATTCTACTTCAAGAAGTTCCACTGTAGTGCCTTCCACAAAGGTTTGAGCTCTAGGTGCCTATACCCCAGGATGGTAGACTTAAGTTCACCATCTTTACTGTGGAACAAATTCTGTGCTAGTAGATGCATAGGCTATCCAGTGATCTACATGACTCTAGATATCGGGATGTTGGCTGTTCAGTTCTCTAGCCTTGGATCCTTGGCCTTAGCGCTTACTGGTGTCTACCATTATCCCCACCATTTTTCAACCTTGGCCCTCAGCATCATGAGGATGGAAGGACTCTGTTTTCCATATCTGTTTGTGTGCTCTCCCCTCCTTAATGAAGTTTCTAGGTGTTAAGGTCCCTCATATGATGTAATCCCTTCAGTCACCAGACATTGACTCTACACTGCAACTGTCTCACCCTTAGATCATGGTGCTATATTTATAGTTACAAGGTTTTAATATCATATGCTAAATACTATGTTGTATTGGGGCTGCCCAAATTTAGTTCATTGGTTTAAAGGCAATGTACATTTTCTATTGATTGAGCTTTCCATTTTCTTTCTACCCTTTTCTATAGAGAAAAATCATTCCTAATTGCCTTGAAATTTATATCCTTCCATTCTAATATAATTTTGTTATTCCTCTGGAAATCAAGAAGCTCCTTTCCTTTAATCCTCTATGTATTTCCTTACTGCAATGTTATATCGTAAACATAAAGAGCAAATCTCATATCTATGAAGTGATAGTCTAGGAGTAAGCATTTTTGCTTTTATTGACAAAGTTCTTTTCATATCCCATGGGGTTTGCATATTATGTCATGATGTTGTCGTAAAGTATATATGATAGGTATTTTTAATCTGCATTTTATACAGTGAATGTCAGGGGTCAAAATGTTTTAAAAGATTTCTTGAGAACCTGTGATGAATTACTGCTTAATGGGACTAGATTTTCAGTTTCTACTATGCAACAATCTTTCTACCAATGGCAGTTCCTACATATCCGTTCAGTGATTCATTTTTTCATTTATCACTTTTGCACCCAGCATAGTAATAAATGCAACAATAACAATACTTAAAGTGATAATAATAATAATAAGAGCTAATATATTTACTTTTGTGAGAAGCATGGCTCTGAGGGTTTTACATATGTATTAGTTTGTTTTGTCCTCAAGGCCCAAGGATATTAAGTGATTTGCCCTTGGTTATGCAGTTAGTGGTAGAACTCTGATGAAAACTCACACTATGTGATTCCTGAGTCAGTCCTCAATCACTGTGCTGTACTGATGGTTAAGTCATGTCATTCTTGGAGACATTATATTGACTCAGCAAATACTGAAATAAAATTCAGAATGTGTGCTTAGAAGGGAGGATAAGTAGTGTCACGTATGGATCCTTGTTATCTTTTCTGTAGATACAGTACAACATGATGTAGTTAATCACGGTAGGAGAATGAAAAGAAGTCATTTGGGCAGGAAAGATCATGAGTTTGGTTCTGGCCATACTGAAAGATCTTAATTTTTGTTTTTGATGAATTTGTGGATTATAGGATCATCTAGAAGAAAGAAAATGAAAGACTAAGAACTTAAGTCTAGGGGTCATCAATATCTGAGTGATGGAAAAGGAAAAATGATTCTGTGACAGAAATTGAAAAATCAGGGTCAGACCAATGTAGGAGGAGACTGGAAGAATGACATCACAAAGCAAGGGATGTTGCAGTTTTAGGAAAATGAAAATGGTAAGGGTCAACTCTTCATCAGAGTTGCCTCTTGTAAGAAAGCATGGTTCAGGGTTCCTAGGTTATATGAAAAAGAGTTGTGAATATTCTAAGTGTCCAAAAGCTATTGTAATGTAGTAATGTATAATGCAAAACAAGTCTTCCTGGGGCCTCCCTGGTGGCGCACTGGGTTAAGCAAACCGCAGCCCCTGCAGCAGGAGTCTGATCCCTGTTGCTGGCCGGGGAGGTGGCCCACATGGCACTGCAGACCTCTCCTGCCTCACCTGCTGCTCTCCTCAGTAGTGTGCTTCAGTCAGTCTGTCTGTTCTGCTCCCCACTCTGTCTCTGGTGACTCCTGTCACTCCCCACCCCCATACCTCTGGCCTGTACCCTGCTGCATGTATGCATAAACAAATCTTTAAAAAAAACAAGTCCTCCTGATCCTTTGTTGACTGCTGCATCCCCAGTTCTTGACACCATTCTCAATTAGTCCTCCTTGACCCCCATATCACCACAGTGTATACGCAGCATCAAGGGGGCACAGTCATGAAGCTGTGATAATGCTTATATGTTGAATGAATGATGCTTAGAAACCTATAAAATTAAGGTTTAGAGCAATAATACAATGGGTTCAACTAAGATACTCTTCATAAGCAAAGTCCCCTGCTCTTTGCAAAGAAACATATATTCTCTTAAGTGGAATATAATAATCTTTTTTAGAGATTCTATATTCGATGGCCTGCTGGTACTAATAGCTAACAATAATTGTTAGGTAGCATTTATTGAGCATATAATATGAGAGCAGTGTGCTAGTACTCTGCATGTATTAATTCTTGTAATCTTTACAGAGGCACATACTAGATAGAAAATATTACTACCCCCATTTTATAGGTGAGGAAATTTTTTTTTAAAGATTTATTTATTTATGCATACAAGCACTGGGGTACAGGCCAGAGGTGTGGGGGGGGTGAGAGGATTCACCACAGAGAGCGGGGA
>JAGFMF010011570.1:136965-188383 GCA_019455555.1 Galemys pyrenaicus
AGGGTTCCTTTTTCTCCACATCCTCGCCAGCATTTGTTGTTGGTTTTTTTGATGTGTGCCATTCCCACTGGTGTAAGGTGGTACCTCATTGTGGTCTTGCTTTGCATTTCCCTGATTAAGAGGGATGCTGAGCATTTTCTCATGTGCCTGTTGGTCATGTGTATGTCGTCTTTGGAAAAGTGTCTTGAGTTCTCCTGCCCATTTTTTGATTGGGTTTTTTACTTTATTTTTCTTGAGTCTTGTGAGTTCTTTGTATATCTTCGTGAGCAGACCCTTGTCTGTTGTGTGGAGCGCAAAGATTTTTTCCCCATTCAGTGGGGTTTCTTTTTGTTCTGTTTAACATTTCCTTTGCTGTACAGAAGCTTTTTATCTTGATGTAGTCCCACCTGTTTATCTTCTCTCTCATTTTTATTGCTTTGGGGACTGCCACCTCGAAGGTGCTGTTGAGATGTATGTCTTGCAGCATTTCACTTATGTTTTCCTCTATATATTTTATAGTTTCGGGTCTTACATTTAGGTCTTTCATCCATTTTGAATTGATTTTTGTACATGGTATGAGATAGTGGTCCAGTTTCATTTTTTTACATATGGTGGACCAGTTTTGCCAGCACCATTTATTGAATAAGCTATCTTTGTCGCATTGCAGATTCTTTGCTCCTCCTTTGTCAAAGATCAGTTGTCCATAGTTGTGTGGCTTTACTTCTGTGCTTTCTATATGGTTCCATTGGTCTGTGTGTCTGTCTTTATACCAGTACCATGCTGTTTTAATTACTATTGCTTTGTAGTAGAGTTTGAAGTCTGGAAGTGTGATAACTCTATTCTCCTTTTTTTTTAGTAGAGCTTTGGCTAATCGGGGTTTTTTGTGTCTCCATATGAATTTCATCAATATTTGGTCTAATTCCTTAAAGAATTTCATTGAGATTTTTATTGGTATTGCGTTGAATCTGTAAATTGCTTTCGGTAGGATGGCCATTTTGATAATGTTGATTCTTCCTATCCATGAACAGGGGATATCTTTCCATTTCTTTATGTCCTCCTCTGTTTCTTTTAACAGCATTTTATAATTTTCTCCATATAGGTCTTTTATTTCTTTTGTTAGGTTGATTCCCAAGTATTTGTTTTTCTTATTTTGTAAAGGGTATATTTTTCTTGATTTCTTCTCCCTCAGACTGGTTGTGTGTAGGAGAGCTACTGACTTTTGTGTATTTATTTTGTCTTCTGCTACTTTACTAAACTGGTTGATTGTTTTAATTAGATTTTCTGTAGAGCCTTTAGGGTTTTCCAAATATAATATCATATCCTGCAAATAATGATAGTCTTACTTCCTCTTTCCCTATTTGAATTCCTTGTCTGTCCTTTTGCTGTCTTACTGCTCTGGCTAGGACTTCCAGTATTATATTGAATAGCAGTGGAGAGAGTGGGCATCCTTGTCTTGTTCCTAAGCTTAAGGGAAATGCTCTCAGTTTTTCACCATTGAGGATAATATTTGCTGTGGGTTTGTCATATATAGCTTTTACCATCTTGAGGTATGGGGTCTTCTATTCGAAGGATTTTGAGACAAGCTCCAGCCGCTTAACCTCTAAATTTTGTTACTGCTGTGGTATCTATTGTTTCCAAATAGGGTCTTTTAAAAATAAAATTGATGATCATAATTTTCCAACTAAAAATTGTAATAGTAAATAGAAAAGTTTAATTTATGCATACCTTCTAAAATTTTATTTAGCTTTCTGCAGTCTCTATCCCCTTCTTTTTACTTTTAGCCACCAGCCACATAGTCGATGGGTAAAGAAATGATAGAGAAACAGGATTTGCATGTGACCACGTGGAGAAAAACTATAAATAGAAGTAATGAGCAGTTTTCCTGTATAATGTCTTTAACTGCAAATTGCAGATTCCTAATGAAGTGTGTGTACAAGTTCGTATTCTAAAATGCTGCACAAATGGTTATTTGTTAAAAAGCTGTTATCATACATAATATGATATGTTTAAAATATTTTGTAATTCTTCATTTTGCCTCTTATTTAATCCTTCTTTTCCACAGCTAAGTTTATTAAATATACACCTCAACCTCTTGCTCAGAAATAGCTGCAGATTCTAACAGAATCTATTTTATCACTTGCTGCTGGTTCAGAGAAGCAGAGTCTTTAGTGGCCACTTTTGCCTCCCTGTTCTCATTTCTCCTTTTCTCTGCACATGTTCTGAGTCCTCATTATTATACCTAGGACCTTATGTTCTTAATGAGAACCAGGAAGAAATCAGGGGTGATCAAGAATACAGAGTGTGTTATTTCAGATGTCCTAGACTGTGCAGTTATACCTGAAAAGTACTCTATCAGTAGTAAACAATGGGGAAAAAACTGGATAATGTAACCCATGATTGTTTTTAAAGATTGGAACTCAGATGATTAATATCTGACCAATTTAAGTTCTTCAAGTAGTCACAGTGAATTAATAGTAAGTTCAAAGAAGCCTAAGTTTTATATTCATTCAAGTCTTACTGGTTACAGAATATATAGCAAATATTTGTTAGGTGTGAAATACTAAAATATTAGTAAAACTTGGTGACTATATTCTAGTCACTGATATATTTCAACCCTGGTTAATACTATCTAAATACTTATAGCTAAATTATTTGTTAAGTGTAGTAAAACCTCTCTGTGTTAACTCTGATATAGGTGGGATTGAGGGCAAAAATATTTACTAGAGACTTTCCATGATAAGAAAGAAATACTGAATTATAGGTGTTACATAAAAACATACCTCCTTTCTTTAGATGGTTATATTTAACAAGTTTAATTTTGCTTGTGATATAGTAAAATTGAGAGGCCTTACCTAGTGATGCACACTTGTGTGTATATATTTATGTATATAAAAGTCATAGTTCGATTTCTCTGTAAATGACAGGAAAAAAGTGATCACATAAGGAAAGTAGAAGTTTACTTTACAGCCAAGTACATGAAATAAATGAAGCCCATGGCTAGTGCTACATAAGGTCCAGCAGTTCAGAGATACAGGATATAGCTATCATGTCTTGGTGCAAGTTGGCTGCTGGAGCTTAAGCCATGACATTTGCATTCAAGCCTCTCGGGAGGTGAGGGGCAAAAAAGAGTGTGTATTCCTTACCTTTCAATACTTCCTCGATGTCACACTTGTCACTTTTGATTGTACTGAATATGTCTTCACCTAGTCATGTGTCTTTACTAAGCTGAAAGGAAGATGAAGCAATGCAGTCTTTAGCTCAAGGGACCTTGGGCCCATCTGAAAACCAACAGCTCCACTGGAAATAAGGGCAGGTGAGCTAGTGAGGAGCAGCTAGTGTTCTCGGCCACAGTGTCTCTCGTTGCACCACTCTTCTTGCCACATACGTAATGGCAGTTACTCTTGGATTAGGAAAAATAATCCCAGTCTCATCTAGTGACCCATTTTCTTGCATACCTGATATCTCTGGATGATACTCTACCGCTTTCAGATCTGCGTGCGAATGTTCTGGTAGCTGATGGCTATAAATTGAAGGGCCACCCAAACATTCCCTGTTTAAGATGGGCTAGAAATAAGATGATTTTAATAAAGAACAAAACTTTTGAAAATGGGAGAGTGGAAAATATCACCTACTCTTCAGTGAGACTAATCATGTCCTACTTGGTAGGCATCACGAAGACTCTGCCCTGTTGCTCAAGTGCATTAGTCAGTTGTCCTGCATGCTGTGCTCTGATTTCCCCCTGTGAGTCAGTCAGTCTCCCTGGTTGGGTGGCCTCCATTGTTCTGTCCTGCATTGCCTGACATAGATGTTGGGAGAATGCTTTCCTGAGTGAATTCTAGTATTTTCTGCCTTCCTCCTTCTGGTGCTTATTTCAGAAATACCTCCCTACTAGCACAGTTTCAGGCTCTGCAGACTGCCCCAGTGAATATTTGGCAACTCAAGTATGCTTACACTCTATTTGTTTTTTGTTAGTTGCATTAACCCAGTGTAGCCAGAAATCATGTCTGAACAGAGTTTGACCTTGGAGACTTATTATTTACTGTCCTCTATCCATCACCCCTCCTCCAAATTTGCCAATGACTTTTGTGGCCATCTGAAGCATTCTTAATCCCACCTTTGCCAGAAAACTCAGCTAATAGGTGATAGGGGTTGGGGGTGGGGTACCAATTTTGTCTTTTCAGGTGACTGTGGTGTTGTACCCAATGCTTGTCATTGCTTTCTTGGTTTTTGCAAGGAAACCTTCAAACCTCAAAATCAGAGGATTCTGAGTCAAATTATAATTCACAGAGATTTTCTTAGCAAAGTTCTGTTTCTTTAAATCTCAGTTTACAGCTGACTAGTTCTAGTCAAGTTTCTTGTTGCTATGAGCAATAAGAGGGAGCCAGCTAATATTTGCATTCTGAATTTTTTTGTGTACTTCGCTACAGACTGTTAACACTTAGTCTGTGTTCCAAGGTCCAGCAGGTGACAGTTTGACCAAATATTTTGCCAACATGTATTATTACATTAATTACCTTTCCAGCTTGCCATGCGAGTCCTTACCTGCTGGCCAACTAAACTAGTGTCATGCTTTCAGCTTCTGTCTCATGCCGTACGTACCCCACTTTGGAAAGGGTTGGGTTTTGGCTGTGAATGACCCAAAAACGTAAAATATCTCAAACAAGACATACTACTCTCTCACATTAAAAAAACAAAAGCATTGCGGCCTTCCTGGTGGCGCAGTGGGTTAAGCAACACACTATGAAGCGGACCGCAGTCACTGCAGCACAAGTTCGATGCCCGCTGCCAGCCAAGGAAGTGACCCACATGGCACGGCAGACCTTTCCTGCCTTGCCCACTGCTGCTCCAGGAAGTGTATTTCTGTTGTTCTATCTCTGGTGAATCCTCTCACCACCCCCACACCTCTGGCATGTCCCCAGTTCTTGTATGCATAAATAAATAAATCTTTTAAAAAATAAAACAGCATTGGTAGGTAGCAATCTTGTGCTGGTGGGATGGTTCACAGTAGCAAGGACCTAAGATTCCATTTTGTGGGGCCTCCCTGGTGACGCAGAGGGTTAAGCAGCGCACTATGAAGCAAACCGCAGCCACTTCAGCACAAGTTCGATCCCTGCTGCCGGCCAGGGAGGGGACCCACATGGTACGGCAGACCTCTCCTGCTGTGCCCGCTGCTCCCCTCAGCAGTGTACTTCAGTTGATTTGCCTGTTCTGCTCCCTGCTCTCTGTGGTGAATCCTCTCACCCCCCACACCTCTGGCCTGTACCCCAGTGCTTGTATGCATAAATAAATAAATCTTTTAAAAAAAAAAAAGATTCCATTTTGTTGCTCAACTATCTTTACCATGTGAAGTTTTGTCAGGGTCCATAATAACTGCTTAAAATTTATCCATCATTCTAGCCAATTAAAGGATCCAAGGACTGAAAAAGGGTTCTTCCCATAAATGCTAACTTTCTTAGAAGTTATGAACAACACTCTCGTATTTCATTGAATCTCTTGTATTTCATTGAATGCAGCCCGGCATTCCCTAACAAACAAGGGAGGCTCAGAAATATAGTGTTCCTTCAGGTATCATGTGTCTGGCCAAAAATCTGTTTCTGTGGAGGGACTGGAGATGGAGGGGCCACCAACAATTTTTGCCACTACGTGTAATTTTTTTAAAAATTGCTCATGTTGTAGTTTGATAACTTTCCCTCGAAAGAATTGAATTTGTAGTCATAAATTTTACCCTCTGCTTCTAAGCACCTACATTTCTTCTCTCTCAGGTACCATACCTGGTGTTGAATATGAGTTGATACTTGTTTTTATTATTGTTGGTTGTGATGACATTTAAATTTTTAAAATGTATGTCTGCTAAAATAACCTCAGAGAGTAAATTTGGTCTTGGTGTATTATAGGTTGTCTTTTTTGAGTGACTCAGAAAATACCATTTTACCAGACATATTTAACTTTTAGGGTTTTTTTTTTTTACCCCCCCTTTCTGATGTCAGACAAGAATCATTGTTGCACCTTTTCTTGTCCTAGATTTCCTTTGTAGTATGTGTGTAGTAATTGCCTCAACCTGGTGGTGAGTACCTTCTTGGGTTTCTCTACCATCAGGAAGATACCCTTCTTTCCATTCTTGTCATTCTAGGGCCAAAATATACCCACAAAGTTTTCTGTATGTTCTACTGCCTTCTCCAATTTAAGGTGCCCAGTACATTGGAGTTGGCATGGTGCCAACATTACTAAATGGTTCTGTATTATAGCAGGAGAGGTAGACAGGAGAAATGACATTTCTCTTGTCTGTACAAGCTTCTTTCCAGCCCAGGTTTCCCTTTGCTTTGTGTGGGGTTACTCTAAGCACAATGTGCTTTTGCTTGTATTTACTTAAGGTGTCTTAAATTCATAAAGGAATTTTTTCCTTATAAACAAATCTATTTTCATCAATGAAATCAGTAGTTTCTTGTTGATAGCCTTTAAAATGAATAGGTTTTGTGCCTCCCTGGTGGTGTAAGGGATTGAGCCCCATACTATGGAGCTTCCACAACCACTACAGTGTGAGCTCTATCCGCGGCCAGGGAGTTACCCACATGGCGCGGCAGACCTCTCCGGTCTCGCCCGCTGCTCTCTCAGCAGTGTGTTTCAGTCAGTCTGCCTGTCTGCTCCCCACTCTGTCTCTGGTGAATCTTCTCACCCCACCCCCCCGCCCCCCCCCCGCCTCTGGCCTGGATCTCAGATCTTGTGTGCATAAATTAAAAAAAAAAAACTTAAAAAAAATAAAATGAATAGGTTTCACTTCCATTCATTATTACAGAGCAAGTCTTACTATTTTATCAGACTAAATATTAAATTCCTTTTTGAAAAGCTGTTTTACTTCAGCTGTCCAGTAATGACTCTTTTCCATATACTTTGTCCTTATGTATTGTGATTCATTATTTCAGTTGTATAAATACATTATTCTTTTTTTATTTCCATCAGTAAAAGATGTTTCTTTGTCTAATTTACTTTGATTCTTTTCAACTGTTATAGTTCAGTTTCCTTATTATTCCCCACCCTTTTAAAGGGAGATTTGTGCTATAATTTAATTTTTGAGTGTTTTCACTTTTAAAATGATCAGACTCCATGTTGAAAGCATTTTTAATGTAATTCTCTGAATTTTACTTCCAGCGATGTTAAGTTTCTGCTCACTTTTCCTTCACTATAACTGCTCTTGTTCGATTCGTGATTGTGAAATGCAGCAATCTTCCAGCCTCATTTTTCTTCTCTCCTATTTGGCCATTGCCCTTCTAAAATTTCCAGTCTCAATCAATCCTACCCTTCCTCCCACCTTCTGAAATCCACTCACCCATCTACCCACCACTCCCCTCCCAGCACACACATACACTTCCATCAACTACCAACTGGCTCTCTTGAATGAGAAAACTCTCATTGGATTATTGTCACCCAGGCACACAATCCTCACTTTCAGTTACTACTCCTGTAGTCCCCTTTATTGCAATAAAACACTGTTGTCCATCCAGCCAAATCTGAAGCACAGCTGTTTCGGGCTTCCTTGGCACCTCGTACCACCAGATCTGATCTGCCAGTGTGTCCTATGATTTTGATCTTCCACGTGACTCATGTCTGTCTTCTTCCCCACTGACATTGCCCTCATTGAGGAAGTTCTTTTCAATTGTGTTGCCTCATAAATCCCTTCCCTAATTTCAGGCTCACCCCCTCCGATTCACCCTTCATTTCATTGCCAGAATGTTCTGTCTAAATCACAAACCTTGTTTCTCTGTGATCAGCATTGTTCCAAAGCTTCCATATTGCCTTCAGTGCAAGAAACAATAGCAGTAGCAATTATACCACCTGCCACTTACTGATAGGTGCTAGTTGCCAGAAGTTTTGCAAAGTATTTTACATTTATTATCTCCTCATAGCTTATCTTCGTTATGGTGCTTAACACATTGTTCTGTGTTTGCTTATATCTGTGGGTTTTCCTGCCAGAGATTCCCCCATCCCCCAAGTTGAATTCCTGAGTCCTTTCATTTGTGTATCTTCAGCAGCTCCCACAATGTCTAAAACATAAACCCATTAAATTAAATCTTTGTCAAATGAAGGATTTCTGTTGTGGTGGAGGTTAGCTTGTGCTGTACAATGTGGAGATTTTAAATCATGAAGAACAGTCTACAGAAAAAACACCAAAGACTTTGCTGGCTTAGGTGACAGTGCCAGTCAAGGGAGCCAAAGGTCCTGTTACTCTGAGCAGACACCTCTTTCAAGTTCTTGCAGCTCTGTTGTCTCCTAGATGTAGCAGTATTAGGAAGTGAGCAGAAATAACTGTATCCGTAGTTTGGTTTTGTGCATATGGCCTGCTGCAAGCAGCCACACACCTGCATGCTATGATGAGTGTACTAGAAAATGACCTTGGACGGCAGTTACCTTTCGAGCTTTGGCTTTTCTTAATGCTTTATGCTTATCCTCTTCACTAAAAAACAACAACAACAAAATCAAAACAACCCATCATCATTATTGCCAAGGTAGTTCCTTCTTCGAAGTTTAGTTTATATTTTTTATATGATCAACCTTCCTGTAGCATTGGGAGCTGATGTTTAGTAAAAAACTGTCTTCTCAATTCTCTTTCTCGTATGTTTAATTTAAAATTTGTAAAATTTAATTTGGCCCCTCCATTTCTTAGATGTTTCAAAGGGTGTAAACTGAGGTTACAGGCACTTTTAGGTCAGGTTACCAATAGAAATTTGACGTTTATATGAATAAGAATAATATCAAGAGTTACAAAAGCTAATACAGAATTGCAAGGGCTATCAAGCTCTGTGCTTGAGGCTATAAACTGATTGCCAGCAGGGGTCAAACTGGAGGCTCTGCTTTTTCTGCACACTCTCCCCTGGGTAAACTGTTGCAGTAGAAGGAGCACCAGCAGAATTTACACCTTCTTGAAAAAATTCCTGTCATATTTACCTCCTAAAAGAAGTGTGGGTGAATGGTATTTCTTATTTAGGCAGCTAAACATAGATCTCAAGATTATTTTTCTAGAAATCACGTTAAGCCTAGGAAATTAAAGCGAATAATTTAGTCAAGTATATATAGACAAGGTTTGTTTCATTGACATACTCTGTTTTAAGACAGGGTTTTATATTTCTATTTTTTTGCTCTAAGCTGATTTCAAATGAACCAATTTCCTGCTAATTGCTGAAAACAAAGTAGCAAAACCAAAGGTGAGCTTTATGATATGAATATGTGTTGTAGTTTTGTTATCTTATTTTATGTTGCCTTAATGGAATTCTTATAAAAATGAAGTTCCTTGTATTATTAAGTATTGAAATAGGGCTCTTTCTAGATAGTAGTAGTTAAATTTAGATATAAAATAGAAGGCTTGTCTACCCTCTGGGAACTATTATGACATGAGTGCTTTGGGTAAAGATTAACTTTCAGGTCAAGTAAATCTTTAATGGCCTAAAATTGAATAATACAAGCTTGTACACTATTATTTTGTTTCCAATCATTACTTTTTATTACTTATTGTGTGAGCTTTGTGTGTGTGTGTGAAAGTAGGTGGTGAACTCTGTTAAATGCACATAAAAGATGGGTCTGTGTGTGTGTGTGTGAATGAAAGAGAGATTAAAGAGAGGTTATACTTGGCCTGCTTTATTTTATCTCTTGTTATCTGTCATAGTCATTTGTTAAGTGTTTATTTTTTCTTAAATGGTTTTATTGTCCTTGCTATTGAGTTCTGTCTCTGTCTCTCTTAAAAAAGCTATTTCTACAGGTGCCCATTTGTTACAACAGTGCAAATGTACTACATTTATTTCCTAATTAAGATCCCATGTGGTATTCTCTCCACTGCTGTGTCAGGTGCTGTGTATAGAATTAGAGTTCCTAAAGGAGTTTTGTTTTACATTAAAAATTAGACTGGAGGCTAGGTAGCATAAATATTAGTGATTTAGGCTATGATGAGATATATGAAATTTAAATAATACCATAGCTGGAAACCTTAGAAGTCACTCAGTTGTAGCAGTTACCTGTAGTTCTGCTGTTGTGAATGATTAACTTCTGTCATCTATGGAGTGTGTTACAGGGATTTAAATTTTTTTTCTTAATTAATTGAAAGTACATAGGAATCATCATCCTTCATATTTCAGTAGGCAAACTATATCCAGTTTAAACCTATTCTTCAAAATGTAACATATGCCAGCAGGCCACTAGGAGATGCTAAATAGCAATATGGCCATTTAATTTACTGGTTTCAACTAGCATTGAGGACAAAATCTTAACAGTTGCTTCTACTTTAACTTTTATCTTTTTTAAAAGCATTGTATTTATACAGGGACCTTTATCTCATTACTCCATGCCCCTTTATCCAATAAATATCACCAAAATAAAATTGCTTCATTTATTTATTTGTTTGTTTGTTTATTTGTTTATTTATGCATACAAGAGCTGGGGTACAGGCCAGAGTCCAGGGAGGTGAGAGGATTCATCAGAGGCAGAGTGGGGAGCAGAACAGGCAGACTGACTGAAACACACTGCCAAGGGCAGCAGTGGGCACAGCAGGAAAGGTCTGCTAAGCCATGTGGGTCCCCGCCCTGGCGGGCAGCAGGAATTGAACTTATGCTGCAGTGGCTGTGGTTTGCTTGATAGTGCGTTGCTTAACCACTGCGCCACCAGGGAAGCCCTAAAAATGCTTCTTTATCACCAGTATCCTAAATGATATTGTTTAGACATTTTAGAAGCTGTGGTGCTAATGTTACTGAAAACATATATTTCTCTTTTTTTCTTTCTCTGCTCCCAAAAAGAACAAAAAATAAGGGATAAAATAAAGTAGGTTATGGGGCCAGTTTAATTAATAGGATCATGAACGCGTGGAGTTAAAAGGTAGCTGGAAATGACAGTCTGTCTTCGCTGATTTTCGAAGTCCAGAGAAGTTAAATTTTTTCCCCTAATTTCACATATATTTAATGACTAGGTCAGTCTCTGGTTTTCCTTGGCACCATCCGGCTGCCATAAAAGGCTCATTCTCTCAAAATGTCAGACAAATACGTAAGTTGCTTCTCTCGAAATGTCAAACAGAATTACATAAATTGGTTGTATTGGAGATAGCCCCATATCTTCAACTAATTTTTGCTGTTTTGACAGAAAGGAATTCTAGCAGATTCACATGTCCTATAATGTTAAAAAGGAAGAAGAAAGAAAAGCTAAAGAAAAATGTTAAAGCTTAAATATCTTATGAACCAGCCATTTTGGTAGAGATATTCAAGAGAAGTGCTGTCATAATTTTCTTCCAAGCAAGATCTTATTTATGGGAGTAATCAAGATCAGGATATTGATGATAGAGAACTCAATATAGAACAGCTGTAAGGACATTTAAACAAGGCTTAAATCCTACCTATTTTTATGATATTAAGTAATCTTGGTTTTCTGATCTATAAAATGATAATATCAATAATACCATTTCCTTTAAGGTTGTTGTAAGCATTAAGTAAAATAATATGCAGTAAGGTAGGATTAGAACTGTTCGCTAAGCACTTACTAAATGGTTGCTGCTATATTACTTCTAATAGTAATAGTCATAACAACAACAAAAATACCCACAGCATACAACACAGTAACTAAGTGATACCTAAATAAAAAAGTAAGTTGATATGTATTAGGTAGAAGCCAATACACATGGCCTATGTAATCTGAACTACACAAAAAGTCATCAGACTTGAAGAAAAACACATTGAAAATATATTAATTCATTTGTTCATTTGTTCGTTTATTCGTTCTACAGATTTTTAGAACATGTCCCCTTAGGTTAAGAGTTTAATTTAGTTGATAGAACTCATCTCAAAGATGAAGAAAGCAGAGTGAATATGTAACAGTTATACGTTAATCAGAGTCCACAAATGTCTGTGGAATTTCTATATTGAATCATCAGTGTTAAAAACTTTTTTTTTTCCTTTCAGAAGCAGAGTTCTCATCACCATTTCTAATCCTTTCTTTTTTGAATCATTCAGCATCCTTCTTCATCCCCCTAACATTTCAGTGTTTCCCCTTCCTTGTAAGCATTTGCCTTCCTAAAACATCTTACAGTTTTGTCATTGGTGGTTAATTTTGTATGAAGTTATTCCTGGTGAAATGTTATTGGTTGATAATACCTGGAAGCTTCTTTTCTAAATACAATTTGCATTTGGCTAGATTTTTAATGTTTTGAAGGAAAAGAAGAACTATCAGAGAATAGGTCAGGATCTCTGAGGAGCCAATATGCAAGATACTTTTGTTGTGGAGGAAATTGTAGCACCTGTCGCTGCTGAGCAGAAGTTGTGTGTTTTTTTAATGGACCCACCAACACGTTTTAGAAAAGCTATAAGTACATGGACTGGTATTGATGCCTAGCACTTCCTCCTCTTTTCTAAGTGTAAATTTAAGTTGCATTTGAAAATCACAGTTAATTTTCCAGTCTTCGAATAGTGTAAAACATTATCTTGGGTCTCTGTTTGTTTCAAGGTAAATACATAAAAAGGTCCCAAGTGTTCAGGTCATGCCCAGCACCAGAGTTAACTCTTGAGCATTATTTACAGGGGGTGAATTATCTTCGAGACTCTCATGGCCTGGCTGCTTCCCAGCGTCCTGGGAGATGTAATCAGTTATTTCTAAACAATAGATTGTGGCGGGAACTCAGGTAAGCGGCGGGTTGACTGCACCCAAGCTGTTGATTTAAGTTGTCAGGAGAGCTTGACTCATTCTCAGAAACTAATACCGATTTGGGTCAGCTGACTGAACCGTAAACCTTTACCAGTAAACTCTGCTTCTTCTGTGTGTGAAGAGGGAGGGCATGACCCTTCTGGCTCCTTTCCCTCTCCCCTTGCTCATTGCAGCCTCTGCAGCAGGCCAGTGATGCTCTTTATGCCTGTGGCTGTGCTCGGGCATCAGCCTCTTCATACCACTTATGTCCCTCACTGCCTCTCTAGCCACCTCCCTAAGCCATCTGCTCATGGACAGCCTGCTTTGTAGTTTTGATATTTATAACTTTTGCTGGTGATAGTTAATAAGAAGCACATTAGTAGTCACCTTATCATACTCCACATCTATATAGTCCTTCATGGTTTTCATAGGCAACTCATATCTGTCCAATGTATTTTAGACTGGGGCAGGGCAGGAATTATGTGGCATCAGCATTAATCATCCTTCTTACCTTTGATTAGATCATTCATGTTAAATACTGGTTTGAAGAGTGATCTAAGGTTGAAAGCATGAGGATAAATACATATAAAACATTAGCAATTTGTTTAATGTGAGTTTTTCAGAAATGTTTGAAGATGAATGTTTCTCAATTCATAATTTATTTTCCCCCATTAGCCTTTGAAAATAAGTAGTAGCAATTTAAAATTTAGACACACTCACAAATGGAAATTGGTTACTCTTTGGATACCATTTTAAATTTATTTACTCTGGGGTGCTATAAAGCCCATATTTATTTGTTGCAGTAGGTCTACGTAAGAGATACTTCAATGGTGAGGTGCTGTGAGGAAATGAACTGAGGGTAATCCAAGGTGACTGTCACCTTATACCCTCCTGTTAGTACCTGGTTTCGTCTTAAGAAACCTGGAAGACTGTTTTGATAAGAATTGCCTTTGTGTTCTTTCTGTAAATTAATTTTTTTGGCATGGAAAGGCAAGAATGTTCAGGTTCTTTAAGTGCATAATGTCAAATTATCTTCTTTTGTCATGCCTTTGTCAAACTTCAGATCCTGGTCTCTTTTCAGTTAAGAGCATGAAAGTCTCAAAATGTTAATGATTTGTTTATAAGTTAAAGGTGGTTCCATTTTCCAATGACTAGAATTTTGTCTTCTAGAAAATTTGTCTGCTAAATTTTTCCAGGATCTTATTTTATCTTCCAATTTAGTTTTTATTTACCTAGGAGTTCAAATTTTCACCAAGAACAGAAGAAAAAACATTGGTACAACATAAATTTTAACTATACTTCATAGCCATTTAGTTTCTCCATGGCAAAACAGGAGTAAATCCATCAGGTCTTCTATTGTTTCTTGCTGTGCCATTCACTTTAATAGGACACATCAGTTACTCACAGGTATAAGACTGCAAAAGAAAGTTACAGTTGCTTTTTTTGGTTCCAACAGTATCTTCAAATGTCTTCTACCTTTGATAGAAGAACAATTTCATGAGTTTTAGTGTCACATTTCCTTTTATATTGATTTGTAAATTAATATGTAATGGAGATAGTAACAAAAGACTTAGCAGTAATATTTTAACCAAGAGAAGAATGATATCCATATTTTCTTCTGTTTATATCTCCTAGATTTTACTTTGCTGCTATGACATGAGGATTAACTTTAGAGATGAGTCAGTGAAAAATGTAAACATTAAAAGTAATTTTCCTTTTTGGGATAAAGTATAGAACACTTTAATGTGTAACATGTGTCAGTATATTTTTAACATATTAATAGTATTTATTTATCCTTACACTTAAGAATTGAATAGTTTGTTGAGAAACATGAAATGTGTGACTTTTAGAACTGGAGAAATTTAAGAGAATGGAAAAAAATTAATGTAGAAAAATAAGATGACATCACTATCCCAAATCCCTGTCTCATACACTTCCTAAACTCAGACTACAGAGTTCACGATAAGCCTTCCAGGATTCAGTGCAAATAGGGAAATAATGATGATTTACATAGTTTGTAAAATTCAGAATGTCTGTTTAATAAGACCTAAAATCACTGATATTTCTTGCATAGAGGCTCAAGCAACAGTTCTGCCGCTACCTTTGCTGTAACACACCATGAACTCATGAATAGCCGCATGAGAGCTGTTTCCCTTTCTTTTCACTGGAGATGAGAGAATATTCATTGGGCATGAGAGAATGCCAAATCATTCTTCGGAAAATGTCCAGTTAACAGTCTTCTCATTGTCTGCCTTAACACAATACATTTAGACCATCTAGAGGACTGATGGACTCCACATCCTTCAGCCAGTCCTCTGCTGTTTCTCACCATTTTTGATAACTGTTTGGTAGCCAGAATTTTTATATTGCATCATCTGAACTACACATAGAATAAATATGTGTTTTGTTGTTAATTAAAAACAGATCCATGTGCTAGAAAAAAATAAGTCCCCCTTCTGAGCTAACTTTAATCCTTATAAAGTTGGTATGAAATAAATAATTTTAAAATTGGTTCTAGTTGTTACTTGTACAACTAGCACCCTGTTCTTTCCTCTCCCTGAAATTCTTTTTGCCTTTTGGATCATAAATTTGGACTGAGCTGGTGATGTTTTTTTTTTTCTTTAAAGATTTATTCATTTTTGCATACATAAATGGGGTACAGGCCAGAGATGTGGGGAAGAGAAGATTCACTAGAGACAGAGGGAACAGAACAGGCAAGGTTGGGGCCTCCCTGGTGGCACAGTGGGTTGAGTGCCACACTGTGAAGCTTCTACTGCACAGCAGCAAGTTTGATTCCTGGCCAGGGAGGGGACCCACATGGCGCAGCAGACCTCTCCTGCCTTGCCCACTGCTCCCCTTAGCAGTAGCAGTGTGTTTCAGTCGGTCTGCCTGTTCTGCTCCCCACTCTGTCTCTGGTGAATCCTCTCACCTCCAGCACCTTTAAAGATAAATAAATCTTTAAAAAAAAAAAAAAGAACAAGCAAGGTTGACTGAAATACACTGCCAAAGGGAGCAGCAGGCGAAGCAGGGAAGGTCTGCTGCTCCATGTGGGTCACCTCCTTGGCTGGGGATCAAACTCCTGCTGCAGTGGCCAAGGATGCCCCACAGTGTGGCGCTTAATCTCTTGCACCACCAGGGAGGCCCCTGAGGTGGCATTATCTCTTATTAGTGTTAATAAATGGATTTTTTTTTTCTGATTAGACATACTCTTACCTATATTCTTTTCTGTGTGTTTTCAGTTCCATTTATTTTCTAGAGGCATACTTGTCCATTCTAGTTTTTGTTTTTTTAATCATGATTTGGTTTTGCTTGTTTATTTTTATTACAGATTTAAACATTTTTTTAAAAACTGCAAAGGTTGGATGAATGTTCCTGTTTTTCTTCTTTCTCGAACTTTCAGACCACTTCCTCTGACTTTTTTTTCCATTTGGAGATACACAGATTTTGTTGTGTTGCTTATTTGTGGATAAGAAGGTAATGAGCAAAGAAATGAAAATTAGCAAATAGGCAGTATTTAAACTGTTATTTTCTCAGGCCCTATAAGCTAACATTTTTAGAGCACTTTGAATATGTAAGAGCTCTAATTATTCTCTTTGAAATAGTGGTTTTATAAATCCCTGCTCCTATTTCTAGCTGCAAAGAAATTTTTGAAGAGAAAGGAAGCTTCATTCCATTCTAAGCTTCCCTGACAGCTTGCTTATTCATCTGCTTGCTCTTGTTGGTTTATATCATGGACATGGAACAACTTTATAGAGAAAAAAAAATACAATGAAAGTTTTATTTCAACTACTTAAATTGTTTTCTGAATTTAAACTGAACAGCAATAATTTGAATTTACTTCTCATTATTTTAAGTGATTGTTTCTTTGATTTAATGCTTTCCGTATACTTATCATCGTTAGATCACATTTTATTTTGTTAGGTTTACATTTCCTTCTATGCTTAGTAATTCCTCACTTTAAACATTTGGATTGTTTTCAATTTCTAACTATTGTGTGAAGAGATGACTAAAAATGCCTTTTCCTTTTTCTAAAGTAGAGACCATAGGAGCAAGTAAAAATTCATTTAAAGCGTGTGGGTGTATAAATACTTAAAGTGTATGTATTATTGCAGCTACATATTAACATTAGATAATATAAAACTAAGCTACAGTACATTTACACTTTCTGTTCCATAGAATTACTAGAAGTAAAGTGTATGTGTTTTTCAAAATATACAATATAATTTTGTGGGATTGGTTTGAAATAGACTGTGAAGGCTTCTATTTAAAGTGTTGTTGAATTAGAATAGCACATTTATTTTTTTAAGATTTATTTATGTATACAAGAAATGGGGTACAGGCCAGAGGTATGGGGATGGTGAGAGGATTCCCCAGAGACATGTTGGGGAACAGAACAGGCAGATTGACTGAAATACATTGCAGAGGGGAGTAGAGGGTGAGACAGGAGAGGTCTGCTGTGCCATGTGGGTTACCTCCCTGTCAGGAAATTGAACTTATGCTACAGTGGTTATAGATATGGTTGTGACTTAACCCCTTGCGCTAACAGCGAAGCCCAGAATAACATATTTAATCTTTATTTTTCCTATCTGAGTTTTGACTGAAAGGATTAGAACAAACTCTTAACATTCACTTTTGCTCTAAAATTCTATCACTTTAACAACTGGAAACACAATTTTGTTGTTTGAAATGATAATACAGATTTATTACTGTATATTTGCTGTTGTGATATATTTTTGATCTTATCTTTAACATACTTACTGATGAATCATAACCAGGAGTGAAACAATTAATGTCTGTGTGACTCCTGTGGGAAGACACAAGACTTTTCAGATACATTTTCCAGGAATTTATTTTGGCGAAAAGTGGAGACTGCTCATGTATGAAAGCACACACATATGCAATCGCAAGTAAGATGTTATCAGAGAAAATAACGATACCTTTCTAGACACTTCTTAATCTGTTATTGGGCAGGATTTTATGAAGTATTTTGCACATATACAATAATGACTACCTGTCAGCGTCCTATAACTCTTCAGTGAACTTAAGCCCTCCTTATGGTCTCTCTTTCCTCTTCTTTATCTTTATATTAACTCCCATCACTTGATCTCTCCTAATTCTTGAATCTTCTGGCTTCCACCTGGCCTCCATCTCGTGGTCCTCAGTATTAGCCATGTCCTTTGATAACAGCTTCACATTCTTGCATTTGTAATCCTGTTCACCCCTAACCTTGGCCCTACTACCAACGCCCACTTTTCACCCTCCATCTTGCTGAATATGCTAAATATGACTAGTGGTGTGACGTATTTAATTTCTACCAAGCCTACTTTGACACTCATTAGTCTATGTTCATTTTTAATCTTTTTAGTTCCTCGATCTGTCCAATCTCCAATCTCTTTCATTCATTTCAAGTATAATACTCTAACTTAACCTAACATTTTCAACGTAACAATGAGACCTCTCAGCAAGTACCACCTCAACTCACCACCTACAAGACTCCTGCTTGTGTCATCTGAAATCTATGTCCCTGGAGCCTGTGGAGGAGATCACTAGGTCCAGGTTGGTAAGTAGGGTCAGAAAGGGAGAAGTGCAGGTGAAGTAAACCCTGGAACTGAGGGGAAGTTTGAGAATCCAAGAAAGACACATGGGCCCAGGGACTTGGATTCTGAAGAAGGCTGGTGTGATAGGATCACCTGGGCAGAATGGAGTCACATGATAAAGGGAAACCTGGGGGTATGTTAATAAAGCATCTTGTATGAACTATTAAAAGAAAATTCCTATTAGGTCTTTTTTTTTTTTTCTGATTCTGACTCACCTCCCCATTTCCAACAATAATAATAGCTACTATTTAAGGGTTGGCTCTGTGCCTGGTGTTGTCTCATTGGACCCTCCCAACATTCAGCTAGTTAGGCGTTAACCTCAATTGTAAACTAAAGCATGGAAGCGTGAAGAGTTTCAAGATCATATGGCTGGTTTCTAAAGTATCTATTAGACTTTTTAACCTGAATGTCCCATTGTGACTTCAAATTCAACTTAGCAAAAATCATATTCCCCTCTCCAACCCATACTCACTACTTTAAGCCTCTTTTACTTCTCTTCATTATAGTTATGCTTTCAAAGTTACCAAGACTAAACCTGGAAGGCACTGAGACAAAGCTAGAATCCTTGCTCTAGGCATCCAGAATCTAACTGGTTGTCACTACTTTTTTTTTTTTTTTTTGTAATGATGTAATTACTCTCTAAATGAACAAGAGAAAGGGGAGACAAAGTGAAAGGACAGGAGTGTTGGAGACAGGTGATGGAAGGTGGGTCACTGAAAAGCACTATTTCATTGGAGTTAGCTCCAACACTAACATTTAAGACTTGCCCTTTAGGATAAACAGAGTCATATATATGGATTAATTGCCCTGACTTCAAAATTGTATGATCACATAAGGTTTAGTTTTCCACTAAATCCTTTCTTTTGATGCTTTTCTGAAATCATCTATTATGTCATGATGATCTTTTAAAAATTTACATTGCGATAGGGAATATTTGCACTTGGAAAAGGCTACATACAAAAGTGGGTCTCCCACCCCAGCTCCTAAACCTTTCCTTCTCTGGGGTATCCCAGTTTGGCAAGGGTTGATTCTCTTTTCCATTAAAGCTGACAAGGGTAATAGTGGATGTTTAGGACTTCACTCATTTCATTCTTTGTGTATTCATTTTTAACTCCCAGTTAAAACTTACCTTTATTTTAATGGCTCAAAATAACAAAGGTTTATCATCCGACAGTTTTTCTATAGCAGACAACTGGCATGGTGTGACTGGGTTTCTGCTTAGACTGTCTTAGTAGTCTGAAATTCACACATTGACCAGGTCATCACTTGTATAAAATTTGAATAATACTGGAAAATCTTCAGCGACCCAAGGCTTCTCCATAGATCCAGAGCTACCTAGCCGTTTAGTCCGCCTTTGCTTATTGTGACTTCTGTCTCTGTTAACCCAGGAGTTTCCTGGTTTGTGCTGTCCTAGCATATTTTTCAACAGCCCCTTCCTTTTACTCCACAGCGTCTGTGTTTGGCGTACCGATAGAACAGGTATACAATCCATACTCTTTAGGCCTAAGCAAGTCCCATCTTTCTCAGCCATTTTTCTTTACCATTGTGATCATGTTCTTATACTGACAACTCAGACTCTTAGCTCATCTCATCACATAATTTGTCATGTCAACAATTAAGGGAAAAATATCATTAATAGTGTCAAACACAGTGAGTATATCAAGTGGGATTAGAACAGAAAAGAACGTTCGTGCATTTGCCAGTGATGACAGTATCATTTTTTCACTGTTGGGCCAGGAACCAGGATATAGAGGGTTTACTAGCAAGTTAATAGTAAGAAAGTAGGATGGAAAAGGAGGAAATATATTTGGAACCAACTAAGGAAAGGGTATGGAGGAATTAGAAACTGGGTTGATCTGTTCCTTAATATATATGGGCTTGAACTATATGAGAATATGGCAGTGGTAGAGAGAAAAGTAAGCATGAAGACCAAGAAAGGCCCATCAGGAACTCTAGAAGAATGAAACACAGATCACTGTTTTAAAGAAAACAAACAGACAATGGGGGAGAGATACAGATTGTAATTAAACTAAACTACATTGTAATGTGGATAAAGACAACATTCTGGCATTACTAGATGTCCTCCATCATCTCAGTTAAAAAACCAGTGTTTTCTTCTCTACCACTTGTTGGTTTTGCAACTTTTATTCATTTGAAATCCACAGCTTTACCTTTGAGCCATCATTGTTTTTTCTCTAGAGATTCTAACTTCCGTCACTTTAAACTAATTTCTAATAAAACATATTTATAAAATAAAAATCAGTGCTTGGAATCACACCTGTTTAATTTCAAATAAGTGGCCAATTAAAGCAGCTCGTAGATGAGCTCGTCTAATAGGTTTTATTTGACAGAGATGAATACAGTTTTTTAAAGCGCACATGAAGCTTGATCCCAAGGCGGCTCTGCACCTAATCAAGCTGGCCAGGTCACTAAGGAAAACATCTGTTTTGTTATCAGGCCAACACAAACTGCCTACAAGTTCAATACATAAAAGACTTGTGCATGTGAACATAGGGTTAGTTTAGTACAGCTGTTCGTTCATCCAAGCAAAAAATGGATAATCTAATCTCAGCAAATTATTTTTGTTGTTATTTTAAAATAAGCAATTTTCCAATAACGGACTGTGACATTTTCCCTATCTAAACGAAAGACATGAGTACAAAAATTCATTTTAGGAATTTTATTTGTCCATTGTAAACTCAATTACTGTTAAAGTCTTCCAATCTGTAAATCTTACAGTATGGTAGATTGTCTATACATCATGTAGAATGACATAATGTTTGTTTTTTTTAACTTGTGCTTAATTTAATGAAATTGAACAAATTGAAATAGCATATTAAACATTTCCATATTGAAATATTTGTTCTGTTAATGTTGTGCATGTTGATGTTTGTGCTTGAGATTCAATATGGATTTTATTTCAGCATCTACAGCTCTTTATCAACAGCAATCTTAAGCAATCACAGGAACATCTAATCACAGGAACATATAATATATGATTAACATTAAATAATTGCTTTAAAAGTTAAGTTCCTGAGGAGCAAAATTCCAAGTTACATGATTGACGACTGGGTCTGTTTAAAATCCTCTGAAATTCTACTTATAGAATTTATTCAGAATAAAATGCAGGCAGTCCTTCAGCCACTTTAGCTAGCATCCTACTGGGGACCTCCCAGATGCTCATGTTTTTCTTTGTATTTAAAAAAAAAAAATGAGTAGGCAGTCATAGATTTTTGTTTCTTTTAGTTTAGCTCATACTTAAACTTTCCATATATATTTAAAATTATTTGACATCACTATAAAAGCATCTAATCTAGGGGTAAACAGACATTTTTAGGTAAAGGAGTAGATAGTATTTTAGACTTCATAGACCAAGCAACAAAATCAAGGATTATCTGGCTGCCTGTCTATGACCTGTCTATTCACCTACCATATATCTATAAGGAAAATAAATTTCCACTGATTTTTTTATTAATGAAATTGAAAGATATAATAGTAATATAATATTTAAAATATAGACTTTTAGTAAGGAGAACGGAATTACTGGGATAACATTTCATTTATTAGATTCACGGTATAGTATTCCCTATCATCAGAATCAGTTCCTAATGTTCATTTATTAATGTTGTTGTGTAGTGAGCGTTTGTATATTTCTATCTTAAGAATGTCTTCTCGCACAGTGACGATGCTGACTAGTAATATCAATTCATGATATTTTTACATTGAGATTTTAGTTGAACAGTATCACTTAAGGTCATTTATAGAATACTGTTGATTCTTCTCTTACCATTTGCCTTTTATCAGATCACTGACTTCCACTTGAAGTGTAGGTGGAAGCCCTTCTCTCAGTCATAGTGAAGTGGATTTAAAAATACAGACATTTTCTTTTGCACTTGCATTGAGGTATGAAAAATACTGCTTGAATTGTATTATGGGGCTCAGAAAATAAATCTGCTATAAATTTGTGTGGGAATGGAGAGCCCATTTTTTACTTTAACTTTTGCATAAAAACAAATTTGGTCACATGATTTTAGATTGAATTCATTATGAAGTATGAAATCTGTAACAGATGCCATTTAGGCCACTCAGTATTTGATGATATAGTTGACAGTGGTTCTTTTCATTGGGATAACTTTGACTATCAGCCCTGAGCTAAAAAAATACCCACAATATAACATTTTCACTGCTAAACCTTCTAAGTGATTTATAAGGCAAATCAAAATACCCAGCTGCTGTTTCTGACAAAACAGAAATTTAAAAAAACAAACAAAGAAAGAAAAGCGGAAAGTAGAGGACTGAAGAATGGGTGGGAGATAAGAGTTTTGGATGAGCAGTGAGGAGGGATGCAGGCTAGAGGGTATGGGGCTACAAGTTAATGGAACTTGATGGAAGTTGGTTTGAAATTCACAGTAGACTCTGCTCACTCACTAACATGTAAGATTCAGATATTTCCCCAAAGTACCTGACGAATAATATAATTGTCTTACATTTTCACAAGGTTATAATATTGTGGGGTTTTTTTGCAAAGATTTATTTATGCATATAAGAGCTGGGGTGCAGGCCAGAGTTGCAGGAGGTGAGAGGCTTTACCAGAGACAGAGTCGGGAGCAGAATAGGCTGAAATACACTGCTGAGGGGAGTGGTGGGTGACGCAGGAGAGGTCTGCTGCACCATGTGGGTCCCCTTTCTTGTCGGGGATCGAACTCAGAGTGCAACGCTCAACCTGCTGCGCTGCCGGGGAGGTGCAAGGTTATAAATTTGTCTTACCTGATCCTTTTTTGTGTTTCACACCTGATTTTAGCCACCGTCAGTTGTATCACATAGCAGATTCCACTTCAAGTTGTAATGAATTTTTGTGTCCTCAAGTTTCCTGAAAATATTCTATCTGATAATTGTTCCATGCAGACTAGTTATAGAGGGTAAATTTCAGTCAGTTGAATTTTTGCATTGACTCTTCAAGTAAACAATAACAGTTTGACAGTGCCAGCAACATCTCCTTTCACCAAAACCAGGGATAGTTCCTCAAAATCTTTACTGTGTTTCCTAATTGTTGATGCTGGCTCCAGTAGCTTCAATGCAGTGTAGGTATCACACTGAGAAAAAGTAGTGGGAAGAGATGGGACCAGAGGAATTGTATTATGATGAGCTCTCTTTGCTTGCCTTTTATAAAACTTGAAACATATCTTCCCGGACATTGGTGCTCTTGGATTTTGTTTGGCCTCACAGTCCTTTATTGGAAATAAAGAAACTCATAGGAAATTCAGTTTGTAAAAGTTAATTCTGAAATTGTTTGACTGAAAAGTCCTGAATCAAAGCCTAGCACCCTGTGGCCCTGACGTGCCACTCAAGCTCTTTCCCCTTAGTCTTTTTTGCAGAAAAGTTTGAAAACCATTATTTGTGATAAGATGCACTTGGAGCAAAGGAGCTTTGTTTTAGAAGAGGAAGGGCAAAGTAAGTTGTTGGATGTCCTATAACTTTTTAGACACTGAAAAAAAAATCTATTGTCTCAATTTATTGTCAGTAGGTATTATTGTAATATAATCAGTAGGTATTATTGTAAAACAAGGAAAAGAAAGCTCAAGTATATTTTCAGGTAGTTGTTTTTAACATATTGCCACTTAAAGTATCTAGATTATCTGGAAGCAGTACTATCTTGGAGAACTGTCTGCCGTGATGGGAGTATTCTCTATGCTGCCAAATATGCTAGAAATTAGCCATTTGTGACTATTGAACAGCTAAACGATAGCTAATGAAACTCAAGAACTAAATCTTAAATTTTATTTGCTTTCAATTCATTTTAATTGAAATAGCTACAGGGAGATAACATTTCCTGTATTTGGAAACTTTAGCTCTCTATAAATCTCGTTCAGAATAACTTATTCTCCATGATTCTACCTTACTTTACCATTTGTTGTGAAATTGTGTAGATTACTATGTAATTTGCATAGACTGTTTTGTTAAATATATCACATGACTGATTTCAATTTCATCTTTCTGATGAAAATTTGATAATCAGAACTCAAAATTATTTATGGGATTTTATTTTTCCTTCTTAAAAAGGGGATTAATGAGACTTCCAGTGTTTCATTATCATCTATAAGTACTACCTTGTGCTAAGCACTGAACTAGACCCTGAGAGTATAGTAGTAGCAAATAAGACAGACAAGGCAGTCTCCCAGGAACTCCACAGTCCTGGTAGAGAAAACTTAGAAATAGCAAGCAGTTATAATAGAACACTGGAAAATGCTTAAGAGCATAATAGTTTGAAAAAGGCACTGAATATAGCTTATTCAGGGAAGGTTTCCTAGAAAAGATTCTCTGTAAATAAAAACCTAAACACTGAGTGCGAGTTAACTCTGACTTGGAGGAACAGTGAGACTATTACGTGCCTTGGAGGCCTGCAGGCTAGAGGGCGTGGGGGACTTTGTGAAGATGGAATGGAAATTCAGTGTGACTGGATGGCCATGTGGAGCCTGAATGAGGCCTTCCATAGGAGTCAGTTTCTGGGGCACACAGTGGAGAGGGTAGGGTAGCTGGTAGGTGAGTAAGGGGAAGGGAGGGGGGTAATAGCATAATGAGCCCAAATCATATACCTAGAAGATATTTAGAATTTTCTGAAAGAAATTTTTTCCACAGTGGTATTACTACATATCTTATTAGCCATGCTTACTTTCAGTCCTACCCTATGACTAATTAAATCTAACATCAGAGAATTTTCTGAATTTATCATCTATAAACCTCATTTTGGTAACAGCATTGCTTAAGAGTGACTATTCACAGATGAATATTATATATTCTCACATTCGGCATTTTCACTAAGAAGTGTATCTGCAGAAGCATTGTGCAAATTGCGTAAATTAATATTGGTTGATGATAGTGATACTAGGGATTTCACTCAACAGCGAGTTTTCTTCTCTTAGTACTGTTATCCTAATGGAGAACGGTAAGCTGCCACTACTCCTGCGGCTCACCATTAAGCTTTATATTGATAGTGAAAAGCCAGCTTAGAAATTAGCACATTTAAGGTCTAAATAGAACATCTAAGGCCTATATCTTTATGCAGTAATTTTGTATGGTTAATTTTTTGCTAATTATTAGTGGACTTCATATATCAAAAGGATTTATTAATTTTATGTTTTTGCAAGCGTGTCTGTGCCTACAGAAATCACTCATTTTTTTCTTAGGGAAATGCAAAGTGTGCTTGTAACATGAGGGATGGAACTGTATGAACCAGTGTCAGTCAATAGACATGCCGTATAATTTTCTCTATTTTGATGTCTACTATTCCAGTTTTTCTGTCCATGCATGACAGTTTTAATGTTTTACACGGAAGAGTTGTAAAAAATTAGTGTAGATTCAGTGGCTGGTTTTGTGCAGCAAACATTAAATCAGTTCCCATGAACAGCCCCCTGGTGCAACCCTTAATAAATGCAAACTTTATTTTTAGTAATGACCTTTCGTAATGTGAGCCTTGATCCGTTGAGATGCTGTTCACTTTTGATGCATCTCCAAATCCTTTTTTTTATGCATTTTAAATCAACACACGCTTGCTCTGAATTTATGCATGTGGATAGACGGAGATGTAATTTAAACACATCTGTTCAAATATGCATTTCAGATCAACTTGGTGCCGGTTCTCATAATGCAATGGAGTTTTTGACGGGTATTATATCCCTAAAGTACACAACAGATGGTATTTATTAGAGAATGAATAGAAATGAAGTTTAAAGATGTTGGGCTTTTTGTCTTAAGTCACTTGTTTTTTAGTCATAAAACAATAATGGTCTAAAGTCCTCTGCCCCCATGATAAAGCTTTGCATGAGATTCTTCTCTTTGGAATGTATGTTTCTCAGTCAAGATGAGGGTAAAAGTACTTTTTGTTGTTGAATGATCACCATCGCTGAGAAAGTTAGATGAGAAAGGGATAAAGCAAATAATGGACCACTAACAATTAGATACTGAGTACAATAAATACTTTGTAGGTCACATACATAATGGACTTAAATAGGTGGGGATACATTCACTACAAATCCTCATTCACTTTATTTAAGTCCACACCAATGAATAGTTTCAGATTTACTAAATACTATGTAACACTAAAGGATCATGATTTCCATGACTAGAATGATATTTTTTATTAATCTCAAAACCTTTCTGCCTAAATACTTTTAGGAAGAAGAAATGAAGCCATATCGCCTTAATTTGGTCATCTGACACCAGTATACAGAAACTTATTACCTTTCAGGTTGACCATTTGCAATTGTGAGCTATAAGAAAGTGCTCTTGTCATTTCAGCAAATGTGGAAAAATATGACATAAGCATCTATTTTTTGCTTTCCTCAGTCCCTGTACCCTCGCTTCTTTAAGCATCCTGCCCCCCGTGTGCCTTCATGCCCACACCTGCAGATGACAGGCTGACAAGACTGCACAGCGCATGTGATGATGAGCCCTTGATGGGAGAACGGTGACTGTGGCAAAGCTTTCAGAGTTGTGCTCACTAGCTTTTAACACTGTTTCCTGCTCCAGAATTTATAACATCAGGAACCTGTTCCAAGGAGCTGGATCAAGCATAAGAAAGAAATTCTATATTTGCATGTCTTTTTCTTGCATTTGCTATGAAGCTATATTCTCACATCTACAATCAGATGCAAGTACACCAGACTGAGGTTACTTGTGAGCTATTAATGACTTCTACAAACAACACCGCAAATAAATCTTTTTCTCAGAGATTGAGACAGAGGGAGTGCAAAAGGAAAGTGATGATTTGTGAGGTAACCTGCAGTTATGTTAGGCAGTAATAGAAAACATTTTAAAATATTTGAAATAATATAATTGCTTTGCACTGGGAACACGTACATGAATAAAAGATGTTAGCAGGTGTCCTGCTCGTATGGAATCTCATACTGTTGTATTTATTAGAAATATGCACACCATCAGCAGATTTAAATTTGTAAGAAGTAATCGAAACAGAAGGTTTGAATAAAAAACTCGGGTTTAAAAATCATGTAACTCCTTTAAACTGAATTTCTGGTTTAATAAAATGCAGTTCTGGTATCCGGTTACCTTTTTATCTCACATTTTTTTCAGTTATGCTGAGAATCATATTTTTTGGTATTTCAGATTTTTTTCTTTAAGATACTTTGTGCATATACAGTACTTGCCTGTAATGTTTGATTTGTCCATTGCATATTTGATCAAGGTTTTTGTGGCATTTTTAATTTTTGATTAGGCACTTAATATTTCATATAGCTCTGGGTTATAATTTTTTATGGTTAGTAGCATGCAAGCTTGTAAACATCACATTGTTATAGTCAGAGTGTAAAGACACATTGATTATTTGTTCGTGTTCATCAGAAAATTGATTTTTAGACAATAAATTACATGCGTAACAGTTTTAGCTATAAAGGAATAGTCCTTTAGAATGCACTTTTCTTTTTGGTGAAGTATTTTTCTTTGATACTGTTTTGTTCCCTTGCTGTTTTAAATACCAACGAAAATAGAGTGCAAGCGCTCAAGTCTTAATTCGTTCTGAGTCTGCTGCAGCACACGTATTGTGGCCCTCTTGCTTTTATTTAACTTTAAACTCACCTCCTGCCCACCACCACCACCTTTCACTCTACCCCTCCACCTCTGGTAGCACTTTCCCACTTTACCTGGGCATGTAAAAAGTAGCTGTGAAGTGGCTTCCGCCCTCACTGTGCTTCAAGTTTAGCAGGTGTCAGCCAGCACTCTGTCAACTTCGGTGCTCTGCTAGGCACCTGGACTAATGGCCTCACTTCCCTCACAGGCACCGGCTGAATCATCTTACAAACAGACACTTTAAAGGTGTTGCTTCCCACAAAAACCTTTGGTAACTCTTTTTGCCACACTACTACATGCCAGTCCTGACCTCCCTCTTAGCTGTTCAGTATACCCATTCATGCTTGCCACGTCCTATGGTGTTTGTTGTTTATTTCTTTTCTACCTGGATGCCTTTGCTCTTGCTTCCTCTTTTATTCAGAGTGTATATTCACCTTCTCGCTGTATCTGTGCTGTCCAATATGGGGACCACATGGGTCTGTTGAGCATGTGGGATTTGACAACTCCAGGTTGAGATGTGCTATGAGTATAAAGTGCCTATCAGCTTTCAAAGACATGGTGTGCAAAAAAGAGCGCAGCATATCTCATTAATTTTTATGGTGATTATATATTGAAATGATAGTGCTTTTGTATATTGGCTTAAATAAAATAATTCACCTGCTTATTGAATGTGACTACTATAGAAAAGTTAAAATAACTGATGTTGCTGGCATTTTATTCCTATTGGATTGCACCCTGTCTTATTCTGCCTCTCTTTAGCTCCTTTGTCACTTTCCTGAAGGCTTCTTGCATCTAGCTCCCCTCTCTGTTGCATTACTGTTGGACTTATTTTTAATGCTCACTTAGCACTTACGTATGTGTCTTGCGTTACATATCAGGAGATAGTATGGCGCTGACCTCAGAGTTTGGAACCAGGATGCCTGGATTCAAGTCATAGTCCTGATGTTAACTGATGTTGTGCCTTGAGATAGTCATTTGACCTTCTGAGCTTCAATTTCCTCATCTGTAAAACAGAGACAAGATTAATAGCTGCCTTACAGAACCACTGGATTCAGTTAGTTAATCTGTGGAAAGCACGTAACAGGGCCTGGCACAAAGTACAATACATATGTCTTCTATACTGACTAGTACTACCGGTATTGCATCTAGTAGCTGTGTTGCTACTACACCTCAGTTGAAGGCTCTGAAGGCACGTATATGTAGCATCTTCTTGTCTTTATGAAGCATAGGGCTGACACATAGCAGGTCTTCCTTCTAGGACAGTGGTCAAATTCAGTGTTGTGAACTCATCAGAGGACAAATTGACTCTTGCATCCATGTTTAAAAAAAACAACTCAGTAGGAGGTGAACTTGATCAGCATTTGAATTTCCTTCAGCTCCCCTTGACAGTGGTTCTTTATGCATTCTATTTTCATTGTCCTCAGGGATACTTCCGAGACTGCCTCTTCCTCCTTTCGTAAAGCAGCTTGGAGTCACTTAATAGTGTGCCTTGCCTGTAGTCTTTCACACTTGTCTCTGCGCTTGTGTACCTCTGGATATTATTCTGTTCCCTAGTCCTTAACCTAGTGATAGCTTGTGCCTTTGTATTTTGCTGTCCTGGTCATTTTCTTGTGTTTCTGTGTTATATTCAGTTTGTTTCTGTCCACATTTTATAAAAGCATCATCATGCAATTCAAAATGGTTCCCATTTAAGACTAGCTGGCAAATGTGACTTTGTCTTTGGAGGAGTCCACTGTGCAGGAGCTCTTGTCACTGACCCTGTGGCCCTGAGTCTTGCACCTTTGACCATGAGCTGGTTATTAATTGTGTGGTACCACCTGGGGTCTCTTCATTTGCTTTTTGGATCAGATTGATTTTGTTAAAGCTGTTTGTTAAAGGAAGTGTTAGCTATATTTGGAGTAACACACATAGATTACAGTGGAATATAAATTCTAGTGATGTCACCTTTCGGTTAATTTTAACAGAGTTCACATTAGAAGTAGTGGCAAATTGGGGCTCTTTATACTTTGTCATATCCACACACCTCTACATTTCTTCCTGTGTCTTCCGCCTATCCTATGCTGGAACTAGTTTCATTTTCTCTAAATAAATCCCATTTACTCAAACCCTCCCCTCCTTACCTCATCCTTCTCCCTTGTATGAAGCCTGGTACGGGGATAAGATGAGTGTTCACCAGCCCTAGCAGCTGGCAATACCACACAATCAGTGTGCTCTGTTTCTCCGCCTTGGCCCCTTACGTTGTAGGTGTTCAGCGATCACTGGTTGAATTAAGTTGTCTGTAAGTCAGATCTTCGCACCTCTACGCCCATCAGAAAGGCACATGCACCCCTGTGCCGTTCACATGTTCACATTGCTGATCACAGACACAATTTTTTCTCCTTGACTGTTTTAAGATCCTAGTACAAAGCCCTTTGCCTAAGCTCTCAGTTCAGCTGGTTTATTCAAATCCTAATTCTCCTTTGTAAATACTTCCTCCCATTGAATTACTGCAAAGTAGGCATATCATCCCTTCCTTCTCAGAGGGTTGCTTTGATGTCTATGAAATAACACAGAAGGAGGAATAGCAGGATGGGGGCTTTTGCCAGTGTGTCTAACTCTTAATTGGGTCTGAATTATATGAAAGGCAGAGATGATTTGGTTTGGGTACCAGGCTAGCAACCATCCAGGACTTGGAGTTAAATACCGCTGTAGTTATCTAAATATTCTTCAGATTCTTTTGCTCAAAACATGATGTAATGAATGCTGCTTTCTAGACTTTGCATGATTTAGGACATGATGTGAAGTGTTAAAAATTAACAAGATTTTTTTTTTTTTCTCACTGTCTCCCTGAGCCAAGGGCTAGTTATGTCTATTAATGGTTCTAGTCTCATGAGGTCCTATCTCTTTTTCTCTCATTTTGGCACCACTGAAAATGTATGTGATAAAATCTGAGAGTTCATGAATAACTTTTTGTTGGCTACTGGTATAGATATGATATCTGGTGGGGATTTTTTTTTTTTCCTACATTCTTTTCCTTGGCTAGGATAAGCATTAGGAGTCAGAAAACCAAATCTCAGACCTTCTTGCTGTTACCTTTCTCTGTAACCCTGGATAAGTGACCTAATTCTCAGTGTCCTTGTTTTTTAACATGAGAGTAAGAATCCAACAACCGAGGAATGAATGAGAAGATAAAGCTAAGTGGGTAGTTTTGTTACTGAGTAGTTTTGGGGTCATCAGATGGAGCTCCTGCTTCTGGATGTGACTCAGACATATCATTCAATGATGACACCTGACGGTTACTGTTTCTGAGAAAGAAGAGCTTTTGGAATAAATGTATTTGGCACTATTTGGTAGTCACCACCTTCTCTCTGTGGGAGGCAGCTTGTCATTTGAGATGTACTCTGAAAACACAGCTTTTTGCTGTGTGACCTTAAGCCAGTTACTTAATCTCTCTGTGCTACCATTGCCACATCTCTAAAATGAGGGAGATATTACCTCTCTCATGAACTGCTTGAGGATCAAATAGTCAATATATCAAAGAATACCTGATGCAGAGTAAGCGCTCAATAAAATTCAGGATGGTATCAGAAGATGCATGATCAGCCCAATAATGAACTAGTTCATAAGGGACTAGCTCCTGTCTGTTTCTTCCCTAAACAATGACTTGGGGGTTGTTGAAGTGTTACAGTGGTCCTTACCATAATGGCTATGTTTGTGGACTTCAAAATATTTCTTGATTTAGAAGCAGCTACTACCAGCATCAAAGTGGCAGCTAGCTTCCTGGCACTGTAGAGCTGGGCATGTGGCAAGCTGACTGCCTCCAGAGAGCTGTTGTGGCCTGGGCTGCATTGGGTTACTCGAAACCAGGAAGAGCCTCAGAGAGTTTCAGGGGTCGGTGAAGCATGTCTCAGGCAGTGCTTGTGGCTGTGGAGAGCTAGGAAGCAACGCGGCTGACGGACCAGCCAGGCGTGGCATGAGACAGAGCACAATTGCCCTTTCAAAGGGAGAGATTTGGACCAAATGGGGATCCAACAGGAAGTGTCATAAAAAGTGACAGGTCCTTCACATAACAGCTACAGTGTCTAACGAACAGACACATTTCATGTGATTTTTGTGTGGAGAGGACTCTTTGCCACCTGCTGCCTCTCTGCCCCAGCAGCCCTTGTAGATGTTGATTATTGAGGACTGCCGAGAATGTGTAGCATCCAGTTAACAAACAGTCTCTGAATGATGGGATGTACCACCTTCTAGAGCAACTGTAACCTAGAATTAGAGCAGAAACTCCTGCGTCTCAAAAATATTGCTTCAACCTTAGAGTTTCCGTCTTGAGACTTTACCCTCGATCTGCAACAAAAAGTTACAGATCCAGTCAGGTCATTTGAAATTAGCTCTGCATGTCTGTGTTTTAATTATTCCTAGAAATGGGAATTTAAGGTGAATCAGCCACTAGTTAACTAATGCATTTTTAAAAGTACTCCTATGAGAAATGATGGCTGTTAGTCAGCAGGGCCAGTCAGTTCCAGTAGTTGGAACTAGGCAGCTTCTGTGTGGCCTTTTCCACAAAGAGAAATGTGTCACTTATGAAGCACCATGAATTGTCACTCTCTCATCTCCTGTCAGTTCAAGACTGGAAGTTCACTCCTAGGACTTAAAGTTAAAATACTGAGATTGTTACTAGTCAAACAGAAATGAGTCACTCCCTGTGGAGGTCATTTGTTCATCACTGGTTTTTTGCCTATTTTTCCCTGCCCCATCACCTTTAAGTTAATTTGAAGCCGCTGCCGTGGTTGCTACAGAGTAGACTAAGACTCCATCCTTGTCCACCAGGTATTTACGGTTTACTAGGAGTCCTGAGACAAGAAATTGCTGTGAGAAGCACCAGGCAGATTATAGCTCGTCTGCCCAGATGTATATAAAGGAAGGACTGTAAGTCAAGATGTGTAGAGAATATCAAGAAAGAAGTGACCAGGAGAAGGCAGGCCACAGGAGATGGGTAGGGTGGTCAGATGCATCTGGAATGTGGACCAGGACTGCACGGGAAGGAAGTATTCTAGCTTGAATCATGTTAGTGGAGAAGTTGGATAGGACTACATTTCAGAGAGCCCATCATATACCTATATTCTGCTCAAACTCACCCTGGAGTGTCCCTGGAAATACCAAAAATCAGAATTTTGTACCTGGTTGGTTAGAACCTCTCCAGATAATGATTATTTTTGCCTTGATGGATCATACAGTCTCTGTTGCAGCTGTCACAATTACCCAGCCCTGCTCTTGTAGCTGGAGTAGCCTTAGACGGTGCATGACTAGATGTAGCTGTGTGCCAAGGATATTTTATATTATAAGGCAGTCAGTGGCCGAATTTGACTAACGAGCCATAGTTTGCTAATCCTTACTTTCAGGGTAAGCTGAGTTTAAACAAAAGTTCAGCTAATATGGAATAATGGAAATAATCGTGAATAATTCTGTTTTCATTTGGTAGCTCTGGCACACACACTGTATTTTTTCAGTATTATTTACTATGATCTTTACAAATTGTATTTTAGATAATATAAGAGTTGCAATGTACTATCTCTGCACGGCATTTCTTGATGACAGTACTTCCATTAAAAGTAAAAATTGGCCTAATTTCTTATTTACAGTAGATTGTGTATTACGGGCAACTGCATTTTGACTGTGTAATTTTACAAATTATCCTTCCTGAGACCTGATGTTTAGTCACCATTAAAGAATATTATGATTTAGGTTTGCGTCTCTAAAATTTCAGTAAGTGGTTTTTTTCAAAGTTTAATTTTAAAAGATTTAAGATGCTTACCCAACTTTGTAGTTTTTGCCCTGTCCTGATATTCATTTAATTGGTTCTGCTAATGTGAATGCCCTTTCAAATATGAAAAAAATAAAGCAAGAGGGAAAAGTTGATTATTTCTGTAATTGGATTTTCTCTTGAATAAAATGATTTCACCCACTTTATCTTTCTGACTTAAGGGATGGGGGTTGGGGACAAGTCTTCTTTTCATATTATAGTTAGAAGCAGACAGAAAAGGTGTAGTCTATCCCATGGTATCAGGATAGCATATTGGTTTTGGTTGTAATTAATTACTGATGCTGAATATACTCTAGCCCCTGCTTTCATTCCCAAATCTAAATTTCCACTGTGTGCAAAATAATTCCATCCAGGAAGAATTCTAATTACTTTAGTAATTATCGTCTTATCTCTAAATGGAATTCAGACATTTGCTGCAGTTTATGAATGTTAGAAATGTTTCATTTCCTTTTCACCTTGAATAACAGAAAAATACACATTACTGAATCTGGCTTCATTGAACCTTATAATTCATGTTACCATAGAAACAGAAAAACTCATATAAGAATTGTGTTAACAGTACGTAGATAGTAAATAACTTCACTTTAACCAGCAATATCATAAAATGATTTTAATAACAGATGTGTAAAATTTCTGTGAAATTTAATATGGTTCCTTTTAAATATTATAACAATATTATCCAATATACTTACTTTTAATTTTTAAAGCAATATCTTTGGTCTTAGGTAAGGTTTTGTGCTTATTCCAAAATATTTGCAGTAGAATAGAAGCATAGTACTATGGGATGAAAAACTTACTTAGCATAGTATTTATTTAATTTTTAGTTGATAGTGATGAGTCATTTGATTTTTGCTTGAAGCCAAACTGTATATTCTGGATTTATACTGGATTTAGAAATGTAATGGATGACACTAAATTCCTTGGTGTCATCTTGTGTCTACTTGGCCCTTTTTCTTTTGACCTTCATATATACTCTTTCATATATACTTGATCAATTTTTACCACGTACCATGTTAAATGGTTATTTTTGTTTTACTACTGGATTCAGATTTTTTAGAATATTTAAAAATTTACAAAGTTTTAATATATCATTTATCATTTTATCTGTATGTTCTTTCTCCTTGTCTCATTACAGATTATCTTTGTTTCACAGCAAAAAATAAAATGGTAATATTTAAACTGTTATCTGGATTTCTTTTTAGCTTATTGGAAGTAGTTTTATGACTTTTAAAAGTGAGCATAATTTAAAAAACTAATTGCTAGTAAATCTTTCTCAACAAGGGGCCTAGAAAAGCTTATCTGATTGCAAGTATCACGTATGATTAACACATGAATTGTACATTAGCATGTAAATTTTAGCCAATATTTGAAAATGGTTTCTTCAAACAGGTAGACTTAAACTGTTCTCTAAAGGTCAGGTATTTCATGGTTTCTCCTTTGAAAAAGATCACAGTTACTCATGTATAGGAATACATTTAAATTCTTACTGTATTCAATTTCCAAACAAACAGGGTTGAGGCTTTTCTTAACGGAGCTTTCTGCCATGTTTCTATTTTTATCACTTTATCTTAAGGGAAAGTAGTCTGTGTAAATGTCACCTCATAAGGTACTAGAATATGGACTTCTGTGGATTTGGTTGTGGTTATCAGGGACCTGTTGGAAAAGAAGTTTACTTGGAAGGTATGCTTATTTGTACCAAAGGATATTTACTACGGGGAATTTATTACATAGGTGCTGGAAGATGGGAAAAGCAAAGATGAGGTAACCAGAGAGTACAGGAAGCAGTTATTGCCAATGGGACTGTGGAACTAAAGAGAAGAGGTGGTGTTGCTGGGACACAGATCCAAGCCTTTCCACCACAAAGGCAGGAAGTAACCACTTCCAGAAACACAGAAGCTTCTCCCTACTCCTGTTTTCTGAGTAGTAGAAATCATCTGTCTACACCCCCTACCTCAGGAACTAACAGGAAACTTGACTACCTAAGGAACTGAAGATACTTTTTAGGTTTGTAGATCCAGCATCACCATAGTTATGAGGTAGTAGGAGTAACACAGTTTTTACCATCTCCCAAGTAATAAAATTGACAGTTGGCATCCATTTTATCTTACTGACCTTCTACTAGGTCAAACTTGTTGAAATTAATGATACCTGGTCACAAAACAAAGCAGCAGTCTTACATGGCTCAGTATATAATTTCTACTTAAATCTACCCCTGCAAAAAACAGTTATTTCATTCACATAAGTTTCTGTTACCTTCTCAGTTAAAAAAAAAGACCTGTTGACACAATCAGTAGGCAAAAGGTTACTTGTTATCCATTTTTCCTAGTATTTTTTGGTTGATCCAAAGCATCGACAGAAATATTTCCTTACCTTTTTTTTTTTTCAATATTTATTTATTTATGTATACAAGCACTGGGGTACAGGTCAGAGTCCTGGGAGGTGAAAGGATTCAACAGAGACAGAGTGGGGAACAGAACAGGCAGATTGACTGAAATATACCGTTGAGGGGAGCAGTGGGGGAGACAGGAGAGGTCTGCTGTGCCATGTGGGTCCCCTCTCTGGCCCGCAGCAGGGATCGAACTCACGCTATAGTGGCTGCGGTTTGCTTCATAGTGCGTTGCTTAACCCACTGTGCCACCAGGGAGGCCCTCCTTACCCTTCTTGTGTCACAGAAGCTTTCCCCCATGCTTATTGAGGAGAAGTAGGTTTACATCTTTGTATCTGCTCTGGAGTTTACAGGTTCAGACCTCTACAAATGGGTACTTTTCATCTGTGTGCCCCCCACCCAAGAATCAGAAGAAACCATGTTTACTTCTTCCTGAAAAATATACATAGAATTTTACATGCAACATTAGGGAATCTGCAGACTTTAAGAAACTCAAGAATGACATAAAAAGCAGTGTTGGCGTTGACAGTTTATTTTGCATTTCTGTCATCTTTATTCATTGTGTACATAGCTATCTGAAATGTAGACTGGTCATACACAGCACCCACTCACAAGTGTGCAGTGGGAGAGTGAGTCTAGGTACTTAAACAGTTAATAACCTAGCTAGGGGGGAGGTGAGGGATGGAAGAATGGCCAGTAACACAAGTATGTGGACCTACAGATATTTAACCATCTGTTCAAATTTTACTGAAGAGAAAATTGTGTACAGAACTGATATTTAGGTCAATTACTTTCAAGTAAAAACTTGTCTGAGCTATTTTTATTTTGTTGATGTTTATTTAGTTTTATTTTTGGTTTTCAACTTGTATTGACCAGTTTTTATTTGTACAGTCAGTTTTGATATAATTAAATTCCCAGAAACCAAGTAAATGCTTGTATAATTCAAAACATATTTTCAGGCTTTTTTTTTTTTTGTCCAGATTTCACTGCAGCCTAAATATCATTAATATCTAGAACATCTTAGGGCTTCTTACTTTTTTACTACCAAACTCACTTCTCCAGATGTCAGTATCTTATTTTTTTGTGTGATAAAGTAGATCAAACTGATCATGTCATGTAAACTGGATTTAAGTGACTTGTATGTTCTGATTACATATTCTTTCAGTAATTTTCTGCTAATACTTATCTACAGCACCAGATGCATAAGAAATATGAGCAGAAATATAGACCATATGTGTAGTGGAAGGGGAGGAGTTCAGATTCAAGTAGTTGGTGCAGTTTCATCCTTCGATTCTGTTAGTGTCTCAGGTTGCAGAAAAACAAGGTGACTTCTGCATGCGCCTACTCTGTGCTGTTCGCTGTTGTAAATCCATTCTCGCCTTCCCTTCCTTTGAGACTCTTCCTTTTGTTTGGGCAGCGTTGTGTTAGTATCCTCATGTGCAGGGGACAGAAGTGAGGCTCAGAACAATAAGGTAATCTGGGCGCCTGAATTTAGATTTAAAAACAGATTTCATTCTGTCAGTGCTGTTGCTGCTGCTTCTCTCTGAGCTGTCTGTAAAGAGATATATAATCACATCCACCTATTTCTTGATGAGTGATGGTAATGACAAACACAAGACTAAGATTTCTTATGAAGAGTAAGCTGACAGGTAACCACTTAAAGTCTTTAATGCCTCTCTTCACCCCGGTAGAGGTTGTAGAAAGAGCAGCCATCAGGTTGAAAGCAGCCATCAGGTTGGGTTTGAATTCTTATTTTACCAATAACTTGGTGACCCTTGGTTAATCATTCAACCTCTTCAGACCACAGTTACCCTGTTTTAAGGATGCAGTCCCAAAGATAAAGGCAGGCTTTGCTATTGCTATACAAATAATATTACTGGTTTTTTTTTAATGAAAACTTGCAATTAGCCAATGCTTATCAATGCAGTGCGTACCCCAGTGACATGGTTCAGTAGTGATTAAAAGTGTCAGATCAGATCCTTCCTTGAGGTGATTCTGTGACTATGGGCAATGAATTCAACGTCTCTGAATCTTATTTCCCAAAATTGTATTTTCACCATTTCTCATAGCTATTAAAATAGACTCCACCACGTAAGGAGGCTGTATTAGACAATATGTACGTTGGTTGCATATTGCTGGAATTTAGCATTGCATAATAAATTATAGTTGTTGTCATCCTCTGACAGTATTAGAGTAATAATAATTAATACATATCAGGCACCGTGTGGTAGGCAGTATCCTGCAACATTAGCACACATATGAATTCATAAATCTATGAATACTTTTACTCCCCCTGTTTTACAGAAAAGGAAACTGAAGCATAGGAAAAGTTAAGTAATTTGCCCGGTGGCATGCAGCTAGACTCAGAGTCTCTTAGTTACGCAAGGTAAGGTTTTTCTCCCAGATAGATACCCATCTAAAAAGAAGAGGGGTGAATGCCCAAGCTGTACTAGGCTTTCTTTGTCTCAATAACTCATTATGGCTCTTCGGCCCTTACAAAATGGTTCAATGTCCTTTCTGTTTTCAGTCCATGTCCTTTTAGAATTTTTTTCATAAGATTATGAAACTGAATTTACAGCTGCTGAAAGTTTTCTTGACTTCGTTTGAAGATGTTTCTTAAATTTTCTCTTCCACTATGAACAGAATGATTTCTTCTTGTCATGTATTGTTTACTTGTAAATAGCTCTTTAAGTTTTCCTCCTTCTAGTCCATATGACCTAAATTATGACCTAAACATAATTTAACCTTGGTTTTCATTATCTTTGCTGTCTCCCTTTATTTGGCCATAGTTAATACTTTGTCCACACCCTGTCAAAAGTCTTTAACTATTAGGACTTTTTAGAAGAATATTTTATAGGAGTACTCCTATCTCTGTCTTCAGAAAGATGTTTTTCTCTTTTCCCTTTTCATTTTAAACAGGTTATTGTGGATGTAATTAAGGTACTGTACAATATGCATCCAAGTAAGTGTATAGTTTGAAGATTTAACATACTTACATGTTGTGCAGTTATCATCACAGTTGAGTTTTAGAATGCTTTAGTTACTACAGAGTTTCTTAATGCTTATTTGGAATCAATTCCTGTTCCCAATCCTAGCTCCAGGCACTGATCTGTTTTCTGTCTATAGTTTTGCTTATTCTGGAAATTTCATATAAGTGGACTCAAACAATAAGTAATCTTTTGTTTCCTTCTTTTGCTTAAACATGTTTTCAGAGGTTCTTCCATGCTGGTGCAGGAATCAGTAGTTGGTTCTCTATTATTTGTAAGTAAATTTCCATTGTATAGATATGCCACTTTTTATTTATCCATTCATCAGTTGACAGATATTTGGACGGTCTCCAGCTTGGAGCTCTCATGAAGAATTACTGCTATAACAATTCACATACAAATCTCATTTTAATTTCACTGGGGTAGATTTCAATCTATATAACCACTTAGTTAAGTGTATACTTAACCTTTTGTGAAACTGGCAAACTGTTTTGCAAGATATGTGCAAAGTGCCGATATCATTTTTAATTGATATGGGTTGAGTTTCTCTTCAGTCACATCAACATCTATTACTTTTAAGTCATTTTCAGTACAGCTATTGTACTGGATGTGTGACATCTTTTATGGCATTTGCCCAATTACTAATAATGTTGATCAGTTTTTTTCTGTATATATTAGCTGTTCATATATGTTCTTCAGTGATGTGTTGGTTAAAATCCTTTATCAATTATACAATTACAGGATTTGTCTTTTACTAATGAACTAGGAACTATTAGTAAAGCTCAGATATAAATATTTTTATCAAATACATCATTTGCAAATTTTTCCAAATTGTGGTTTTTCATTCTTAATGTTGCCAGTTAAGTAAGTTCAATTTATCAGTTTGTTTAGTTTTTTAAAATAGATCTTATGTTTGGCATTGGTTTTATTTATTTTTTTAAATTGGATTTATTTAATTATATTTTACATCATTTCTATTCCCCAGGGATTTCCCACCACCATTTCACCTGTGCACCATCACCTCAGCCCCTTGTGCTCCTTCTGCCCTCATCCCCATCTTTGCCCTCTCTCCCCTCCTACCTCACCATAGTCACTTTAGTTTATCTTTGACCTTTTGGTCTTGTTGAGTTTTTGTTGTTGTTGTTTGTTTGTCTGTTTTGGGTTGTAATTGCCCATTTCCTTGAGCTTACTGTTCTTTTTTTTTTTTTTTTGTAGTTGTTGCACTTTCACATTCCTCCCAAAAGTGAAGCCATCCGATATTTTTCTCTTGCCTTCTGACTTGTTTCACTGAGTATAATTCCTTCTAGCTCCATCCATGTTTCTATAAATGGCCCTAGTTTATCATTTTTGATTGCTGAATAGTATTCCATTGTGTAAGTGTACCACATCTTCTTGATCCAGTCATCTGTTTTTGGGCATGTCGGTTGTTTCCAGGTCTTACCAATTACAAATAGTGCTGCAATAAACATAGGAAGACAGGTGCTCCTTTGAATCAGTGTTTTTGTGTCCTTTGGGTAGATGCCTAGGAGTGGGACTGCCGGATCATAAGGTAGTTCCATCCCTAGTAGACTGAGGAACCTCCATACAGTCTTCCATAATGGTTGGATAGCTTGCATTCCCACCAGTAGTGTGTGTACTAGGGTTCCTTTTTCTCCACATCTTCACCAGTATTTGTTGTTGTTGTTTTTTTTTTATGTGTGCCATTCTTACCGGTGGGAGGTGGTACCTCATTGTGGTCTTGATTTGCATTTCCCTAATTATGAGGGATGTTGAGCATTTTCTCATGTGCCTGTTGGCCATGTGTATGTCCTCTAAAACTCTTTTCCTAATTTGACATCAGAGACTTTTCTTTGATATTTTCTTCTAGAAGTTTAAAACTCTAGCTATTTTTATTTAAATATATGAATCATATTTAGTTGTTTTGTGTATAATATAAAGGTCTGGTAAGTTGTCAAGTGGTCGCATTTTTTGGCTTGTTTGCCTTTGTTATCCAATTGTCTAGCACCATTTATTGAAAATACTATCTCTTGTCCTCATCAATCACCTTGTCAATTTTGTTGAAATTTAATTAACCATAAGTGTATGGTTTTTTTTTTTTCATTCCATTGATCTGTTCTCGTAATCATACCATACTTTGACTACTATAGTTTTTATTCTAAGTCTTTAAGTTAGATTCATTTATATCATCGAATTTATTCTTTTTCAAAATGTCAGTGGGCAGGGTGGTGTCCATCTGTGGTGCCCGCAGATCAGAAGACTGAGACTGGAGGGTCACTTGAACCCCAGAGTTCTGGACTGTAGTGTGCTACGCTGATCGAATGTCCACACTAAGTGGGATATCAGTATGGTAACATTCTGAGAGTGGGGGCCCTCTTGGAAACTGCAAGTCAAAATTCATCTGTCTGATTTAAGTCCTTTGTATTTCTACATAAGTTTTAGAATCAGATTGTCAAGGTCCACTGAAAAACATGCAGCTATTTTGATAGCAGTTGAGTGGACTCTGTATAATTCTGTTGGAGCCTTATTTTCCATCTTAACAGTAGTAAAATCTTCCATTTCATAAAAGGATATATATTTCCATTTATTTAGGTATTCTTTAATTTTAGAAAATTTTAAGAAAATCTCTATTTACAGACTGCCACTTTTCAAATTCATTCTTAAATATTTTATTTCTATTGTAAATGTGGTTATTTTCTAGATTTCATTTTCAGATCATTATTATGAAAATACAAATGATTTTTAGATGTTGAATTTTAGCTTGCCTGAACTCAATTTCTTGTAGGTTATTTTGATTCTTTGTTTTTTTACATGCAAGTTCATGTCACTGTCCTTAGTTTCTTTATTGAACTTTTCTACACTGACTTCAACCTCTAGTAATTTAAGAAGCAAGAACAGAAATCTGTGCCTTGTTACCAATTTTATTAGAAAGCATTCAACCTTTTATCAATACAGATGATGTTATAAATGAATACTACAAAGTTTTGTAGTTTCCTTCAATCCCTTGTTTATTGACTTTTATTAAATCATCAAGGTGTGCTGATTTTGTTGATAGAGTTTTCTCAGTCTATTAAGATTATATTCTGAGGATTATATTCTTTATGTGGCCTCTTAAAATAATTGACAATTGCACTTATGTCAACCTTATATTACTGGGATTAAAAAATTGGCCATTATTTTAAATCCTTTTTATGTTTCTGGGTTCATCTTGTTAATATTTTGTTAGTTTTTGTCTTTGTGTTCATGAAAGATATTAGCCTATTTCTAACCTTTTTCTTTGCTTTCCATATAGACTATGACAGGAATTGTAAAATGAATTCTCGTCTCTGTCTTAGAAATGGTTTCTGTAGGGTTAAGTTCTCTCTTATATGTTTGAAAGAATTCAGTAGGGAAGCCATTGATTCTGGACTATTGTATGTTGTTTTCTTTTGTGGCAAGATTCTTAATTATAAGTTCTAATTCTATAATAGAGAAAAGGGCTATTTAGATATGCTTCTTTTTGAGTAAGTTTTTATAATTTCTTTAAAAAATTTTGCCCATGTCATCTGTTTCACTTATTTCACATCATTGTTCATTTTATGTTCACTCTTTGCATCCTTTATTTTTTTAACTTTTTTTTATTTACTTACATCTTTGTTCATTTTTGTGCAATATTTTATTTCTTCCCTCAGGTGTAGTCTCCATAATTCTCCCACCACCATAGCACCTGTGACCTATCACTGCAGTCACTTGTCCCTCCCTGTTTTGATCCGTTTCACTCCCCCTCCCCCCCGTAAGTCTCAGATCTGTAATTTTTCTCAAAGTTTTGTCTTTTTCCTGACCCTTTGTTCACTTTTCCTATATTCCATCTATAAGTGAAACCCATCCAATATTTTTTGTTTTCCTTCTGATTTATTTCACTTAGCATAATCCTTTCCAGCTCCATCCATGTTGCTGCAAGTGACGTTTTATCTTTTTTCACCCTGAGTAGTATTCCATTCTGGATATATACCAGATCTTCTTTTTTTTTACCCCCCCCCCTTTATTTATATATATTTGACATCAGTTGTAATCCCCATGTATTCCCCATCACCATTTCACCAGTGCACCATCAACAGTACCTTGTGCTCTTATCTGCCCTCAATCTTCTCCCCTCCCCCCTCCCCACCAAGTGTCCCCAATTTGTCCTTGTCTTTTTGTTTTTGTTGTGTTTTTATTATTATTGTTGTTGTTGTTCTTATCCTTTCCCTTGATACTTATTTGGTTCCCTTATATTCCTCCTAGGGGGGAAACCAATATACCAGATCTTCTTGATCCATTCATCTGTTAATGGAAAAAGTTGTTTCCATATCTTGGCTATTGTAGATAGTGCTGCAATAAACATAGGAGTGCAGGTTTCCTTTCAAATTTGTGTTTTTGTTTTGTGGAAATTATTGGATAGATTCCTAGGAGTGGAATCACTGAGTAATGTGATGAATCCATATTTAGTATTTTGAGGATCCTCCACACAGCCTTCCACAGTGGCTGGGCCAGTTTGCATTCCCACCAGCAGTGTAAGAGGGTTCCTTTTTCTCTGCATCCTCACCAGCATTTCTCATTGCCAGTGTTTATTTATTTTTTTTAATATGGACCGTTCTCACTGCTGTAAGGTGGTATCTAATTGTGTTTTTAATTTGCATTTCCCTCATCATAGGTGATGTTGATGTTTTTTCATATACCTATTGGCCATTTGCATTTCTTCTTTGGACAAGTATCTTTTTAGATCTTCTGACTGTTTTTTGACTGGGTTCTTGGCTTTACAGTATCAGATGTCTTAGCATCCTTGTAATATCTGTGCTGCTGTTGTTCTGTCATTCAGGTCTCTAGTTGGTCTTTTGTGTTTTCTTCTAAGTCTAGATAGTAGTTTAGTAATTTACAGATTTTTAAATGAATGTATCTTTTAGATTTATTTATCTTTTTCTCTTTTATTTCTTATTTTATGATTTATTCTTTTGTCTCTATTGTTTCCTTTCTGTATCTTTTTCATTTGCCCCTTTTTTTAGTTTTCTTGTAGTAAAAACTTAGTTTATTGAATTTACTGCTAACACAAATATTAAAGTTTATAAATTTCCTTCTAAGCACTGTTATAACTGCATCCCATATATTTGTTTTCATTTTGATGTCAGTTAAATATATTTTTCCTTTCCTACCGCCAGTATACTTTTCCTGAATGTATTTAGTAATTATCCTGGAATTTATCTCCACAGAAATAAAAAATGTTGCTTTTTTTAATCATGATTTATTTATGCCTAAGAATCTTAAAGGGGTTGATTCCTTTGTTGATCTTTTTAATTCTTTTGAGATAAACACCACGTGTGTGTTTTTTTTTTCACATGTGGAATTTGAAGTTTTTAATTTATTGATCTAAAAAGTAAAATATAATCATTCTTTTTCATATTTTTCCTAGTGAGATACAAAATTCCAAGTGAAAATCTTGAGGTGAATTAAAGAACAGAATATTAAGTGGTATTTGAAATATAATATGGTATGTTTCTACTCAAGGTAAAGAAGTCTTCAAGTGTATAGGGATTTCATAAATCATAGTCAAGGCCCTGCAAGTAGGTCACACCTAGTCACATGCCCCAGATTTTCATAACTGAGTGTAGCACTCCTCCTGCTGAAACAGATGTGTAATTGGAATTGTTCTCATAAATTCCATTCCCAAGTTATTTCAAGAACCCATTTTGCAGTAAGTAACTTGCATAAGTCATCAAATTAATAGGTCAGAATTTTTCTGTTATTGAAACTAATTGAACACTTTCATATTGCTTTCAGAATTATCTCCTAAAATGATGAAAGCGAAAATATGGAAGGCTTTTGAAATTTCAAAAACTCCTAATATATATTAGTAATATACATTAGTTTTTTGATAAATACGTAGAAATGATAGTTAAAAAAATTTTAGTATATTTGAAAATTTGTAGCTTCTCAAATACAGCATTTGCTTAAAATTAGCATCTTAAATATTCGGATTAGTATTCTGATTTATACCCTTTACAATTTCCTTAGAGAGTCTTAAGTCATATGCTGTTAATTCATAATTTGATTCACTTCAAAACCTCTTTGATTTTTCTCATACGCGGAAGGAAATTATTTAGGCATATTAATAGTCTAAAAATGAAATTTTTGCTGTTTCTTCTAAGGAATGTAATTATTTTTAAAAACTTAAGTAGCATCATTTGCACATATAAAATTAGTGTATCGATCCTCTTTCTAACAGTAAAGGGCAGTCTGTCTAAAAACATTTTATAAGCAATCAATTATTTTCTTAAATACTTTGAAATCAATTGAATTACTTTTACTTTTCAATGTTGACTTAGATTCTTTACTAAATCATACTGACCTGTTTCCTCCCTCCCATTATCAGTCAACTTTTTGTGTAGATTTTCAAACATACCCAAACATTGAACATCCCCTTCCTTAACATTTAGTATGACTCCTGTAAAGGTCTCTCTTTTCTTTTTAACTGTGGACCTTAAGGCCAATGTAATCAGGCGATACTGAGCTCAGCTGCAGTGGATCAAGAAGGATAGGGTGTTGGGGAGTGGCAATCAGTAAGGTACTTTCCTTTGGGAATACCCCATAATCTAGTGCCAGCTTCATCTCCATTCATAGCGTAGGACAAAAACCAATTGTTTATGTGGTGTTTCAAGGGCAGTTTCTAAGATTTTCCTTTTATTTTCCTAATAGAGATGGACTCTCCCCAGTCATTTCTTCTGTGATCCATTACTTTTATTTTTAGTCGTGGAATTGTTTTCCTCAGAAGTAGTTATAAGTCAAATGTGAAAATGTGTCAGTTTAAGTTATTGACAAAATTTTTCCATTCCACATGCTTGATAAGTCTGGATAAGTCTTTAGAAGACTTTAAAAGACTTCTAGACTAATATAGTCAGGTAATATACAACTCTCTGTAAAAGCATGTTTTTTAATGAATTTTAAATGTAATTTTGATAATCACTCCTAGGAAAGTTAGAACATCGTGCCTTAAAATTCAGTAACTCTAGAAGTCGCAGAACAGCCATCTGCTTTAAAATATAGAAGAACAAAGATCTATCTAAAGAACTAAAATGGATAGCACTTAAGAATGACAGGAGGCCACCATTTTCATAAACTTTTGCTATTTAGGGCTCTCTAAAGCTATTTGCAAATGTCCCTTTCCTAAAAATATAATTTAATTTAAAAAAGAGTAATGGAATTTAAAATGTCTGGGAAATAGGATAATTATGGATTGTAGTCAACTTTTTACATTTTTGTCTTGTTATTTTCTAGAGTTCCTGGAATAACTATTGCTACAGATATTATCTGTGGTTTTCCTGGAGAAACAGATCAAGATTTTCAAGAAACAGTGAAACTTGTTGAAGAGTACAAATTTCCAAGCCTCTTTATTAACCAGTTTTACCCAAGACCAGGAACTCCTGCTGCAAAAATGGAACAAGTTCCAGCTCAAGTGGTAAGGCATGCTTCTCGTATGGTATCGTGACACAGCTGTGTTGCCCTCCTTCACGCAGCATGTTCGTGGAATAACCCTTTTGTTACAAACTATGGGAGTTTTTCAAGTGGTCGTCAAAAGTACGGGAAACTTTAGATGAGATCAGTGATCTTAGACAGCTAAAATATCACCTTTTTCTTCTTTTGAAGTGAGGTTCAGATGATATTGGCATTTAATAGTTACCTGTGTTTATAAGATAAATCCATTGTTTCAAAATTAGGCAATATTTTTTTAAGAGATTTATTTATTTATGCATACAAGCACTGGGGTACAGGCCAGAGGTGTGGGGGATGAGAGGATTCACCACAGAGAGCAGGGAGCAGAACAGGCAGATCAACAGAAGTACACTGCTGAGAGGAGCAGCGGGCACAGCAGGAGAGGTCTGCCGCAAATTAGGCAATATTTTTTTAGGGTTTACTTTTATTTATTTATGAATACAAGAACAATTTATTTATGCATACAAGATGAATTTGCAAATAGTTTGCAAATAGCTTTAGAGAGCCCTAAATAGCAAAAGTTTATGAAAACAGTGGCCCCCTGTCATCCTTAACAATTTATTTATGCATACAAGAACAAGGGTTAGGCCAGAGGTGGGGGTGGTTAGAGGCTTCACCAGAGACAGAGTGGAGAATAGAATAGGTGGATCCATTGAAATACACTGCTGAGGGGAACAGAGGGCAAGACAGGAGTGAGGTCTGCTGTGCCATATGTGGGTTAGCTCCTTAGGTGGGGATGGAACTCAGGCCCCGGTGGCTTGCAATAGCTTGATAGTTCTAGGACTTTAACCCCTGCACCACCAGCGAAGCCCAAAATGAGGCAACATTTTAACTGAAGGCTGAAAGTTTTTTATCAAAGGAAACTTCATATACATCCTGCATCTTAAAGAGATCCATTTCATTCTTTATTACTTACTGGGGATGAGGAGCAGTGGTTTTCCTACTCGCTGTCCGTCCGTCCATCCATCCATCCATCCATCCATCCATCCATCCATCCATCCATCCATCCATCCATCCCTCCCTCACCTATTTCAAGTGGGTATTGCTTTGATAATGACTCTTAGTTTCATCCTTAGTCATAGACGGTAGCATAACATGATTTTAAGGAAATGGAGTAAAGTTTGATAGCCAGTTATGGCAAACTCTCCTATATTACCCTAGAAGTTAATGGCCTTGAACAAGTATTTTTATTTATTTTCACCTTTTAAAACCAGGTTAATTATTTTTTTATTAGAACAGGATTTAGGTGTAGGGGGCCTGAAATCACTAGTATTAACAAATTCACATCTTATCAAAATGAGATCTTAAAGAATGCAATGATGGCAGATAATCTTACTCATATGTCACAAATCCTCATAATTAAATTAGTGTCACAGAGAAATGCTGTAATGCTTTGGACAAAAATTTCAAGATTCATTAATGACTGCCAAGTTTAAAACAGGATGTTGGGATCAACATATTTAACTGTCCTTTTACCAAGCTTTATAGAAGCACATTCAGCCTTCAGTGTCTGAGCAAACCAGTTTTAGCTCCTTCATCAGTCCTCCATCTGTTTCTAGATTCATCAGTTGAAATGGAAAAATATAATAAATGTAATAAGAATAAGAAGTAGAATTTAACGGAAATTAACAAAGCTTTACCTTTGTTTCTAAAAAATAACTTTTCACCTTTAGCTTTCCTTAAGTGCTTTTTTGAATAAATAATGAAAAGAATAACCCATAGCTTGTTGCTGTTTTTATGTTATGCTGGATGTAACTATCAAGCACATAACATAAAGCCCTTATTTCAACATTTAGTTGTAAAAAAATAAAATTTTAAAATTCTTTTATTTATCCTTTACCCCCAACTTCACTGAGGTATCATTAACAAATAGGAATTGTGTATACATTTAAGGTGTCCAAATAAATCTTGTGATCTCCTTCCCTCTGGTAGTCACTACTTGGTCTTATAGTCTAAAAGTTTGTTTTTGATATATTTTTGTCAGCACAAAGTGACTGTTATTACTTGTTTTCCCCAACTTTTCTTTGTTTTAATTTCACAAGTTTCAATGTATACACGGAAGGAAATATTTTGCTGCCCATGAAGATTTTTTTTTGTAATTGTCAATCTTTTGCATATCTATGTAACTTTGAGGGGTGATATTTTCACACTTCCATATATACACATGCTTCACTCACCCTCCATCAAGACTCTTGTCTCAACGCCCTATACCCTTCTATCCCTTGTTCCTCCTCTTCGCCCCCCCCCCCATTCCGTATGGTAACCAGTGTATTTTTCACAGTTTAAGAATTATTTTTGCTGTGCTTTGCCAGTGTGTGTTCTTTAGTTGTATTCCACAAATTAGTGAAACCATCCAGCATCTGTTTTTCACTCTCTGACTTTTTTCACTTAGTATAATCACTTCAAGATCCATCCATTTTCAAACTATTCTATTTCTCATCTAGTCAGTAGAAAAAGCACATTATAACACTGTAGATAATTTACTTTTTGCTTGCATAATGTAACACTGCAGATAATTTACTTTTTGCTTACATAAAATAAGATTAATTCATTATTTTATATCTAAATTATAATTTTTAGTGAGGTATAGTTTACATCAACAATCTCTTTTTGATGCGTTATTCCATAAGTTTTGATAAATGCATATAGTAGTCTTAACTACCACCACAATCAAGATAAAGAATGGTTCCATCAGCCCCCAAATTCCCTTTTACCTTTTTCTAGTCATCTCCTCCCTCCATCCCGAGCTCCTGACAGTGACTTACTTGTGTATCATCCACTTTATCCATTTTTAAATATTTTAATAATTTTTTTGAATTATGCAGAAAAATATACCCTCCCCCTTAATATTTTCTCTCATTCCCAAAAGAAATCACTCTCCCTCATTCTAATAATTTATAACCTGTTTTTAAAGTTAATATAAATGAAAGAATTTATCAGTGTTGAATGTTTGATTTTTAAGGTAGTATTATGGTGAGACTAGTCTGTTTTTGAAGTAGTTGTAGTTCATCCAGTGCCATTGCTATTGTATTTGATTGCATGCAAATCACAACATATCCATCCTTATGTAAAAGTGGGTATTTTCTACACTCCAGTGTAAGAATTACAGCTGATATAGCTGTCAGCATTCCTGTTTGTATTTTTGAATCTTTGTATATGGAGTGGTTTGACCTGTAGTTTTCTTGTGATGGCTTCTTAACTTTGGTATCAGAGTAATGTTGGCTTCATAGAATGAGTTGGGAAGTATTCCACCCGCTATGTTTTTCTGGAAGATTATAGATAGAATTTGTATTGTCTCTGCCTTAGATGTTTGATCAATTTACCTAATGTGGAAAGTGGATTTCTGAGATGGCCTGAGCAACTCTCCCAGCCCCTCCTTGACCATGACACATGCACATACTCCCTGGGCTTGTGTATTACTTGGCTTGGTGGGTCTAATTCTGTGTTTTCCTTCCGTTGCCATCAAACGTAGTCACTCTTCTCCAAAACTTTATGAGTCTTTCCTGGATTTCATTGAATTTTATTCCATTAGACTGAATTGCATTAGCCCCCTGCTTTTAAATACTTCACCCTGCTTAGAATTCTTTGGGCTTCTTTGTTCTGCCCTGACCGTTCATGAGCTTTGGACAGGTGTCATCCATTGTCTTCAGACATTTCTTCTCTCATTTCTTCTTTTGGATTTTCAGTTACACATGTTAGATATTTTCATTATGTTCCCGTGTCTAGTATGTCACTGTCTTTGTTCCAGTGTTTATTTCTGGGTTTGCTCCGCACCTATTTCCTAGTTTCTTTCTGTTCAAAGTAATTGCTGGACACTACAGTGGCTGGCAGGGTCTCTTGAGAAGCTGTCCCCCCTGGGGCACCTGGGGCAGACTCTCAGTCCCAGCCCCGCCCTCCTCAGTCTCAGTGTGCCTCTCCCGCTGATTTGTACAGACATTAGTGTTTGTTCTAGCTCACTCAGCCTCTCTTTATCTGTTTTTAACCTGCTAGAAATCTCTAGTTTTAGTTAATCTATTTTATTTTTACTTCTAGGATTATAATTTGATTATGTTGCATGAATTCCATGTCCTAGTGAAATTCCTCACATTTTCCTTTATATGTATGTTATCTCAAAGCCTATGATGAATTTCTCAACAGCTGTTTCCAATATTGGTTTGTTTCTCATCTTTTTCCCCCTTGACTTTGATTATTTGTCTCTTCACATACCTGATCATTTTTACTAAATGATGACTAATGTTTTTGTTTTTTAAAAAAATCTATAGGTTCTAGACTATAATGTAGCTTCCTCAGGGAGGGTTTAATTTTGCTTTTGCCAGGGTCTGAGTTAAGTATTAATTATTTTAATTGATCCGAGATTAAGTTTTCAAACGGTTTCCCTCTTTCTGAGGATTGACTTACTTCTGGCTTACCTGTATCTTTTGTATCCTGCCAGTGATGGGCTGACAGCTTGCTTGCTGATTTCCATAGTGTGTGTATTTCCATTCTTGCCTGATTCAAGCTACTGCTGTGATATCTTTGAACAAGGATTTGGGAAGAGAGGAACACAACCATGTTTCTTGTGAACTGTAAATCTAGGTCTAGTCCAGCACTCAGTATTATTCTTCCTGGTCTTGAAACAGGGGGCACAGACAGGGGAGGAGGACGCTCTGACCGAGACAGGGGACAGAGGCCCCAAAAAAAAGCCCCCAAAGGCCAAAAGGCCACAAACCAGAGTCAAGGGCTATAGCAACAGGGGCTATAGCCTATCAGAGGACAGCGCCCGATACAGGTCACTGTCTGTGGGTTCTCACCCGCGCGCACAATTGCAAGGGACTTCAGGCTACAGGAACAACAGTCATGGGGTTTGTTTACAAACTGGGGGAAACGAGGGCGCTTACATATCCACAAGAGGCTGGCTGCTTCATCCAGACAGCATCAGCATTGGCAGTCACCGGTCACCAGTTCT
>JAGFMF010011570.1:189040-210357 GCA_019455555.1 Galemys pyrenaicus
GATCCAGGCAGCACACTGCTACATAAAAGGTCTCTGAGGTAGGACTGCAACACTAACTTGCAGGGGAGCCAGAGACCACTCCTCCTGCCGGCTGCAACCCGGTAACAATCTCAACTGAAATTCTATGGTGGTTACCAGGACCTTTACTTTATGGTAGATGTTCAGCTCTCATTTTTGTTTCCCCTGGCTCATGAGAATACATATGGATTTGCATAGTTTCAGCTTTCTAGGTTCTGCTTGGCTGCTTAACCTCCCAGTTTTGGAGCACAAATTGATAAATATCTAGAAGAGAAAAGTGACTTTAAATAACTGAGTTTTCAGACTACTCTTCTCTCTAGAAGGATCTTAGTCTCTCAGGTCCTCACTACCTTGGTTGCTTTTTGATGTACAAACAGCATGTATATATAAATTTCATTCACCTTTTCTAATTGTTCTTGGCAAGATCACTGGTTTGATACAAGTTACTTAGCCAGAAGCAGAACTCATTGTGTAAAAGCAGCTCAGCTCTCAGACACTTCCCCTCTTTTGTCTTTTGAATTCTAAACATAAACCCTTAAAATTTTCCTTATGTTTTGAGTAGTCTACCAATGCTGAGTAGTATACCAAGGCATAATCTTTTCTCTCTTTTTTTTTTAAAGATTTTCTATTTCAGAACAATTTTAGGTTCACAGAATTGAGTGGAAAATACATAATATCCCCATATGCCCCCTGCCCATGATAATTCTCCCCCCATCAATGTCCCTCATGAGAGTGACACATTTGTTACATACACAAACTTAGACTGATACATTAACACCCAAATTCATCATTTAATTACGTTTCACTTTTAGTGTTGTGCATTCTATGGGTTTTGACAACTGTGTAATGACATGTATCCACCATCATAGTTCATCCAGTTTCAAAAATCTGTGCTCCTCCTATTCACCCCTCCTTCCCTGATAACACCTGGCAACCATTGATCTTATTACTACAGTAGTCCATAGTTCTACCTTTATCAGAATGTCATAGTTGCAATCATTCAGTGTGTAACCTTTTGAGTTTGGCTTATTTCACTTGATATATATATTTAAGATCCTTCAGTGTCTTTTCATGACCTGGTAGCTCATTTCATTTTATTACTAGGTAATTTTCCATTACCTGGTATACCACAGTTTATTCATTAATTTACTAAAAGACACCTTGGTTGCCTCCAAGTCATGATTAAAGATGCTGTAAATGTCTGTACACAAGTTTTTGCGTGGACAGACTTTTCATTTCATACCAAGGAGCGTGGTTGCTCAATCTTTTGATGACATTATGTGGTAAAACACTGCCACACTATCTTCCAAAGAGGCTGCGTTCTTACCAGCAGTGAACAGGAGTGGATCCATAGCTTCATCAGCGCTTATTGCTGTCACTTTTTTGATTTTCATCACCCTAGTAAGTATGTGGTGATATCTGATTGTTGTTTCAACTTGGAATTTCCTACTGACAAGATGTTGACCATCTTTTCATTTTCTTGTCATCTGTGTATTTTCTTTGGTAAGGTATCTGGTCAGGTCTTTTACCTATTTTTAAATTGTACTTTCTAATTTCTTATTGCCAAGTTTTAAGAGAATCTTAAAAATATATGATCTTCTTCTCACTGCACGTCAACCTAAAATACTAACCTTAGGATCACTCTTGTTCCAGGTCATTGTTCAGTTCCACTGCTACAGTCTCAGAATTTTGGGGGGATACTCTGACTGTTCCACCAAACTACTGTCTTTTCATAAACCTCTTCATGTTTGTTTCTTAGGTCTGCTGTCACAACATGTCACAACCTAGGGAGCTTAAAATAATAGAAATTTGTTGTCGCACCATACTGGAGACTAGCAAGCCAGAGACAGATCCTTGCTCCCTCTGGACCTCATAAGGGAATCCTTCCTTGCTTCTCTCTAGCTTTGGGAAGTTCACTGGTAATCTTTGGTATTCTTTCACCTGCTGTTTCCTAATTCCAATCTTTGTCTTCATTGTCACCTTGTGCCCTGTCTTTGCATTACTGTCTTCCTTTGAGGACTCCAAAAATGTGATCAGCTATCCCCACCCTACTCCTCATCCTAACCAGTTACATCTGCGTTAATCCTGTTTCCAAAGAAAGTCACCGAAGTGTTGGGCACTGAGACTTCATACCTTTGGGGGAGTGGGCAGGTACAACTGTATTCACAACACTTCTGTACTTATGCTCTAGATCAAAATTGCCACCTGGAATATTTTTCTTTAAATATTCAGAAGTTTAACTATAGGAAATTATGCATTAATGATGAAACTTTAGCCTTCTGTCATTAAAGATTGTATTTATAATGTGCATTGAATCTTCTCCTAAATTTATCCAAGATTTACAGTTGTCTACCTCTCTCAGGTAGTTTATGAAACTGCTTAGCAACTGGATTTCACTAAAATAAAATGGATAGCAAGTCATTTTTATTGTGATTTTAGAGTGCCTCTCAGTGAGATATGTTGTTTTCTTATATTTGTTTTATTTTCATTAAAAGCAAGTCTTCAGAAATGTTCTTCCCTCTTTAAAAACATGAAATAGTTACAGCATTTTCTCCTCTTTATAACTATTTTAACATGAATATTAATATAAATAAGCTCCATTGTTTTTAATGCATTATAGTAGAGCTTTCATAAATCAAATAAATTATGTATTTTTCTTAATCATTTTAATTACTAAATGAATTAATCATCACTCATTTATTTTTTGTATTTGAATGAGTACGAGGAGTAAATTTTGCCAATCCTTCGGTACCTGCCAAAAGTAAGAGTATAACCCTCTTAAATTTTATAATGAGAATAAATTAGGCAATATATTTTCATGAACAGGATAAACTAAAATTTATTTTTTCTTAATTTTTTCAACACACTAATATGAAGTAGCCAATGAAAATGACCTTAGACTTTTAAATGAAAAGTCGAATTTTCATGTTTATGTTTTCTGTTCCATTGAGTATTCCTCCATTTGTCTTCATTAATCATAGACAATTCTAGTAATATTTTTAAATTTTTTATGAGACTCTAAACCTGCTTACAAAAGGTCACTTAAGATTAAAAAGGTTTTTGAACCTTGTTGTCAATTTCTTTTTAAGAAAGTTTGATGAAATCATTGTATTAAGAGGCTCAGGACTAAAGAAAAAGAAATCTTTAGGGTATGAGAGTGGCTATTGGAATATTCCTATTAGTTTAAAATTAAATTGATTTAAAATTTACCTTCTTGCTGTTGTGTATCTTGAACTAGAAAGTACAGGTAATGTCTTTACATATTTGTCAGCATAAAAGAATCATAGATCACTTACCCATAGTTTTTAGAATATTTACCATAAGGTAAAAAGTCGTAGTAGAAACTTCTTGCCTCAGCCCCGAAAAGTGTGAGTTCATATTCCTAAGTGGATTGACTTCCCTGGGGTCCATAGAGGCAGCTTCACTGAAATAGTCTGCCTTTCCTGTGAGGGTGTGAATTATTGCTGAAAGTACTCAAGGTAACTACTTACTTAGACTAGATATTGACTTTTTTTTTTTTTTTTACTAGAAAGTATTCTTAAGTTTTTGTTAATTTTTGAACAGTCTATGATTTCTGTGTTCAGGTGTGGCCACTGTAGTTCTCCTACAACCACAGCACCCTAGTCCATCACCAGAGGCCCTTGTGCTCCACCCCCTACCATGTTTAGTGACTTACATTGTCTGCCCCAAATCCAGCTGCCTATATCCAGAACATACTTTATTTAAGAAACAGGATAATATAGCATATGGAAAGAGCTCTGTCACTTTCTCTAAAAGATTTTAAAACTTTTTGTTGTTTCTGAAAATGGACCAAAATTTGAACAACTCAGTATTTTATGGAACATCAAGTCACCTTCACATAAGGAATCCTGATATGTTGAGTTTATAACATAATAGAATTATTTGTACAATCTCACAGTTTCAAATTAATTTTTTTTTCTTTGCAGGGGAGAAGAAAAATATTTTCAAGAGTTTTTATAGTGTAGATTTTTAAGTACAGTATTTTAAATTGATTCCCAAGCCCCTCTTCTCAAGAACCTTTTCATTTTGACTTCTCATTTTAGAGGTAATATTTTGAAATTCTTATAGTTCTATGCATTTGATCCCTCCCCTGAAGTTAGTCATTTAAATCCCTCTTTTCTGCACACATCATTACTCTAATTATTTCTACTTCTGGTAGAGCTTCTAGGTTGGCCATGGTTTTGTACTTTGGTTTCAGGGGATCACTTAACAGATTCTTGCACAATGTCTTTATAGTGACAGGGAAATACGTGCTGGATTATAACCCAGAGGAGTGTTTGGAAGACTTTGTGGGAGTTTCTTCTGTAGATAGCATATGCTTAACAAGTGGAGAGTTGGACTTAAAGATCTCTAAGGCCTCTTGAAACCTTCAGTGATTTTTGACTCTGTACCACATGGCTTTAAGGCTACCTTTCAAACCATATGTTAAAAGACTTTACATGTTTCCTTTCCCTAGGTCGCTGGCCTAAATATGTTATCTCATTATAATTTTTCCCCTTCCATTTTATTATGTATCTGATGTCCTTACATTTGTAAAGTTAATTGGCTTTTTCTCAAATGTGAATTATACCAAAATTCCTAAATTACTTGTTAATGGGGCTTAAAATGGTAGCAATAAGTCCCACTGTGATCAAAATAATAATGGACCCCCTAAAAATATCTGTCACAATCTCCAAACCTGTGAATATGTTACCTTGCATCATAAAAAAGTACTTGGCAGGTATGATTAAGATTGCATTGAAACCTGACAAGGAAAAATTACCATAGACTAAATGTAATTACAAGGGTATAGTGTAAAAGAGAGGTAAGAAGATTAAAGTTAGAGGACAGGGCTGAGTGATAGACTTGAAAGATCAGGATGGGCCCATGAGCTATGGAATGCAGGTGACTTCTAGAAACTGGAAGAAACAAGCATACATTATGCCCTGGAGAATATTTTCTTTTGGAGAAAAGAAACACATCCCTGCCGACACTTAGATAAAATCAAGGTTAGCCTATAACACTCATTTCATATGCCTCACCTCTACAGCTAGTATAACATAATAATGATTATTTTGTTTAAACCTCTCAGTGTGTGACCATTTGTTACCATAGCTGTAGGAAACTGATATGTCAACTGTGTAATATTTTTATTTGAGGGGTTGGCATGGCTTTTGAGACAGCTACGTTAATTGCTATTCCAGGCCTTTTTGCTACCTCTACCACTGGATGACATGTTTATTCCTGAATCTGTGAAAACTTGTACTTGATGGAACTCAACAAGCACAGTGATCTTTAGGCCTAATCATACTACGGACATAGCAAAAATAACCATAAGAACTAGTGTTTATTTAGTAATCAATCAGTATGTGTCAGTCATTGTTCTGAGCACTTCGTATGTGTTACCTAATTTCATTTTCACTACCCTGCAACCTAAGGGCTGTTATTGTTATCTCGCACAAGAAGAAACTGAGGCTCAATGTAATGAATTAATTTGCCCAAGATCACATCGTGGAGCTTCTGCCTTCATCTCCATTCACGTCTTGCCATTCCTTCCAGCACACTCTCTGGTCCCACAGCACCTAGCTGCTGTTATTCCCAACATGCCTCTGTTCATCTCCACTGCCTCAGATTCCCTAGAGGAGCAGTCTGTGAAGACCTGGGAATGAAGACAACATGGAGCAGTTAATGAGCATAAGTTTATGATGATTCATGGGCAGTCAGGTGTGTGCAGTTGCTGTATCTGCAGTGGAGAACAGTCTGCAGGCAGAGGTGATCAATGAATGAATCGGGGATTCTAGGCAACACTTAACTTAGGTGACTTATGAGCCTTGGTAAATAGCTTTAGACTGTCCTTTGCAGTTACTAAATAGCAGTGATCATGTGTTTGCTTTGGAAAGTTCATTCCTGGTGCAGTAAGAAGGCTGAAAGCCCAACTCCAAGACTGTGTAAACTAGGTTTGGACACTTACAGACCTTAATAAATACTCTTCTTTTGGACTTGATTATTCTAGTCAGATTTAGCTGCTTATCAGCAAGGTTATTTGGTATTCTTTGGAGAATATTGACTGGCTGTCCTGATGGTCACTTAGTTGGCTTCTGATTGACCAGGTCACAGGTCAGATGTTGGGAGGCCAGAACATTTACGAAGAACCCTTGAACATGCCTAAAAGTTAGGTCACTTTTACTTTTTCTGCCTTTGCTCCTGCTGGGGCTTACCTACTCTGTTTCCTAACGGTCACGAGATTACTCCCTGGAAGAGGCCTAGGCATCTTCTACTCTAAAGGGGACAGCCCCTCCATGCCTGCCCTTTTCTATTCCCTTTTGCTCCTCTTCCCCTCATGATTTTATCTCTTCCCAAACTGTTTCTCTATGGAACTTACAAGATAGCCTTTTTTCCTGTAGCTTCTTTATCTACCATTGTGTTTTTGTTGTTCTGAGTATAGACGGTAAGCCTATGTACACGTTCATGTGTGCATGCACACATGTGCATGTGCCTGTATAAAGTGACCTGGATGGTTTCGCTTTTATGTGGATTCTAGAGAAACCAAACAAAGGACCAGACAAAGACAAACCGTAAGACCGACCTTGAAATCAGGCTGTAGATCTGAGAAACTCAGGAGGCAAGGGAAAGCAGAGGGAGTAGTGAACAGGAGGGGAAGAGAACATGATGGAGTGTGGGGGAGAACTATGGTGGCTGCACCGGAGAGGGGGAAATCCTATATTGTGAAAAAATCAACAGCATGTTTGAAAATGAGTGAGTGAATGAATGAATGAAGAAATTCTTAATAAAGTCATCTGGATTTGGGAACATTTTAAGAAGCTGAAGCTTTTTTTCTTTTTTGCTTTTTATCCCACAGTCACTCATATTTAGAGACTAAAAGAAAAGAGGTGACAATACATGTGGTTTTACTTCTGGGCTTTCTATATAAAGTTTGAAGTCTGGGAGTGTGATACCTCCAATCCCCTACTTTTTAGCCAGGTTTTTTTTGTGTCTCCATATGAATTTCATCAGTATTTATTCAATTTCTTTGAAGAATGTCATTGAGATTTTTATTGGAATAGTGCTGAATCTGTAAACTGCTTTTGGAAGGATGGCCATTTTGATAATGTTGATTCTTCCTATCCATGAGCAAGGGATATCTTTGCATTTCTTCGTGTCTTCTTCTATTTCTTTTAATAGTGTTTTATAATTTTCTCTATATAGGTCTTTTGCTTCTTTTGTTAGGTTTATTCCCAAGTATTTGATTTTTTTGGCCTCAATTGTGAAAGGAACATTTTTCTTGATTTCTTCTTCTTCAAATTTGTTGTTTGTATATAGAAAGGCTACAGACTGTTGTGTGTTGATCTTGTAACCCGCTACTTTGCTAAACTGGTTGATTGGTTTAATTAGCTTTTCTGTAGAGCTTTTAGGGTATATTAAAATATCATCTGCAAATAGTGATAGCTTTACTTCTTCTTTCCCAATTTGGATGCCTTTTATGTCTTTTTCCTGTCTTATTGCTCTGGCTAAGACTTTCAGTATTATATTGAATTGTAGGGGAGAGAGTGGGCATCCTTGTCTTGTTCCTGATCGTAAAGGGAATGCTTTCAAATTTTTACCATTGAGGATAATATTGGCTGTGGGTTTGTCATATATGCTTTTATCATGTTGAGATACGGTCCTTCTGTCCCAAGGGCTTCAAAAGTCTTTTTCATGAATGGATGTTGAACTTTGTCAAATGCCTTCTTTGCATTAATAGATATGATCATGTGGCTAACAGGAATATGAAAAAATGCTCAACATCTCTCATAATTAGGGAAATGCAAATTAAAACCACAATGAGGTACCACCTTACACCAGTAAGAATGGCACACATCAAAAAAAACCAACAACAACAAATTCTGGCGAGGATGTGGAGAAAAAGGAACTCTACTACACTGCTGGTGGGAATGCAAGTTAATTCAACCGCTGTGGAAGGCCATATGGAGGTTCCTCGGTCTACTAGGGATGGAACTACCATATGATTCGGCAATCCCACTCCTAGGCATCTACCCAAAGGACACAAAAACACCGATCCAAAAGAGCACCTGTACCCCCATGTTTATTGCAGCACTATTTATAATTGGTAAGACCTGGAAACAACCCACATGCCCAAAAGTAGATGACTGGATCAAGAAGATGTGGTACATTTACACAATGGAATACCTCTCAGCAATTAAAAAAGATAAACTAGAGTCATTTATAGAAACATGGATGGAGCTAGAAGGAATTATACTCAGTGAAACAAGTCAGAAGGCAAGAGAAAAATATTGGATGGCTTCACTTTTAGGTGAAATGCAAAGAACAACAACTACAAAAAAAACAAGAGAAAGCTCAAGGAAATGGACAATTATAACCAAAAACAAACAAACAAACAAACTCAACAAGAGTTTGGGGTGGGCTGAGGCAGAGGGAGAGGAGGAAAAAGATGGGGAGGAGGGCATAAAGAGCACAAGGGTCTGAGGTGATGGCGCAAGGGTGAGATGGTAGTGGGACCTCCCTGGGGACTACAAATGTCAAATACAATTAAATAAATCTAATTAGGAAAAAAAAAAGAGGTGACAATATTGGAAGCTCTAGAAGAATGTAAAAATAACAATTGTTAAGCCTCAGCTGTATAGAGGGAAATCTGTCAATGTTGATAATGCCTTGTCTGCTAGTAGTACCAAGCCCTTTGCAGGTCTACCGTGTTAAACCTGAAATGTTAGAAAATTTAGCACATTTAATAAATTTGGAGTAAATGTAAAGGGTGTCTTGTCAGGATCTCATGAAAGAAAATAAGTGCTATTTGGAAGGAGGAAGTACTTGTTCTTGAGGTATAAACAGTGTGTTTAGGTGTGGACTGATACATTCCTCAGTGCTTGAAAACCTTTACAAGGGATCAGTGAAACACCACAGAGAGCAGTGCCACCAGTGAGACCTCTATTAGTTTTTACTGCCACAGGTGATTTTTTTTTAAGAGCATGCTTCAGATTCCTCTCAGCCTAAATCAGTCTTTCAGAAAATCCCAGCTTTCTCTCTTCTTCTGTGCTCCCCCTGATTTTCTGCCCTCTGAATCTGACCTCTTGCCTGCCTGCCACAGAACTCTACCTGACTTTTTACCAAGTCCTGGTGTGACATTGATGAACTGAATTCCATTATCCTGTAAATCAGCTTTGTGTAGTCTGACCCACAGGACACAACTTGCAGTAAACATTTAACTACAGACTTTAATTCCAGAATGAACTCATGATTCAGTGGGATTGATTTTTGTTCAGGATGGTAAAGATAAGAAAAGAGTAACAGATTTTGGTTGATACCCAAGTGCGTCTGTGACTCTCCTGTTAATTACAAATCACAGCAAGAAAAAAATAAGACATTACTATATTTTAGAGCCACAGTGAGTCTTGGGACTCTTCATATCTTAGGTTTTCTAGAATAAACCAAGTTTAAGATAATGAAGACTCACAATTCGAGAGCTTTGAGCTGAGTGATGACAATCGTAACTTGGATTTCATACTAGTTCAGCTGAAAATGATTTTTAAAAATACCTGCAGTAGAAAAAATAATAACCTTATTTCTTATAATTGTTTGATACCTTGCTTTCCTTTTGTCATTTACTTTTATAAAGATTTATTTATGCATACAAGAATTGGGATACAGGCCAGAGGTGTGTGTGGCGGGGGAGGGGGTGAGAGGATCCACCAGATAGAGAATAGGGAACAGAACAAGCAGATTTACTGAAATACACTGCTGAGGGGAGCAGTGGGTGAGGCAGGAGAGGTTCGAAGCGCCATGTGGGTCCCCTGCCTGGCCAGGGATCGAACTTGTGCTGCAGTTAGCTGTGGATGCTTCCTAGTGCAGTGCTTAACTCCCTGCACCATCAGGGAGGCCCCTTGTCATTTACTTTATCCTACTTTTTTTTTATTAATTTGTAATTATCAAAATAATTGGAAGATAAGTGGTTATAAGTTTTTCTCTTATGCTGAAGGTTATCAGAGTTGAGAATGACTGAGTGAATTTATTTTAAATAAAGAGAATATAAACTCTCTTATGAAAAGTCATCTTTATTATATTTCAATCTAACTTTTTTCGGGTATATTGTTTTATAGGAGTTTCAAAAAATTGAAAGGATCTACATAATTCTTTTATGCCTTTTTTATGAACTGGGTTTATTAAAATTGTAATATTCAATTTGAATTCACTTTTTATTACCTTACTAACAACTTTAGAAGTGAGTGGACTCTGTGGTTTAACTTCTAAAGATAAAGAACCTTATTATTTTTTATCTTTTTTTTCTATGATAACACTGGTTCATTAATAACTCCACATTTATAACCTTTCACGGGACTTTTAAGTATATTTTCAGGTATTAGAACTAATGTTAAATATGTATTTAGGTCAACAGAATGTATTCTTTAATTTGACATGACACTTTTCTCTAACTTTCCCTCTTAGCTCTGTTTATTTCATAATTAAAGACTCACAAATCAAATAGGAGGAAGCAAGCATTCAAGTGGATAAAAATGTATTCCACAAATTATGCTCTATTTGAGTCTCATAATCTAAAGTAAATATCCTTATCCTTTATTTTTGTCACTCATCATAAAAGCCTCTTTATATAAATAGTATGTACGTTACAAGAGCAGGGATAAGAAACTTCCATTTTGGGGTGTAAGCATGTGCCATATTCCTAGTCTGTGCTTTTCACTTGCTTTGTCTCATGTTATTCTTCCAATAATAGTTTCAGTTATCTACTATTATTTTTTATATTACAGATGAGTTTGCTGAAGTTAAGAGATGTTAAATAAACTTGCCCCAGGCTACATAACTAATATGTGAAATACCTAAGACTTAGACTTCTTTCTTCCTTACTCTTTGCACCATGTTCTTATAAACAGTAAAATAAATATTTACCCCAGAAGTTCAAAAATAATTTTAGCACATTTTAACCAAAAAAAGTATTGGTTTCCAAGTTGTTTTTCACTTTTAGTGGTGATATTTTTTATTTACTAGTCCTCAACATTTTTTTAATTTCTAAAATTTATTTTAAACTTTAAAAAGTTGTCAAAGTAGTACAACTCCTCCAGCATACCCTTTACCAAGATTCATTGGTTTGTAACATTTTGCTCCATTGGTTTCCTCTGAAGAGGTGGCCAGACACACAGTCTGAGTGAGTGACTTACACATACGTACTTTTCCCCCAAACAATTTCAGAGTAGATTACAGACGCCGTGCCCATTTACCTTTGAATATTTAATGTGTATTTCCCCAAAGAATAGATCTTATGTGGCCCTGATATTAGCGACTTCAGGATATTTAACATTGACACAATATTTGGTCTGGTGAGCAGCTGATAGTCCAGTTTGTGGGGAGTCCCAACAGTGTCCTCTGCAGTGGGATTCAGTTCAAGATCAGGTGTGGCATTTAGTTTTCATATCTTGTTTGTCTCGTCTAGATACTTCCTAAGCTTTTCTTGATGTTCACATTTTAAAATACTGGTCTATGATGTTACAGAACATCCCTCAGTTTATGTGTAAGTTTTCCTCATGATTAGATTCAGGTTGTACGTGTTTCCCTGGTAAGTTTTTAAATACATGACATTTCGTGCTTCTCAGGAAAGCGGATCTGGAGGCGCCCAGTGTTCTTTGCCTCATGTTGTTGATGTCAATTTTGATAAACTTGGTTAAGGTGATAGCTGACTTCTCAGCTGTGCAGCAGTGTATAGTTTTACCATAAGAACTTTTAATTACATTTTTTTTGTAGGACCGTAGAAGAAAGAGAAAGAAGATATTGAAAACCCAAACAAGATTAGTGGTTCAGTTCACACTTCCTATTTTATGATGACGTGAACTGCCACAATTACATAGTCTAAAACATTTCTGTGTTTTAATCTATTCTGAGTCTTTGGATTATTTCTAATGGTCTTTAATCCTTAGACTTTATATTTTTGAAGCAAGATACTCTGATTGGGTGAGCAGTTACACAGCGAGAAAACTAACTTTTGACAGGCAAAAACTGATTTCACTGAAGCGCTGTCTACATGCAGCAGTCGGTAATACATGTAAAACTTACAGCCTCCAAAACTATACAGGCCCAAAAGTAGAGTGTACCAAGAAGAGCAGGTGAATTCATGACTGAGCTATCTTTAATTTTTAGGAAGAATTCATAGGTTTTGAGTGAAATATTTTTCTGAAAACACTGTGACACTGACTCACTAATTCTGTCTGTTACTCAGTGCCAAAGACAGACTGTTGGAGTCAAAAGTATTTTTCATGTAGCCTATATTCTTGTGTTGCTTTTCCTCTTAGCCTGTGTTATTTGAAAAATCATTAAGTATCTTCTCAAACTGCTTTTTGGATGCTTTGAACGTGTTATTATAAGGCAAGCGAATATGAAAAGGTAGAAAATAACTTCACATATAAATTTCAGTTGGCTCTGAAATCTAGCACAAAAACACATGATTGATATCCTTGGGATGACTGCAAAGTTAATGGAAGCAATAATTGATGGATGCCTTCCAAGGTAACTAGATATTAACTCTTAGTAGAGAGCCCCAGGAACCCTGAGGTCTCCAGGGAGCAGCCCTCTTCGTTCTTCTTTCCAAGTTAACCCAGAATCAGTCAAATGCTATTAAAATTAAAATCAGTGAGTCCTCCATAGGTTTCAAAGGTTAGCCAAATGGATAATTTGTTAGGTATCTGAAATTCTATTCTGTTAATAAGAATCTAACTGCAATTGCGAGAGTTTAATTTGATTTCTATCTTCTATTAGCAGCCAGAGTTATAGAGGGGCAAATTGGAAGTTGGACGCAGACACTCTGCTGGCACTTCTAGCATGCAGTGACCTCAGCCCTCATATTACCCGTAGTGACCAAAAGCATAGCTTTGGGAGTGCTTGTATTGCTACTGCTATTTAAAAAATTATTATTTAAGCTAAAGTAACTATTTAACATACAATAAACTCTTACTGTGTGTAAGGGACTGCACTGGGTGCTGCGCCATATATCAAGATGACTTAGGTGTTCTTGGTCTCTAGTAGCATTTGATCCAGAAAGGAAGATGGTGATAATGTGTGTCTATACTCACATTTGACAGTGTGTCTAACTACTATAAGAGTGATTCAGAGGGCTGTTAAAACTTGGTGGCTTGTGAGCAAGATGACCAAGATCACTGTATATTGAAGCTGAGTTTTTCAGTATGTGAAAGATACTAGGAGTAAAATAAAAGCTGTTTCCAGAAAATAAGTTTAGTTCTTCTCAGCTTTAGGATTTGCTGTGAATAATGAGAAAGACCTTTAAGAAAGTGGTTTGAGTATCTAAAAGTAGTTACTAAACTAAACTGCGGTTAGTCTACCAATATTCTCTGGTAGAAAAGAAGAAAATGGCTCACTTTACTTTCTCTTTAGTTCTGAGTTCTGTTTTATTAGGCTCTTGTGCTCCCCAAGGAGTAAGGAGTTACTTGCAAGTGGGTCTCCATGATCTAACTTCTCACATGTCAACATGCTTTTCCCTGCTGATAAGCGAAAGCTTTCGTTGCATTCACTCTTGTATTTTGGGTTTCCCACTCAACTTTGCCCTTTTTTGATCGATCCTCCACTTTGGTTCCTAAGTGATCAGTGCAGGGATAATCTGAATGTGATTCCTGCTTTTGCACTGACTCTCCCTTCTCTTTCTTGGTGGTCCAGGGTGCTCAGTATAGACTTAGCTGCTTAACACAAGTGTCCGGCTAGTCTGAATTAAAGTGTATTAGTGTATACACACATCCTATTTCAAAGACTTGATCCATCTGACTAATTTTATATGTTGATATTTCGATTATATTGAATTAAATATATTGTTAAAGTTGGGTGGTTTTGTTTTTGTTTTTTTAAAGGGTGGTCTGGAGCAGTGAAGGGAATTTTTGCTCGCTAGTAGCATTTGATCCAGAAAGGAAGATGGTGATAAAGGTAGTAAGACTAGACACTGTGAGTCATTAGCCCTTGGAAGTGTTTCGACCTCATCTGTACTCTTCAGGTGACATAGACTGTTTTTCAGCAGAGAATCATACAATGTCAATAGGAAGGTGAAATTAGGAGCTATAGGCAGGATGTATTAACTGGAAAGAGACTACAGACAGGAAATAAAGAAATGGTGTTGTCTTAAGATCAAAGAAGTCTAAGCTTTGATGGCAAATGTGAGAGTAGGCAGAAAGGAATGAATGAGAGGCATCCCTGTGACTTGTAAACTAGATGATGCTGGTTGCTCATACCTATGTGCTCACTGTGTGCCAGGCACTGTTGTTTCTTTATATATTAACTCATTAATCTTCACAAAAGAATGCTTTGAATCTTGAAAGCCTGAAAAATGAATAGTTTAAAAAGCTTAAAATGCAACAAACTTAAAAAATAAACTTCTGTTGTCTGGCTAAAATGAACAAATGGGTGAACAAATGAATTTCCCATGCCTTAAAAATGTTTTCAGACCCAGTCCTGTTTCCAGAATTAGAGAACTCTCCAACTCTTATAGAAGGGATCCAAGAAACTACGAGTAAGGACTAAGATGCTTAATGTTCCCTCATACTTTTTAATTGTGAGATTAAAGGGTTCTGCCAACCCTCGCCTATACTCGTGGACTGCCTTTATGATCTTCTATTGTGAATTCTGTTATAACATGTTCTGACATGTTATGATTTTCTACTCATTCAGTAAATATTCGCTGAGTGTTACTGTGTGCCTATGCAGCATCAACAAGGGCTCTCTTCTCAGGGAGCTTATGCTCTAACACAGGAAGGAAGGGAACAAGAGTATAAAGCTTGACAAAATACAGAGTATATATGTAGCCCATTAAAATTGTAATGGTTTTAAGATGATAAGTAATGATTTTAAAATCATAAGGTAATGACATGAAATGATAGTAATGGCTGGGTAGAGCCTTTGTTTGATTTGTGAAGGCCTCTCTGTGAATGTGGTAAGAGTTTACAGCAGAATAATGAGCCCCCTTGTAAAGATCTAGGAAGGAGGTTCCTAGGGACAGTGAATAACTTACACAAAGTCCTTTACAAGGGAACGTATGGAGAAACAGAGGGGGCATCTGTGCTGAAGCGTCATGGGTGAAGGGAAAGATACAAGGTAGAAAGTAGGCGAGATGGATGAGGGACTAAGCGTGTCAAATTTTAAAAAGCCAAGGTAAGGTATATGGAGCAGGTGAAGCCAGAAATATAATAAGAATTCTGTGACGTAAGCTTCCAGTTTGGGAATTCCTTTTTCTTTTACAAAATTGACAATATATAGATACAACCAATTGAAATGGAAGTTCCATGTGAGCTGACCTAATGGTTGGCAACAACTTAATGTTGTTTTCTGGTGTTGATGTACAATATGCCAGCATGAAAATGTCATCAACATATTTGGACTTTATGGAGTTACAAATCTAGTCATTTATAAGGGAGGCTAATGAGAGTCACATCTTTGTAACTACATAGGTAGACATGTGTTAAACTTGAGCCTCTGATAAGATAAACACAAGTGATATTAAATTATAGAGTTGTGTTATTGAAACACTAGGAAGCTTGTAGGTTTTTATTAGGTGTTAACATTTATTGAGTGATTACTGTATGCAGACCCAGTGCCAATCATTTTATTGACATTTCATCTAATCTCTATGGCAGTCTCACAGATATGGCCTCTGTAGTGAGGCTGTAGGTTAAGCCTGCTGGGGCTCAAAGAGTAAGAGCAACTTTAACACCTTGAATTGCTTTTTTGTGTGTAGAACACACAGTGACTTCTGTCTTTGAACACTATCGTCAGAAAACACAGACTCCATTGTGTATGGGAAAAGCAAAAAAGGAATTGTAATATGCCACTTTCACAATGCCCTTAGCTTATAGAGACTGATCTGAAGAGTTAGGGATTACTTATTCTTACTCAGCCTCATGAACAAAGGAATGCTACTAATTCTGTGTGTGTGTGTATGTGTGTATTAAAGCTGCATAATGGAAAACGTATAAAGGAGTTCCCACATTATCCCAGATTTTATTTTTATACATAACAATAACATACTGATGTCAGATTATCACTTAATTTGTTCTCTGTATTGATTCTTTTGAGAGAAAAATCTATAAATTTATAAAATCCACAGTATATATGTGAACTAGGTAAAGATTCTAGGGAATAAATTGGTAAAAAATTCTGGGGAAATAACTTGTAGAAATCCTTTAAAAGTTTATGAACATGTATATTTAAAAAACTATGGTGAGGCGAATTCTCTAACTTAGGAACTTGTTTAGGTACAGACGAACATGAAAGCTTGAAAGATCCTGGTATTGAAAAATAAAAATAAACAAAAGGAACATATAGCATCCCTCTACAAAAATTAGGTTGTAAAGAAATTCCAACATTGCTCTGATTAAAAAATATTTATAATCTGGGCCTCCCTGGTGGCGCAGTGGGTTAAGCAACACACTATGAAACAAACCGTAGCCACTGCAGCATGAGTTCGATCCCTGCTGCTGGCCAGGGTGGGGACCCACATGGCGCAGCAGACCTCTCCTGCCTCACCCGCTGCTCCCCTCAGCAGTGTGTTTCAGTCAGTCTGCCTGTTCTGCTCCCCGATATGTCTCTGGTGAATTCTCTCACCACCCTGGATTCTGGCCTGTACCCCAGCTCTTGTATAAATCTTTAAAAATATATATATTTATAATCATTAATAGATGAAGCCAATAGATCCAGTGACCGGGAGAAAAGAAGGGGTTACTGCCATATCAATTAAATGAACAGAGCAGATAATAAATCTTGCTGTGAATGTTTAAATATAGTTGTGAACACTTCAAAATTATAAAGTACTATATAAATGTCAAAAAAATATATATGGACTTCGACATTAATTAACATTAAGCATAGCTCCTTTAAAATAATCATAGTTTATTGAGCTTTCTCTGAGATTTTTGCCTCCCCAACATGGATGTATGTTGTTGTTTTTGACATTTTCCATTCCTCTCCCAGTGAAAAAGTTGAAAGTGTAGAATACGCATACTAGGGAGTCGGCAAGCTCCTCTTTTAAGCTCTTTGAAGAGGGATGGAGAATCAAGAGATGAGATTTGATGAGATTTAAGGGCCACACCTAAGGCTGAGAGGAGAGGCCAAAACCGTGCCCTGAGATCGTGCTTCATGTGAAGGGCACAGGCCCCAGGAACAGAGCACTGACTGATGGGTGATGGGATTGTAGTCCTTCAGCCCCCACGAGGCTGGCAGTGGTAGACTTAGTTGACATATCACCTTCTGCTTAATTTTTCTTTGCTTAAAGTGGTCAGGCCAGTCTTTTGGTAGAGAAAGGTGGCATATACACTGGTTAATGTCTGTGAAAACCATTTAGTGTGAATTACATAAAAGTAGACATTGTTTGAGTTGTAGAGTCCTTTGACGTATTGGAATGGACACAGGCAAAACTTCAGCTACTTTGCATTTCTCCTGCCTTCTTCCTGATTCCAAGACCCTCAACTCCCCCACCACCATTCCCCTTACACCACACACACACACACACACACACACACTCTCTCTCTCCCTCTCCCTCTCCCTCTCCCTTCTTCCTTCCTTCCCTCCCTCCCTCCCTCCCCCCTCCCTCCCTCCCTCCCTCCCTTCCACCCTCCCTTCTTTCCTTCCTCCCCCATTCCTTCCCCCACCAGTGGTTGAAAATATTGCTTGGCTTAGAGCCAATCTCAGAATTTTCCTTCCACTGGCTATCTGTGTAGTAACCTGGCTGTACACGCTAAAAAAAAGAAGCAGCTGGTTTCTGAAGTGACATGAAGATGACTGAGAAGATTGAGCTGTATATTAGATTGTCTTCTGGTTATCGAATAAAAATTTCTTTGTCATAAAGGCCAAAGATAAGAAAGAAAATGTGTATGTTTAATATATGAAACAAAAATAAGCCTATTTTTGACATAGTCCTTGAGTAGAAGATAGGTCAAAAAGCCCAGCCACCCCTGAAATGAATTTTAGACTCTTATTATTGGTGTGATGGGGCAGAGAGAGAGATCTGTGATGGGTGCATTGCTGATAGAAATGGTTTTCTACAGTAGGTGCTAAATTAGATGTAGAAAGTAGGAGAGTTATCAAACCTACATTGTCATGTCTGACCTTCCAGGTCCCAGTTGTGGAATCATAATAAAAAGGAGTTGTGGGCTTATCTAGAGATGCAGCAATAACTGGCACGGAACAATTTTCGAGCTTCTCTTCAAATGGGGTGACACCAGGGGTTATTCAGGGTCATGAGGGAGATGCATTGGTTTTGATCAGTTTTTAGAACTGTATAGCAACTTATCTGTGGGTCAGAGAAATTTAGTTTTCTCCATTCTCTTGTCATCATTTTTCCCCTTGGGTGCTTTGTGGATTAGCCTCTGGAAGCTGGTATGAGGCTCTCAGCATTAATAGAGTTTGTGCAGCTCCAGTGTATGGCTCTAGTCACCATATTGGGCTCCCAAGCTCATCCTCAATGCGTGTTAGAGTCACTTAAAGCCGTGTTATCATCTCTGTAAATAAAAGGAAAAGAAATAATATTTAATGGCAGTACAGAAATACATAGAACTCCAGGGTGCTACAGAGAAAAACCCACACTGCATTTATTCTATCTGCTTGTGAAATGTTTCTCATAGTTGCATCTCTAATGTGACTTCCTAGTTTTACTTTTTGTTTCATTTGGCTTTACTAAAGAATTCCCAGGCATCATACATTACTAAGCAAGTAGAGAAAGATTAGAATCACTTTCCCACTCTCACTTACGTTAGCTACTTTATAGCATGGTGAGGCTTCAAAGACAGAAGCAAAAGCAGTGTACTTTACAGACAAATATTAATTTGTTGCCCTTGACTATTTGCTGGGTTCTGAGGATGGGGCAAATTTGGAGAGCTTTAACACTGTAATGCTAATCCTAAAATATGACCATGTGATAGTTGTCTTATGTTAAAATAATGTTATAAGGTTTAGAAATACAGTTTAACCTCTTTGTGTACAAGTATTACTTAACATCTATGAATCATCTAGAAATTCCAGAATTGTATCAAAGAAAATGTGACAGTTGTATTAAATACACCAGTTACATTAAATACTGTCTTCTCTTCAAACTCTTAAGCTTCAGACTAACCAAAGGAAGGAGGACTTTGACGGGTATATAATAGTGGTTCTTGTGCTAGCAAGTTGTCAAAACTAAAGTCTAGTGTATGGACAGAGACTCCATTTTCTGACCACATTCATGCCCTTTATTCATGTTATTTCTAAGATCAGGGTAATACATGACATAAAGCTGTTGATTTTGTCTTTGATGAATTTTATTCTACCTGGCAACGTATATCACCCCCTTAAACCTATACATAACTTATCAGAGAAAGGAGCAAGGTTTATGAGTGTGCACACATGCCTTTTTTTTTTTTTTTAAAGTGTGTAAAATTGACTCAACAGCAGAATCCCATAGAGGAAGTTTCAAATGCTGGAGTCTTTGTAGTTATCTCTTAAGGCCAAAAGGGAAAATTTTGGGGTTTGTGAACCGATCCATTTTCTGTTGCAACTGTTCAAGCCTGCCACTGTAGCACAAAAGCAGCCACAGATAGTATATAAGTAAATGAGCGTGCCTGTTTCCGCAAAGCTTTATGGAAACACAAGTCTAATAATTTTCACATCACCAATATTCCTGTTCTTGGGGATTTTTTGCAGTCATTTAAAAATGTAAAGGACATAAGCTAACAAAACCAAACTCGTAGATATTTAGAACAGATTGGCGGGAGATAAAAGTTTGGGGTGAGCGACATGGTAAAGTGGGTCAGCTGGGCCAATGGATGGAAACGGGACTTTGGTGATCCTGACGTGGGGTGCACAGATGTGAGGTTACATGCTGTACATCTGCAGCCTGCACAAAGTTATAAACCAGTGTTATCTCACTAAAGGCTTAGCATAAGAGTAAAACTGTAAAAACAAATTGCAGATGCTACAAAAATAGGCAGCTAACCATATTTGACCCATAAACCAGTTTTTCCACATTTTGATTTGGTGGGTGAAAATTAGGCCCAAGCAGTCCAGGAAAGAAAGCATTGCTACAATCATTCAGACGAGAGGAAAAGTTAATTTTTTTTTTTTTTTTTTTGTGGTTTGCTAGAAAGGGTGGAGTGAAGATAAGATAGGGAACTAATATGTATAACAACTCATGTTATTGTGTTACTGTGTGCTGCTTATGGGCAAGGGAAAGGTACCTTAGGACAAAATTTTGAAAATTTATGTGGTAAATTTGGAGTGCATAGTACCCTTTGCCTTTTTGCTTAGCAAGGATTTGTTTTATGTTGAAAGGCTGTTTCTTTTCTACTTGTAATGGCTACCCATTTTTGGCAACACCTATTATTTTGTAATAGTTAAGTCTCTTTCCTTTTCTGTGTGCCAGCAATGCCTTTGTTGCCAAAGAATTAACCTTTCCTTGCAACCAAATCTTCTCTTTAGCAAACAAGGTGAGCTTGATATACGAAGGTATGGCTTTTTACATTTTTTAAAATCAGCTATCGCAGAATTCCTTATTTGTGTTTTCTTCCAGCTTTTCGCTGCCTGGTTAAGCACCTACCAGTGTAAGCGGTGCCCTTGTTTTTGTGGTATGAAAATAAGAGGATAGCTGTTGCACTTTCATTCCACTAAGGATCTTATAAAAGCCATAAGGCTGAAAAAGAGTATTTCCCACTGAGACCTACTGTGCATTAGAATCAGTGACACATTTCCACGTTTGCCTGATTATTTTATTTGAATACTCATGGTTGGGTCAACAAGTTGATTTACCTATTCTCTAACTTCCACTCTGAAAAATCTGCCGTTTGGTATCATTCCTTAAAATGCTTGCAACTGTGGAGATGTGTGACTCTAAAGAACCTGCTAACTCTCCTTGTATTTGCACTAACTAGAGGGACAGAGGTAAGTTTAGATGCAGCATTTATGGTGATCTCAGATGGCTTTTAGATATCACCAGAAAGTAAGAGGTTAAAAAAAAAATGTACAGACACAAAAGACCTCAAATAGCCAAAGTTCTCCTAACTGAAAAAAAGGGAAGTGGAGGGATCACACTTCCTGACTTCAAACTTTACTACAAAGCCACAATCATAGAAACTGCATGGTACTGGAACAAAAACAGACACATAGACCAATGGAATAGAATAGAAAGCCCAGAAACAAACCCACAAGCTTATGACCACAAGCTTATAATCTTTGACAAAGGAGCAAAGAATATACAATGGAATAAAGACAGCCTGTTCAATAAGTGGTGCTGGGCAAACTGGACTGCTACATGCAAAAGAATG
>JAGFMF010011570.1:211100-261516 GCA_019455555.1 Galemys pyrenaicus
GTGATGGTGCACTGGTGAGATGGTGATGGGGAATACATGGGGATTACAATTGATGGCAAGTATATGTAAATTTAAAAAAAATTTATATTAATAAAAAAAGAAATAATAAAAAAAATGTGCAGAGTTAGCACAACCTAACTTTGTTTTTTATACCATCTTCACAGTAGGCTTATTTCTTACAGAATGCAGAAGTATTTCATGTGCCCAGTGAAGGATAAACACATGAGATATTGAAGAATTTGCCATTGATTTTTTTTAAAACTGATTTCTGAAATTTGATCATCATTGTTTAAATTCCAGGAATCTGTTTTTTCCTTCTTACTGATCCTGAATTATTATTGTCAACTTAGGGGCACCTTCCAAATACGTATAATATAAAAAGTAAGGTAGTGATTGATTACTGATGTCAAGTACTTTTAATTTTGGGTTTATGATGTTTTATATACTAGTAATAAAATAAAGGTTCAAACTTATTAAATTAATGTTCCATTTATTTTCCAGATGTACTCACCAAGTAGGCAGAAAAATGTATAACTGCAACCTATTTTCTGTAGCCAAAACATCAGTGTGCCCCAGAGGAATTCCTTTGTGAGTCAATTTTTAAGAAAGGAAGAGGTCAGGCGCAAACTACAGGCTAAGGCAAAGCTACACCATAATGTAGTGAAGAATTCAGAACCCAGAATGTCAGTAACTGAAAGACAGTTGGGAGTCAGTCTAGAAAAGAGGTTTGCAGGTGGAGGAGACCTTTGAGATCTTCTTTTTGCTTGCACATTGGAAAATCCAAGAGCTTTTCAATGATACATTTGCCTTAGTCCCAACCTTCCAATTCAGTCATGATCACTGGGGATTAGGACTGGCACACAGGCAGAGTTTAAAGGGTTTCAATTATTGTAACCTGTAATCCAGGGTAGAAAACCACTGGCCTAACCCAGCAACCTCATTTTACATGGGAAGTCCAGAGCAGATACCTGACCATGGTCAGAGGATATTTCCTTAGCTTTTAATCTCAGTCTCCTCTCGTCTGACTTTGCCCACACCTTTCTTCTAGCACCATACCCTTGTCCTGCACTCCTTGTTAGCTCTCCAAATGTCCTGCTGCCAGTTACTTCGAACTTATTACATCCAAAACTGAATTTCCCTCCACTCCTCCCAGTCTCCAAAACGCCTCTAAATCTAAGTCCCCCAAGTCTGCTTCTCATGCAGACTCTTCCCCTCAGTGCAGCCCACTTCTCTCCCTTCAGTTATCTGAGCTAGAATCTTGGAATCCTCGCTTCCTCCTCTTTTGTGCGCCTATTGAATCAGCCAGAAGTACATCCTTCCTGCCTCTGGGCTATTCCTCAGATGCACTGCACCTGTTCTCCTTGCCCCTAGTTTCATTTGGGATGTTATTTTTTCTGAGACATTGCAACATCCTTTGACCTCTAGCCTTGCTTCCTCACTCCCTGACATTATTAGGAAGCTCTTTGTGACACAGATTTCATCATCTGTCACACTTCTTGCATCATGTGTTTTATTCACTTAGCCATTTCTTTGATTCAACAAAATGGCCTCCTTTTCCCTCTGTCTATGTATGACTATACCAAAACCTAGTTTTTAATTTAGTGAAAGGCATAATATATTGACTCACTTCTTTTCTTCCTGCTTTTATCAAAAAAACTGAACTCTTCCTTAAATTACAAATATTTTCCTCTTCAACCCAAAGCAATCGAACCTGCTCCTGCAAGAAATCAAATAAGAGTTTCAAGGTAAACATCAAACCTACCTTGGAATCAGACCGCATCCTCAGGAAGTTAACACCTTCACTCACCTCTTAAGGTATCCCACCTGCTTTCTTCTTACATCTGACTTTGTTCTCTCTTACTGCTTCTTGCCAAGTCCTTGGAAGACTCACTGTGGTTGTCATGGCTAGTTCTTCACCAAAGATCCACTGACTCTCCGTCATTTGCACCCTTTACTTATTTCGGTCCCTTTGCTTCAGGATATGTGAGTGAGTGAGTGAGTGTCATCCCTGGACTATACTAGCTGGCCACTCCTTGATCTTTACCTTATTTCCTGGGATTTTGACTCTAGTCTCTTTGGAATTATCCAAAGCCTACCTCTCCTGTCTGACCACGCCATTATTGCATTGTTGTCTCAAATGCCCGTGTATGATAGAAAGGGCAACTCTCCAGATGTCCCATTGATGCATTATTTTAGTTACTTCTCTCTTTACTCTTACCTTTATGCTGCTACTGTCAGTTGAAAATAGACTTCCAGAAAGGAGATAGGCAGAAGGAAATGCACTGAAATTCTCCTCCCTTAGCACATCAGTTAAGTGTTTTATTTTTAAGAATTTTTTAGTGGTTGTCTTGGAATTTGCAACAGACATTTCAATTAATCCAACTGAGAAAAGTCCACTTTCATGAGTACCCTGTAGCAAAATAATCTCAAAATTCTTTCCTCCCATCTCTGTATTACCGCTGTTGTTCATTTCATATGTAAATAAGTATATGTGATCAAATACATGGTTGCCACTATTTTGAATAGTCTGTTGTATTTTAGATCAGTTAAAATTGAACTTCTGTTTTTCTTTTAGTGCTTTTTCTTTGTACGTAGATCCAAATTTCTCACCTATATTATTTTCTTTCTCACTAAAGAACTTCTTTTAGCATTTAGTCAAAGGCAGTCAACTGGCAACAAATTTTCTCAGTTTTCATTTGCCTTAGAGAGCCTTTATTTCTCCATTTTTTGAAAGATAATTTGTACAGTACAGAACTCTGGGTTGGTGAATTTTTTTCTTGATATTAAATATTTCTACTTTTTGTGTTTGTTTTGTTTGTGGGTTTTTTTTTATTTGAAGTAACATTGCATTCTATCATCGTAGTTTTAGGTGTGCATTGTTAAAAATCAACATTTATATATACTATATTATACCCCACTAAAAGTTTGGTTCTATGCTTCATCCTATGATTGACCCCTTTTACTTGATTCTACTCTCTTTTTGTCTGCATGTTTTTGAGAAGTCATACAGTTATTTTCTTTGTTCCTCTATAAGGTGTTTTTCTCTTCTGGGTACTCTTCAGGACTTTTTAAGAAAGATGTATTTATTATGCATATAAGAACTGGTATACAGGCCAGAGGTGTGGGAAATGAGAGGATTCACTAGATGGGAAACAGAACAGGCAGATAAATCAAAATGCACTGTCGAGGGGAGCAATAGGTGAGATAGAAGATGTTTGCAGTACCACATGGGTCACCTCCCTGGCAGGGGATCGAACTCTTGCTGCAGTCGCCACAGATAGCTTCATAGTGCTGCGACTTAACCCCTGTACCCACAGGGAGGCCCAGATTTTTTTTTTTTAATCTGATTCATTCTCATTTGCAGATGATACACCACAGTGTAATTTTCTTGACATTTTTTTCCTATGTGGTGTTCTGCAAGCTTCCTGGATCTGTGGTTTGGTGTCTGACACTAATTTGGGGAAATTCCCAGTCATTATTTTTTCAAATATTTCTTCTCCTTCAGGTAGAACCATTACCTGTTGTAACTTTTGAAATTGCCCACAGTCCTTTAACATCTAGGTCTTTTTTGTCCTTTCAATCTTTGTTCTTTTTGCTTTATTGTTTCCAGAAATTCTGTTGGTATATCCTCTAGCTCACAGATTCTTTCCTCAGCCATGTCTAATCTAATAAGCCCACCAAAGGCATTATTCACTTCTGTTACAGTGTTTTTGATCTCTAGAATTTCTCCTAAAAGTTCCTAAAAGCAAAGTTCCTAAAGCAGTTTTGTTCCTTAGTCCCTGCTCTGGGAAGCTATGTTCCTTGTATCTTCCTTTTGTCTATTCACTTAAAGGAGCAACAGTTTTCCTCGTGTCCTCTCTTTTCTACATGCAAGAAGACTTGTTGGGTTTTCTGCATGTAAGAAGACTTGTCTTTTTAGCCTGTTGCTAGTTGTTAGAACAGAGTGGCAACTTTAAAATGCCTTACACATTTGGAGCCAGAAATGAGTAGTACATTGAAACGCAAATCTGCTTTTCTAGCTGCTTCCATGATGTATGATGAAGGCTCCCATTAACCTTTTTAAAATTATATCCCTTACCTTTGCAAGCTCATGTAAGCTTTATCATTTTTGACAATTCATGTATAGAAATGAAGTCCATAGTGTTACTGCAGTTTTCCCTTACAGTAACACTTTTTTTGAGAAAGCTTTAGTCTCTAAGTAGAGAATGGACACAGGAAGCATTGAATTAGTTTGGGGGACAAAGAAAAGTTAAATGAGTGGCTGTTGTTACAGTTCAGTTGATCATATACCTTCACATCAGGATATTGCTTCTTACCACATCTGAAGCCTCTTTCAGCCTGAGCTCTGTTGCATACTTTTGATAAAAGTTGAAATGATTACATTGTCTGGAAAGCTGAACGTCTAAAAATGCCTGCTGGGGGCCTTTAGTTTTGTCTGAAAGAGAGCTAAGACATGTATATATAAGAGGGCTCGTCAATGTTTTCTGTCCTTGGAGCATAAAATACAAAAGCTATTTAGGAAATACCTATTGGGTAGACATTTGCAGGTATTTAGCTTTTCAGTAATTGAGAAGTTTTTCTGAGTTTGCATGATATCTCATCTGTTCAAACCAACTGCAACCCACATGCACTGCAGGACTCAGCATGTGGTTCCTTTGTGGTAGCCTCTCATCTCTGTGGACTGTATCTTGGGACTAATGATGAGGTTTGCTTGAAGGTACCTTGTACAGTCTGGGAGATATGTTTGCCGCGCTTGCCATGCTTTGGCCACCCTCGTTATAAGTTCATCACACACCTTGTTCAACATGTTTACTTTTTAAACCCTTGGAGAATTAACAGGTGGTTGCATGACTGAGATGTTTGTTTTAACAGGCGAAAAAGTGGGAGGTAATTTAGACATACACTATGATGCAATAGGAAAATACCTAATTATTTCATTTTTGGCTCAGCTTTTAGTTTCAGTTAAATGTGCTAATAGCAAGGCTCAACAAGTTCTGTAGCTTTGTACTCTTAACATTGTCTACAAGTGAAAAACTGGCTCCCTACTGATAGTGGCTGGGCTTCAGTTAATTGTACAAGAAGCCTTTGACTGTAGTGCTAGAAGTTAGTAAAGCTTTCCTTCTCAGTTCCTGTCATCAGAAGTTACGGTATGAATGCAGGAGACTCTAAAAGTGCTATATCTATCTCAACATGCTCTAAAACCAACTTATGATATTCTCTGTCTGCACGTAGAATTCCTAAAAGGTGAAATCCCAAAAGCAAGGCAAATCATTCTTTGGATTTTTTTGTTTGTTTGCTAGAACATTCATTCTGTTATTTCAGGAGATAGGTTATGATTGGTTCTTGAACTGTCTTATTTGAGTGTGTAGAAGCCACAAGGAATTTTGTTGGGTAGTTATTTGTTTGGTTTAGGGTTAGAGGACTGTTTTCAGACATGTTCAAAGATAGAAATTCAGCATTAAGGATGTCTAGAATTTTCTGTAAAGGACCACACTTTAGGATTATGGCTACACAATCTTTGAAGTAGGTAGTCACTCAACTGTGTTGTTGTAGCATGGAAGTAGTCATGGATAATACATAAGCAAAGAGTGTGACTGTTTCAGTGAAACTTTATGCATAAAATCAGATGGTGGACTCATTGGCCTTAGGTCTTCTGGGTCCCGGAAAATACAGCCCCTGGGCTGCATGAGTCAGACCTCATAGGAAAAATGCAGTAGTTTTCAGTTAAGAGGACTAATATATACATACTTCAATATTCATAGCCAAGACTTCACCATGTATGTGTATAATAAATTTGTTCTTAGAAAATGAAAGTGTGTTCTTTCCTCACTGGCTTCTTTGAGGCTAATCTGAGTAGTGCTATTTATTTATCTTTGTACCTACCACTTATACTGTCCTTTCAAAATAATTTGAGGTAGTTTCTGATAAAAGGGATATGTAGCTTTTGCTTTGGAAATAGAGAATAAGCTATAAAATCAAAACATACATGAAAAGGTCACTCAAAGCAACCCCTGAACATTCCTTATCCACCTGCCAACTCAAGCTCAACCATTTCTGGCACTGATTGGTCCTTGGGACATCTCCTGATTTGAATATTAATATGTTGTCTATTTTTATCTTCTCTTTTTGAAAAAGAGAAATTCTCCAGTGCATTATATTAAGTCTTCTACTAAAGGAAATATTAGTATCCATTATTTTTCTCCTGATTGATTTATAAGCCAAGTGAACTGTTATACCAACTAAGTGGGTATCTAGAAAGGAAAGAGAAAATTAGAAACTAATGAAAACTGGTGGGAAAGTGACCTGTTCAGAACAGATTCCAAGGCTCATAGAGCTAAGAGAGTGTTTTCTGCCCATTAGAGATACATCTTCACACCAGAGAAAGAAACCTTAAAGTAGAACTTAGTGGCCAGGAGCACTGTTCAGAGAGGGACGGAGGAGGTGGGACTTTCAGTGGGACGACAAGGAGGGATGACTTTTTATTGGGTATCAGAATGAGAAACAGGCAGAGTGATTTAAAAAACTGCCACGTGGAGTTGTGGCTTGAAAGACAGTTTTGAAATATGGAAATGGTGGGGAAATGTGGAATGTGTAAAAATGATTCTACTCCAAAGTCTTGAATGACCTCAGATCCAACTACTAGGCCAGCTGGCTGCAGAAGATCATGTAGAACTGAGGCAGGGGGTTAATTTAGATCTCCGGTGTTGACATACGCTCATGTGGACACTGGAGTTTTAGGAGGAAATACTTCCCTATGAAACATGGATGCCAGGCAAGGGTCCATTCCTAAGTGAAATAGAAGAAGCTATTAGAATTAACAACATCAAATGAATGTTGATTCATCTGCTGTTAGATGAATTAACAACATGAGAGTAACAGTAGAAGCAAGGTAAGTAAGTAATAGACAGGTACTCCCAGAACAGAATTTTTGATGTGGTAGGTGCTACCTGTGTGATACATAAGACATAAGTTCTGTGACTGCTTGGAGGACTTCCACTATTTGTTTTTAAAACCTTTTATCTGTTCTGTAAATTTAGAAATGCTCTAACCTTTAAATAAAAAGAAATCCCTAACAATTTCCAACTTAAACTGCCATCTTTTCTCTTCATTCATTCTTGGTGAGAGGGAAAATCTGTATAATGAATGGGGGAGAGAGCAATTTGGAGGATCTGTATATTAAAATCAGCATCATATTAAAAATTAAAATGAAATTAATATAGCAAAAAATTCACATTTCAGAACTTCCTGGATTTCATATCTTAATATACAGTCATTTAAGTTTGACCAGGATAAACTGTGAAGTAGAAAAAAGTTAATTTCAAAACAGTGTATATATAGAATGTTTGTTTTCATTTGAAAGTTAGAGTAACTACTAGTGTGTTCGTGTAGATGCATAGGACATCTGGAACCGTACATATAATTATTCGTGGTGGTTTTAATGGGCTGACAACACAATGGATCAGGAAACAAGCTGCTGCGTATAGTCAGCTGTCATGAAAGAACCCCACACATCTTTATTGTCACAGACCTTGGGGGGGAGGAGGTGGAAATGCAGCTCAGGTAGTGCTGGGGTTCAAAATTCATCACTATACAGGAGATCCTTCTCTTTTCCTAACTGTCTTCATAACTACATGTCATAATCATGATTCTGTTAGTTGTATCCCTGCCATAGCAGACATACTCAGCTATTAATTAAGCAAATATTTTTTCAGTCCCTACTATGTGTGAGTTACCAATCAGAGAACTGGGGTGCAAAGGTGGCCTCACCATTGCAGACCCAGGTGGACACAAACTGACCACGATCCGGAGAAAGTATAGTGTTGAAGTAGATCCTTGCTAGTGGCGCCCAGAGTAAGAGCAGTTGGTATTCCCATAAACTGAATGTTCCCCAAATGTGCCTTAGTTTTCTTTGTTTAGTTTATTTGTATTGTAGTTTCTTGTGTTTTGCATTCAGACTTTCTGATGAGAGTATTTTCATTAGGAAACCTCTAGGATGGGCTTGCCTGGCTGATCTGTGACACAGACTCACCTAACCAGCAAGAAGTTTTTTTTTTGTTGTTTGCTTGTTTGTTTTTTCTAATTGCATCCATGTATCCCAGATTCACACAGGAATCTGTGTGTCTCAGGAAACACAGAGAAAGACTCTGGTTCTGCACTTCTATTATGCATGGAACAACAGTGTAAACCAATAGTAACTCAATAATTAATAATAAGAAAACTAGTGTTTTGATGAGAGAGTTATATACATACATGTATGTTTTTGCTGCCTGTCAACTAAAATTTTGGTATTTTCTTCTACAGAAAAAGCAAAGGACAAAAGATCTTTCTCGGGTATTTCATTCTTACAATCCATATGATCATAAGGTAAGAGAACCATTTATTAGTGTACTAATATAGCATGTATTACTTATGTTAGTGTGTATATAATATATATAGCATGATTTTCACCAATATGTTGTAATTGCAAAGTTTGCTACCAGTTACATTTATATTTTCATTTTTCAAATTTTTGTCTTTTCACAAAAGAAAAGCTTTATTTATGAGCTAAAATAATCTGTATTATTCACATTAAAATCTAGTTACATGTCACTGAAATCACAGAGATTGTGAAAAGACAGATTTGGAGGTATGTTTTATTTGGTTGGTTTTTTTTCTTTCCAGATACTGTAGTGTGATAAACTTGGCCTTTGAATTAGTGAAACGAATTGGAGTAATAATCGCCAACTCTTGGTTTTCCATTGCTTCTGATAGAACGTTATTTTTCCAAGTTAAAACCTTAACAGAAAACAATGCCTAATGCAGTATCTGAAATAGCCACTGCCAAGAGTTTAGCTACACAGACAACCAAATAGTGTAAGGACCCCAGTGTCCCTCTCCCCTAGCTTTGTAGACCTGTGGTCAGTCTTGTTTCATTTATATCCCACACCACGCCCTCCCTCAGTGTATCTGAAAAATCCCTACATATCTAAGTATTGTTCCATATATTTGTAAAGGGAAAGGATTCTTGAAAACATACATATAAGCTTTTTTTTTTTTTTTAAAGATGTACTTTTTTAGACATGCAGGCGCTAGGGTGCAGGACAGAGATACAGGGGATAAGAAGATTCACCAGAGACAGTGGGGAGCAGAACAGGTGGATCAACAGAAACACACTGCTGAGGGGGGCAGTGGGCAAGAAAAGAGAAGTCAGCTACGCCATGTGGGTCAGCTCCTTGGCTGGGGGTGGTCACACTTCTGCTGCAGTGGCTGCAGATAGCTTCATAGTACTGGGACTTAACTCCCTGCGCCAGCGGGGAGGCCCCACATACAAGCATTTTTAAAGAAAGTTCTCAGCACCGTATGTATCATCATGGTGAAATACACTACAGAATTTCTGAGATGTGTGCAAAACTTCTATATCATGTAGGGTTCCAATAAATCTGTTAATTTGAGGTGATTTCAGAAGCAAACAAAAAATTTGCGCAGTTGAAATGCTAATATAAACTTAAATCTTTATCTATGAATTTACAGGAAGACATGTGGTAGGAATTTTTTAACTAGCCAAAATAAGTAGTGTGAAAACTAGTTTCCTCAGTTGAGAATACGGAGATGTCTGGATTCAGGAGGAAAAAATTGTGCCAGTTGTTCATAGAAGTTGAAAGAATTTGAATAGCTTCTAGTGTTTCTATGGTGACCAGTTAACTTAAGCATCAAAAATTTGTAAAAGGGGCGTTTATGCTCCATGTGACCGTGGTGGTGTACTATACCACAGATTATGTCATCGCCAGCTAATATCTCTTAGGTTAAGCCAATCATTTTGCAAAATAAGCCGATTTCTTTGAAAGAGATTGAGAGAGCCAGTAGTGTCTGATGATGCAGATAGAAAGTGCAGGCAGAGAAATAATACACAGCAAAAGAAATGAGATTGGCTATATTTCTGATGGGAAAATTGTGGGGTTTATTTGTTTGTTTTTTAGTTGAAACCTTTTAATTAACATAAATTTAACAGTGGCTAAAGTTAACATTTAACAATAGCAACAGCAAAAAAGACCTTGACAAATCAAAGCTTTTGCCTGACTTGTCTAAATGTTGCCCACTTCTAACGTTTTTAAATTCACAGTTAAGGGAAATTCCATTATTCTTTTATTAGAACTCTTAATGGAACTTAGCCATTTGCAGTTTCTACCAGCTTCCTCTTCATATCCTTTGTGGCATTGTATTCAAAGTCACCTCAGATTATTTTGGCTACCCTTGTAAAGACATCATTCCCTTACAAATTAGTCATCAGGCAGTAAGGAATGGAATATAAATGCTAGTTGGAGTTCCTTTTGATCTTTGCTTTAAGATTGGTAATAAATTATTGTAAGTAGCTGGACTGTTTGATGAGTGATTTTTCAAACTGGCAAGGTTTGGCCTGTTGACATTCTGTTTTACTGAGTGTGTGTAGTAAGTGAACGAAAAGGGGATGGTTACCTTCCAGGCAGTGCCTGGCCCCTTAGTAGCCTCTTTGCATTTGCCCAAGCTCCCTTCTGGCAAGTCTACGGGGATACTTTAATCTTGTCTCATGCTGATTAGAGTCTCCACGAAGACTAGAATCACAAAGATTGAGTAACCTGGCAATTTTTTTCTATCTTAGAATGTTTCTTTTCCACCATAAACATAATAGAGGGTTGCAATTCAAGTTACTTTGTCATTTTAATTATCCAGTTATACTCCAACAAATTAGTTTTCTAGAAAGATAGGTTTTAGTGTAAAAGGTTTTATAAAATGTGCTTAAAGTTATTTTAAGCATCTCATAGTCAACAAGAGTTCTGCAGCGATCTTTAGGGAAACATATACATGTATCATAAATGAAAGTTTATATGAAATAGAATCTAGGCCTTTAAGATTGCATTGGGAACAATAAAATAAGATTGGCCATGTGCTGATGACTATTGAAACTGAATGATGGGTTTGTTGGGGGTTCATCATTCTGTGTGTTTCTATGTGTGTGTATTTCTGTGTGATTGAAATTTTCTATTTAAAAAAAAAATGCAGAGAGTAAAATAAACTATTGTCTCTGCTCCTGTGAATGATGCTGTATTATTCTTTTCCTCTGTAGCTAGTTTCCTTTAATTGTTAATTTTACCCTTTATGTAAATTTGTACCAAGGAATAAATACTCAGCACTTAAGTATATTTATTATGCTGAGTAAACTCAGAAATATAACTCCTGCTCTAAAGTTGGCATAATTTCCTGGGACTTCATCCCAAATTATAGTGGGTCACTTTAATGACAGCCTTGCCTTCTAGAAACTGTTAAAACAGTTGTAATTGCAAAGGGTCGTTGGTACAAGTGTTTTGTTCTCAGTGACTCAGTTATATTTGCTCTTCTCTCCCCACCAGCCAAGATGGCCCCTGCCTGACCCAGATACAGAAAAGTCACAAGGTTAAATGAGCCTGTTGCTTGAGTGAGGCCAGGTGCATTTCTTAACCACTCTAAAGCCTTTATTCAGGTTGTAAATGGTCAGTTGGTTTTCTCTTAAATGCTTAAATGCTATTGCAAAAAGCAAATAAAACTTGGAGCAAAATGTGTGCTGAGAATGAGTCTTAAGGAACAGACCTGGTTTATTTTTTATACTCAAGACCAGTTTTGCTGGAGAGTGGAAAAATTTCACTTTGGACTGTTATCTTTAGGTCCACATCCACTGTTTAAAAGTCATTCCTAAGAGCTACATGAAAGACTTGACCACAATGAATTCCCATTTATCTGTCCTAATGAATGGGGGCTTTTAGTAAAGGCAACCCAAAGCATCTGGCGAGCCATTTATATTTTTTGCATTATATTTTTTCTTCTGTTATTTTAATAATGAACATAGCTTGTACTAATTTCTGAATATACATGATACTGCCAGGAAAGTTCATAGGATGAGATGCCTTCCAGGTCACCAAAAGCCAATCTGGGGCTGAATTTTTTTCTTTAGATAAGTCAGGAATAAATGGGCTGTAATTAGAACACTTTTATTAAAACTATGCAAATGAGGTATGCTTTCTGTCTTTGGCCTAAAGAAAATAGTGTTAAATATATATATATAAAGCATGTTTCTTCTGTCCTTCTCCCACCCTCCCTTTTTTGCTCCCTTCCTTCTCTCCATTTATCTTTCCTTTTCTTTCTTGTTAAATTTTATCAGAATATGCATTGGGGGAAATCTAGGTTTATTAAATTAAAAAAACGGTTATGATATGCTAAAGTAAAAAGCAATTAAAAAATAAATGCTTAGAGGGAAGAAGTTACAAAACTATGTTTAGGTCTATAAGGTTTTTAATATCTAAGTTTTGAAACACAGTTATCTATGTGCATTAATAATTAGACTACTAAAAGTGAATCTTTAATAGGTAGTTATTATATAATTTTTGTGTTTTGTGAAATGGGCTTCTCATTTTCTCTTAGTGACTATTTTTTTAGTAATTTTCTATATTTATATAGTCATAAATCATGGGCACACATGAGAAAAGCATTTTTAGCTCCTGTGCTGGAAGAGTAGGATGTTTTGTTTGTAATTTTAATAGTTTCTAGTGTAATTTTAGTAATTTTTCTACATGCATAGGCTATAAACAACAGTTGAACTATGAACAAATTCACATGTGTCAAAATAAAAAACTGAATACACTTGATAAGTCATCATATAAATAGATAGAAACGGAGCTTCTGTGCTTTTCTCCACCGCTGTTTTTCTGTGCTGTAGTCCCAGCTGTCTAGAATACAGATAGGAGCCCACAAGGAAGCCAGCCTGGGCCCAGACTGACAATTAGCATTTCATTCCGCCGCCCCACCTCATTACTTCTTCAGTCCCCTTCCACAAACTGTCGGCTCTATTTTTTTAGTATTTTTAACAAACATAGATGCCTGGTCTCCCAAACTACAATCAACCTTTGCAGTGTTTCAGAGAGGGCAGTTATTGCTTCAAGAAGGCAGAGCTCCATTAAGAAGTGACAGCCTACTCAGTGAAGGCAAGGACAAGGTCATAAAAAGCGTAAGTCATTAACAGAGGAACCCTAAAATGCAGCTGCCAAGACCACTTTAGTTGAACCTAAGTACCCAGATATACCCATACATTTTAGTGGTCCCGCGGTACAATAATTGAGTCTAATTTATACCAAGAAACAGATGTTTTGTTTAAAAATAGTAGAGATGTGTATAAACTATTTTTAGAAACATTGGCATTTGAAGAATCGATTTTATTTATCTTGAAAAGTCTCTTAGGGGCAACTGAATCTTAGTAAGTTTGGATAAATAACATGTTACTATAGAGTGAAAAGAAATAGCCCAAGGGTACTTGAACATGTGTAGACAGCAAAGTAACAGACCAAAATGTGTATGAGTAGAAAAGATGAGGGAAAGAAGCAGAATGCCCCAAATTATTTGTATAATTAAATGCTATAAAATATTAGTCATTAAGAATTATATTTTTATCTTGAAGATTATTCTGCATCAGTTGAGTTGAACCAGTTTTAAGTACTGTTATCAGTACAGTGCATTTTAATTGCAGTGCTGTGTATATTTTAAAAGTTGATATTTCCATGATCCACACATAACTCTTATTAATATATGAATATGTCTGGGAATTCATATCTGCTGGTATACAGGAAATACATAATAATAATTATAAAATGTTTTCTGTGTTTTCATTTGGACAGAAACAAAAGCAAAAATCTTTATTTCCTAAAGTCTTGGTTGTACCACGGTCCTTTATTTTTTGCCTTAAAAAAAAAAAGCAAAAAACCTAGTAGTCTCTATGACAGCAAGTTTCCTAAATACATATACATCATACATTTTCTTCCTTTCAGAAATCATGTATTAGTCAGATTCCGTCTAGTGATTTCAAACAACAGAAGTCACTTTGGCCCGCCCGTTATATTTGAAGAACAGTGTCCTCTTGAGTGTGTCCTGGATGGCACAGTGCTGTCAAGCATTCATTCTCCCCTGTGCTTCTTCCCTGTGCGCTGACTAACATAACGTAGCAACCATGTGCTTGGAGTTGTTCTAGAATTTGGATTATTGCCTGCTGGCCCTGTTGAGCTTTGAGCTATCTGCTGTCTGGAAATAGCAAATTCAGTTTTTAATGGATCCGGCACTATGATAGCCAGATTTTCATGGCACATGCAGATAAAGAAACAAGTTATTGATTTGGCATGTTTATGCCACGTTTAAAACAGTTCTCGGCAGCAGATTGTCCAAAGCCATTTGTGCACTTAACTCTATTCCCCATCACTGGCAAAGGCTGAAAAATGTATAAGAAGTAATTTTAGGGGTGTTGCTGAATATCAGGCACAATTGGGTTATGTCTAATTGATTGAGTTTCCTTATTGTTCTCTTGATAAGTGTCCTATGTACTCAAGCCATGGTTATGTCAGGGCTTGAAACACGGGGAAGTGAACACTTCAGTAACTAAATAATCAGTCCATTTCTTTGAACCCTCAAGCCTCACTCTTAAGCATAGTGAATAACTTGATCTCAAAATGAGGGGCATACTAAAAGTCACTTTTGGTGTAAAATCTGTGCTTTTATTGATTAAAATATCTTCCCTGTCAAGTTGACCTTGCAATTGTTACTGAAGATGCAAGCACAGTTTAATAGTTTCCAGTTTCAACAGTAAATCCTACTGGCTACCCTTTTGCTTCGTGGTCTGTGCCAGCCTGGTCCAAAGACATGTTACTCATTTTCAGCCCTCCTCAGCTTGTGATTTAAGTTGAGTAACAAACATGGCTCTTTGATACTATACCTATGTATTTCTCTCTTTTCCTTCTAACATAACATTGTTAAACATCTTTTTTTACATGTTTGTTTAATTTCTTTTGTGACTGTAGTGGCATAGATGGGTGGTATGAAAGGATGTAAGGGTGCAGAGGTTTTATGTTTTTAATGGATATATCCAGTGTTTCACAAATGCCACAAATCTGCACTGCCAGTTACCCTAAAGAGTCACAAGAATGTAGTCCTCTTCCTGTTCCTCCTCCTCATTTTCTTATTCCTCTTATCATCATCGCCATCATCAGTCAGTTAAAGTATTCTATGTAACTGGCATTATTCTCAAGTGTTATATACACACATAATTCTATTTTTTTAATTTATTTTATTTAATTAATTATATTTGACATCATTTGTATTCCCCAGGGAGTCCCCACCACCATTCCACCTGTGCACCATCACCTCAGTCCCTTGTGCTCTTTCTGCCCTCATCCCCGTTTTTGTCCTCCTCTACTTCCCCTCCCCCCACCATGGTCCCTTTGGTTTATCCCGGCTTTTTGGTCTTGTTGAGTTTTTTGTTTGCTTTTGGTTATAATTGCTCATTTCTTCTTTTTTTGTTGTTGTTGTTCTTTCATATTCCTCCTAATAGTGAAGCCGTCCAATATTTTTCTCTTGCCTTCTGACTTGTTTCACTGAGTATAATTCCTTCTAGCTCCATCCATGTTTCTATAAATGGCCCTAGTTTGTCATTTTTTGATTACTGAATAATATTCCATTGTGTATATGTACCGCATCTTCTTGATCCAGTCCTCTACTTTTGGGCATGTGGGTTGTGCCATTCCCACTGGTGTAAGGTGGTACCTCATTGTGGTCTTGATTTGCATTTCCCTGATTATGGGGTATGCTGAACATTTTCTCATGTGCCTGTTGGCCATGTGTATTTCACCTTTGGAGAAGTGTCTTTTGAGTTCTCCTGCCCATTTTTTGATTGTGTTTTTTACTTTATTTTTCTTGAGTCTTGTGAGTTCTTTGTATATCTTTGTGAGCAGACCCTTGTCTGTTGTGTGGAGCACAAAGATATTTTCCCCAAAAAGAAACCCATTCAGTGTGGTTTCTTTTTGTTCTGTTTAATGTTTCCTTTGCTGTTCAGAAGCTTTTTATCTTGATGTAGTCCCACCTGTTTATCTTCTCTCTCATTTTTATTGCTTTGGGGACTGCCACCTCAAAGGCACTGTTGAGATGTATGTCTTTCAGTGTTTTACCTATGTTTTCCTCTATGTATTTTATAGTTTCGGGTCTTACATTTAGGTCTTCTATCCATTTTGAGTTGATTTTCGTACATGGTGTGAGATAGTGGTCCAATTTCATTTTTTTACATACGGTGGACCAGTTTTGCCAGCACCATTTATTGAATAAGCTATCTTTGTCGCATTGCAGATTCTTTGCTCCTTTGTCGAAGATTGGTTGTCCATATTTGTGTGGGTTTACTTCTTTGCTTTCTATGTGGTTCCATTGATCTGTACACACATAATTCTTTTAATCTCCATATGTGCTATGTAAGATGTATACTGTTATCCCCTACTTTACAGAGGAGAAAACTGAGGCACAGACATTAAATAATTGCTCACTGCCAGACAGCTAGAATGTTAGAGTAGTCTAGCGTTAGAGTTCATGATCATACTTCTTTTTCACAATTGAGAAACCATAATATAGGAGACTCTAATAAAGGTAGATTGACAAATACAAATTAAGCTCAAGGTGGAAGTGGGCCTTGTTACCCTGCCTTTCTCCCCCTAACCCCAAATCTAAATCTCAATAGGCAAACTCTATGTGGAAACCAAGGTGTGAGCTGCAATAAGAAAGACAGTGGACAGAAACAGGTCAATGAAGAACACTGAAAATTCCATGGAATGGCCTCCCTATGAAGCAGATAATACAATAGCCAAGTTTATCCTAAAACCACCATCCTCACATCTCATTTTTCCCCACCTGATTAAGTCATCGTCAGCCTGGGACAAAGGAAATAGGTTTTAGCTGGACAGTGTAATATCAGAGACTAACAGATGAGTATTAGACATTATTGGGCTTCTTGCTAATAGAACCCTGTTCTGTTGCTTTCCACTCTGATTTTCAACCTGGGAGTGTGGGTGTATGACAGTTTGGCAGCACAGTGGCTCCAGCCAAAGGATTAGCAGTCTTTCCAGAAAAATAGGGTAAATCAGAATCTGAAAGTCTATGGCAAAGAGAAAGAATAGGAGAATCAATTGAAGGCATTATATGTAGACTTGGAAAAATGCCAGCAGGGTAGTTAGAAACAGGTCAGAAACTGTCTGCTTGATTTATGAGGACACCAGCTAACATTTGTGACTTCCTTTTATGGGCAGATGGTATCTTGATTCAGAAGTCAGAAAGTTTCTCAAGTCATTGGTTAGGTATGTCCTATTTGGTGGTGGACAACCACATACATACAAAAGAATGAAACTAGATCTCTGTCTCATACCATCACAAAAATAAACTCAAAATGGACTAAAGACACGTATGTAAGACCTGAAGTCATAAAAACACATAGAAAAGCACAAGCAAAACACTATACAACATAGACTTCCATGACATCTTTGGGGTCACCATTCTACCAGTGAAGGAAACTAAAGCAAAATTACACAAATGTGGCCCATCAGACTAAAAAAAAAGCACAGCAAAAGAAACTATCATTAAAATAAGAATATGCCCTACTGAGTGGGAGAAAATATTTGCACATCATACATCCATCAAAGGGCTGATAGCCAGGGTCTACAAAGAACTTATACAATTCAAAAATAAGAAAACAGCCCAATCAAAATACAGGCAGATCTACTTGGACACTTGTCCAAAGAAGACATTCAGATGGCCAACAGCCTCTTGAAAATACATCCATCATCTCACTACAAACAAGTGAATGCTTTGGCCAACCTGCTACAATGGAAGGAATTGGAGTGATTGAATTGCATTCAAATGTGCAGCTCTGGGGTCTGAATTTGCTCCAAACAAACATCACCGATGCTCATAAAATTACAGTGTCTAGATTCCCAAAACCATTGAAAGAAGGATCCTTTTCAGACTAGCCAGATTTCTACCCTGGAAAAATGCCAGGGATTTATCCCAGTAGTTAGGTTTTCCTTGCTTGTACCACTCTAGGGAGTATGCTGAAGGCAGAGGGCAGGGAGGGGTGATAATTAACAAATCAATTCTGTGTGGTACATTGTCTAATTAATTCTTTGTGGTACACTCCTGAAGTCTCATGTGATTTTGAGAGTGTAGGGACAAAATGGATCCAGTCACAATCCCAGTGATCTCAGTCATTCTATGCTTTGTCCATGCTATTCTATTTGCTTTCTTATTCTTACACCCCCTAACCCCAAACACATTTCCACATATACAACAAAAAAACAAACATCCTCTGAAGACCTTAACCCCACTCCTCCATTTACTCCCAGGTGGGAATTCAGGCAAATGTCCATAGAGGTCACAGATAACAAGTACATGGTTCTGTTACACCCCATGTCACCCCTTTGTGTCCTAGAGATTTTCATTTTAAGTCATATCTTAAAAAGAAATGTTGTGTTGACTTGCCTCCATCTTTTTCTTGAATAAGGACAGCTCAGGATAGCCCTTTTTTTGTCTTTGGTGTTGCTATTACAGCTTTTCTTGATAGGCCTAGTACAATATTAGAACGTAGGTACGGTTTGCTGAAGGTCAGGCTGTACCTCTTAGCCCTACCTATTAGATAGTTATGCTGTGCACTTTTATTGGTTCTCCACATTTGATTTGTCCCTGGTGATCAGAGTTTTTTTTCTGAGATGGAACAGTAATTGCAGCATCAGCTTATTAAAGTACATTTTGAACCTTTAAGAAAAATGTCCATCATCACTTATCATCAAGGAAATGCAACTCAAATTAATGAGAAACCACTCCATATCTGTGAGAATGACCAGTATTAAAAAAAAAATAGCAAATGTCATATACAGTTTTGCAAACCAATGCTATCTCAATTTAAAAATATGTAAATTTTATGTAAATAAATAGCTTTAAGTAAACCAAAAGTTTGTCTAATTTGGTGACATATTTTGTCCCTTCCATTTACTCATCTTAGCACTTTCTATTTTGGAAGGCCAAAATAGAGAAAAAGCCAAACTCACGATCAAACCCTTTGTTAGCATTCAGTATGAAAGTCTTGATAAAATATTAATCAAAAGAAGATCTGCATAGACATGACAATTAGTGTACTTTCTAATTATAAACCTGCAAGTAAGTTTCTACTGTCATTGGTTATAAACCACTAGTAATGTTGGTTATATACAGTGAAAATGATTAGCTTAAGGAAGAGATTAACAAGGGCACAGGAGCCACTGTGCTGTACCTGGAGCCCGAGCGTATGTATATATCTAAGCGTAGCTTTCTTATATCCCACCCCTGCCTCCTGCTGCTCAGGTCTCCTGGGAGTTGTCCACTAACCAGTCTTTGTGCCCACTTAATGCATCTCACGCCTCCCCTTTGTTCTTGACAATGTCAGGGTTGTGATACATAAACCCTGCCCCAACCCTTTTTTGTGTTTTAGCATCAGTGTATACTGTTAATGACCAATCTGCCTCATCCCTATTGGGACAGCAGATTTGGCTAGCACACTGTCTGTGATAGATTTGGCTTGTTGCATATATAGTGAGCAAATAAAATATTGGACACCAGGTAAATTTGAATTTCAGATAAACAATGAGTATATTTTTAGTGTAAGTATGTGCCATGCAGTATGTGTGACATATTTATAGTGAACATTTATTCATTTATCTGAAATTCATATATAACCTGTTGTCCTGTTTTTATCTGGCAACCCTAATTGTTTGTGCATTATACATTTCACTTAGGCAAATTGAGATCAAAGGAAAAGAATAGCTAACAGAGTGTGAAATAAAAAATTATTTCAGTCCCCTGTATTTAATGCGAATGACCCGAGAAAGTTGGTTCCTATTCCTCATCCCATCCTTACACAATGTGTCTGGTCTTCTTGTCAGAGGCTGACACCTCTGTCAGATCAAATTTTTCACACATTTACTAGTTTCATTCAGAAGATGAAACAACCTATTCATTTGACTTTGATTCTGCAAAATCTTACAACCGTGTTTTAACCTGGGAAATCTGTTTGGAAAATTGCTTGGAGGAACTGAGAGAAATTAAATAACAAGCGTCCATACCCCCTATTTATGGAGGTGGACTGAATGCTTGTGAAGCTTCAAACAAATAATGTAGGCAGTCGCCAGAGGAACAAGAAAGCTGTTACCACCTCCTTTCCTCTGTAGTTCTGCTGCTCCACGCTTGAAGACTGTCCAGAGCTCTGCTGTCGGTAGCTTGTTGCTCGTGCCATTTGCAGTAAGGACTCACTGGGTCTGGCCAGTGTCTTCCTCAGCCCATTATTAACAGCGATTCAAAGACTCCGGTCTGTGGGTCGTTCTTCTGCAATCACCAGCCTTGGGTACAGATTCTGCCTTGCCCAGACGATTTTCAGAATTCCACTGACAAAAAAGTAGTGAAATGAAAGTGTTTTTCTGCATCGTTTGTCTCTTTAGGGTTTTTACACAAGATTAAGAAGACATGATTAGAGCCAGTAGCTATGGTGCCTTTTTGATGTATCCATGAATACACATGTAGAATCTGGAAAACTAGAGTGTTGTACCATCTGGGAAGAAAATAGGTTAAGCAGCATCTTCTCATGATTCTTACTATCTTTCATTATGCAACATTCTACTTTTGGGTGCCTTTCATACTTGCAGAGGGACTTTAAATGTACATAGGTTGGATAAAAATAAGAGTTTGAAGAACTCAAGTTTTCTCCATTTTGTTCTATCATATGGTATGCATATGAGTAAAATAGAATATTCCATATTTAATTACTGTAAAATGTAATAATTCAACTACTATACAAAACTCAGACGTCTCTCTAATTCAGTTTACTTTTTTTTGAATGAGAGTGATTTTAAAGCCACTTGCCTTTGTTCCTCACTTCTCATCAACACTTCCTTTTTGTAATTTAATTTTAAGTTGAAGTAGCTAATATTTTTGTTGTTTATCTCCCTCCCCTACTTAGGATAGGACTTAGTTTCCTATCCTTTTCAATTTGTCTGTCCTTGTAAGCTCATTAGCTTCACCGATCTATTGTTCGTAGTCATATTTTGCATTTGCCCACAGAGTTTCTTAGGTGATTTTGCTTTTTAACCCTGTAATGTGTTCCTGCTTGGGAGTTTTAGTCCTGGGACCCTCAGCGTGGTGGTTCTGGCACTTCACTCCTCTTCCACTGGAAACAGTGTGGTAACTCAGTCACTCTGCCTTCTTATTCTTACACTACAGACCTTGGAGCTTAGTTAATCCTACTGCACCGCATCCCAGCTCTGTTGTATAGGCAAGGAAAAGGTTCTCTTGCCCTGCCGAATTCTTACTCATTCTTCAAGATACAGAAGAAAGAGTACCTTCTTTTACCTTCTTTGCAACTCTCATGCACACAGAGATTGTTCTTGTGCTGCCTATATGGCATGCATAGCCCTTTATTGTTGAACTTGTGCTCTTAGAATTTATTTCCATTCAACAAACATGAGCCTTTTTTCCTAGGGAATAGGCACAATAACTGGGATAAAATAGTTATAATCCAGTGAAGACAGCAACCAACATTGCATTGTAATTATTTTCCTCTGTTACATATTTATTATTCACATAACTCTTTCCCCTTACCCATGCTGTGAACATCTGAAGAACAGGGATCATATCTTACTTGTCTTTTCCCCCTCCAGGGGAAGATCCTGAATTATGAAGTAGGATTTAATGTGTTGTATAGATGAAATGTACTTTATTCTTCCCTTAATCTGCATGCCTTAACTGTTCAAATCACCTGCCCATCATCACATAGCAAATGCAGGGTTAAAGCCCAGTCTGCTCATTTCCAGTTTAGTGCTCTGTCTATGTCACTGCATAGCTGGAGTTTACCAGTAGTAATGGTCATAGCTAGGGGAGGATGTACTAAGTTTGTTTTCAGCTTAGGTGCCCTGTTCCCTACTTCTGGCTTTATGTATATAATTGCAGAGGTTGATTTTTTTTTTTACACATGTAAGCATATACCTATGTATGTATTTTAATGTAGGGTGTTTTTTTTATTCAAATGTTAACATGCTACAACTTCTTCCTTTTTCACTTCATAGTGTATTTGTAGATAATTTCGATCAGCACACAAAGAGCTGCCTCATTCCTTCTTTTAAAAAACAGAGATATTTATATTCTCTACCAAACATTTGTCATATTTACTTAAGTAGACACAGTGCTGGATCGTTGGGTAGTTCCTGATCCTTTGATCTCACAGGCAGTGCTGCGACATACAATCTTGCGAACATGTCATTTCTTGCGTATATAATAAATATTAACCGTAGGATAGGCTTCTCGAAGGGGAATGGCTGGATTATAGGTGTGTGCGTTTTCGATCATAGAGGAATTGCCAGGCGCCACGTGCATGCCCAACACTGTGCATTCCCAGCGACACTGTAATACAGTATTTGCCTCCCTGCTGCCTCCTCTGATTGTCTTGTTAACTAATTTTTAAAATCCTCTTGTACCACAAAAAAAAGTGGTTTTATTAGTTTCAATTTATATTTCTCTCTAGTGTAACCTCTCAGTTGTTAGAATCCACCACAAAAATAGAATATTTTGGTCTTTGTTTGTTGTCACCTCCACATTTAGCTTCTGATTTCCATGCTATTGACTGTGTGACCTTGCCAAGACACTTCTGTTTTCTTTACCTGCGTTTCTTACTCTGTAAAATGAGAATATTATTTTTCACAGACACTAAAACACTATTAGTAGATTTGCCATAAATTTATGTAACACTAAGAAAGAAAAAGACACTGCCCATTATTATGATGAAATACCACTGATTAGAAAATGCATTTCAGATTGAGAGATGCTACATGGATGTTTGAAATCAATAAAACCTGCTAGGACTTACCAAGTAGGGTTGTCACAGGGATGAGTATCACGCAGTACATAGTATGTACTCAATGAATACCTGCTACTAGTCTCACAGTAAATTGCAGTTGCTAGAATGGCAGTTCCACCACTAGTGCTGAGCACATAGTCCATTTTCAATAAATAGCAGTTGCTATTATTTCTCCTAATGCAAAATTACCATTTTTAGCAGGTAAACAGGAATTTTGGTCTTTTTTTTCCCCATTATTAGTTCCTCAACACCTTAAACTGTGCTTGACATGAGAGAGGTGCATTCGAAATACTTGTTGAGTCAAGATTATAAGTCTACTTCTTCTTCCAAAATTTCAGCAGCAATTTTCTAGAAATCTTAATTTCTCCCAAGTACAGATGCAGTAGTTGTGGATTTCAGGCTTCTGTGGTCTTTAGCATTCTTTTCCCTTCCCCGTAGTAACTGAAACCTCTAGACCTTATCAACAAACCACAGGATTTAGTTTTAAAAATAACTGAGCTCTGAGGAGCTCAGTGTAAACATTTAAAACCCTTTATTTATAAACACTTTGGGAAGGGTTTTTCAAAATATTGTTGGTATAAGTTTTTTTTTTTTTCCCCAAGCACTAGTCACAATGTCTTATATATAATCTGAGCAGGATCCTAATAAGAATTTATTAGGTTTGTGTAAAATCTGCATTTTAGTGTTTATATCACTAAGATATATGATACTCTTTTGACATAACTATTACTACCTGGTATATCCAAAAAGAAAGAAAGAGAGAAAACCTTTTATTTTGAAGTATCATAGTATCATAATTTTTTTAACTGAACATGAGCCAAGTGAGGTTTTTCTTTTTTTTTTTTTTTTTTTTCTTTTTTGTTCTTTCTTCCTGGCTGTAAAAGTGTGGACTTTAGGAAAGTCTTCGTTACTCCATAAAACACAGATCTTTTACACTCTGCTTTTTGAAGTATTTTCTCACTTTTGACTGCTTGACTCTGTAGACTTTGCTTTATTTAACTTGGTGCCATTTATTTGAATATTTCCATGTGGTGTAGGTCTCTGATTTGAGCATTTGAGAATTTAAAATGTAATACTGGTTTAGTCATTTTAAAAAGAGAAGCTATGAAATACAGACTTTGAGGCTGTGCTTTTGTAAGTATCTATGTGTATATGGGCGTCATGCACATGTACATATGTAGAAGGTCCGGGGCTAGGCAGGCACTAGATAGGCATGTCATGATTAAATGTAAACTCTGGCTAATATTAACTGGGATCAGTGAATTCTCTGTAAGTAGCCAGGATTTTCTGGCGAGTAGTAGTTTTGCCCCTGTCTTAAAAATTCTTTGCATGACTTCAAATATACTCACAAATGAAATGTGGATACTTTCATCTACAATACACTGGATAGTCTTTGAGTCAGACTCTCGTTAAAAGCTCAGCGTATCCGTGTCCCATTCTTGGAGGAACTGCAGCGCTGAAGGTCAGTCCACATGTTATAAAAGTCCTCTTTCATCACAGACCCCTCTGCTGATGTGTTTATCTGACTTTACAGTCACTCACCTTTCACTTACTTGAAGAATAAGGTCAAAACCTGAAAGTTTGCTCTGAAGAATTGAGACAAACCTAATACCTGCTCCTGAAATACTGTCACAGTCTGTGTGCAGGTTTAGAGCAACAGATTAAAAATTGCTGCCAAGTTATCACTAAATTTGTGTCCCGCTCGGTCAGCAGCTGCTAACACCCAGGTCCGCCAGTGAGCCGGCTCCAGCCCTGATGATGATGCAAGTTACCTTTTGGTATTAGATAGGTTGAAACGCTCTCCGGTTTTCGCTTCAGTTGTAGCAAACAACTGTGCTCACTTTCAAATAGAAACAAATGGATGTGAGGGCGATCTGGCTGCGGCATCGGTCACTCCACTGATCGCCAGGGTTGGTTCGGCTGACCTGGCTGGCTGGGCGGGGGTCCCCTTCCTCCCTCACCGCTCCATGTGCATCCCTCCCGAAGCTGCGCGCTCGGTGGAAGAGGACGGCCTTCCCCGAATAGAGACAGAGACGGACCGGTCTTCGGTCAAGGATATACGAGTAGCTGCGCTCCCCTGCTAGAACCTCCAAACAAGCTCTCAAATAGAAACAAATGGGTTTAACTCATGGATGAGAAATGGTTTTCACAGAAAGGATTAAAATCGTTCACCTTTCACATAAATCTATTTCACATTAAAAATTGTTTCACATCGTACTCATAATAATCACATTTGAGTATGTAACAGACATATTTGTAAAACTTCACTCAAGGTCTGCAAATCACTTACCGAAGTACATATTTTCACACCGTTGGGGTAGAAGGTTAACAACAGTATGTGCATGTGAGTGCCGTTGGTCTCTCCTCGGGTTTCTTCTCACCTCCCCAGTCTTTCCCTTCAGACTTCTCATCAGGTCTCCATGATGTTGCCATTGCCCACTCAGAACAGTGGTTTAGAATGTGTATTTCCTGTTCCCAGCCATGTAGCATTCATACACAATTAAGGAGAGTGATTTGCAAGCAGGACTTGCTTTCTGGGCAGCTGTGTAAAGCATGTACAAGCTTCTGATACCCCTTCCACACCAGAGGCTTGCAAACTTGACAGCACGTTAGAACCATACAGGGCGTTTTAAGATAGATGTTTGGGTCCCACAGTCTGTACAACTTGTGGTGTGTGTATGTGGGTTGTATTGCTTCCCACTGTTCTAAATAAGCAAATTATGCTACGTGGCTTATTATAAAGTCATGCATTCTCATCTCATCTTTACCCTCAACCCTCATTTTTTCTGCTTCTGTAGTCACCTTCTTTTCCCATTTGCCCTGACATTTACCCTTCACCTTTATCACTTTCCTTCGTCCTACCTTATCCCTGCCTGCCTGTGCTGTGCGTGTGCGCACGCACGCGTGCAAAAACACACACACACAGCCTCCTTTGGATTAGCCTTCTGTTTATATTGTTCAAATAGTGTATCTGAGTCTACCATTTTGTATTTCTAGTCTTACCCTTATTGTATTTAATCTGATCATATGACATAACCCTAATCATCCTAATTGACTTATTGGATATTTTAATCAGAACTATCAGAACTATGTGGTGAATAACCCAGTTCATGCTAGCTTAAACAAAGATACAATTTATATGTATAATTTATTGACTTCCTTAATTGAACTGTCAAGGTAGATTTTGCATTAAGCACGACTTGATTCAGGACCCAAATGGAGTCACTGGTACTTTTCATTTGACAATCTTGATATATCAGTTACTCTCAGGTTCACTACAAAGTGGGTGCTATAGCCACACCCCTGACTCCCTATACTACCAAATGTAAAGGAGAAGGCCATCGTCCAACCAGAATTCCATCAAGTCTGATTAATTTGATTATGTGCACTTCCTTGAATCAGGAGTTAATGTTTTGTTGATTGACTTGAGCCAGTTAGGCTTCTAACCCTGGGAGCTTCAGGTGCAGTTAACCAACTAATAAGACATTGGCTACAGTGGCGAATTCCCAGGAGAGCAAAGACTGACTTCTAAAAGGTCAAACAGATGTTCACAACCTGCAAATTTTTGTGATAGTATTTATAAGGATTTCATAAACATTTAAGCAGTATGCATTTAGTTTGAAGTTTCATGCGTGTGGATACAAAAAGTTGCTTGCTCATATTGGGCCATTTTGAATTTCTAGTAAGATGAATACCAAAAAAGTTAAATAATGTGTTTTTATAAGGTCTTAATCACTCTTTGTCATTGAATTTATGAGTTTAATTTTAAAACAAATATTAAAACTTAAACCACTAAATTTGTCTCACAGAGTCTGAAGAACTGACTTCGTATCTGTGCTTCACCACTTGCCAATGCATAAGTTCTTTTCTCTGATCATTGATTTTGTTATCTGTCAGATGCAGATATAAGAAATACCTGTCTTTATCTTAACAGAATTATTATATCCAATGAGGTAATGCAAGTTAAACCATATTTTAAACAGCAGGGTTTTTTGTTTGTTCGTTTTGTTTTTACTACCTTATCAGGCTCAAATTTATCAGGCCAAAGAAGATATCATTAAAATTAAAATGTAATTCCGTTTCATTGATCCATTGCCTCTGTGTGTGTGTGTGTGTACTTTCATATAGAATGTATATCATAAGATGTTTTAGGAGAAAATCAGATCACAGATCTGTGTTTTTTGCCCACAAAACCTGAGTCATTGCTACAGATGATAATAAAAGCCTGCACTTCTGGGAAGTAACAGCAGATAAACACAGCTAAGTGCACAGCTTTCCTTTGGTAATAATGGGGAGTATATCATTCAAGAGGTGTGACAGCTTTTTCTTAAGGCAAATTTCTAAATAGACTATCTATCTCATCATTCTTTCTGTTAAGGTGCATTGAGCAGCATAATGGGCCTTTGTGCCATAAAATTTACAGAACCTGGTAAGCTTCGAAATTATTTTGGACAGTTTTCAGCAGAGAAGCAATCCAGCCTAGGTTTTAATCTCCTCTTTATTAACTGCGTAGTATAGGCAATTTGCTTACACTAAAAAAGCCTCAGCTTTCTCATCCCTAACGTGTCGATTAAAAATAGTACCTGTCCGATGGAATGAAAAAGAAAATAGATGTTAAAGATTTGGTCTGTGCTCTGAATGTAGTTAGTGCTTAATAAATGACAGTTGTCAGAATTACAGTTATTAATTTCAAATTCCATCAGCGTAAAAGAATATTAGCAGATTTCATTTTGATTGTAGCTTGCAGGAGATCAGGTATCAGAAAAAAACAACAATATCCTTCAAAGATCCAAATGTCCTGTATAAAAATCTAACCAGTTGGAAATCTAAAGGAGAAAAATACAACTACCCAGTTTTTCAATACACATGTATGTGTATGTACACACATATATCTGTGATGGAAAAGATCAAAAGCCAACTAATATGTGTCGATCCAAAGTAGACTTTGTTAATTCACACCTTCACTGACAGTACCTACACTCATTAGCATATCACGGCCCAGCTGATGTGATCCATTCATCCCTTTATATATACGATATTTTCTTGCGGGAGCCTGTCTTAAAATTTGGACTGTAGTTTACTGCCCACCCTCAAACAAAAGACAAGGAATAAAAAATAGAGTAAGTGGATTGATAAATCTAAATATAACCCAATCTGAAATTACTTTAGAATATTTTACGTGCTAATACATTGGTGGTAGATTGGTTTTTAAGTGTGTTTCTTAAATAATGAAAGTAATAGAGCATGTATTTTGAATCATTAAATGTTAGCATAAAGGGCTGTTGTAAGTGTCTGCTTAATACAATTCCTTCTTTTTCTTTCTTTTTTATATTGATATGGAAACCAAGACCTTCAGGAGTTTTAAGTTCCACAGGTACTTAACAAATTAATGAAACTAGCTTTAAATTCCGATTTTTTGACTCCTAGTCTAATAAATTATCACTTGACTACAGTGTGCTTTTTGGCTTTTTGGTCCTTGATGTTTATTTTTGTGTGCAGCTACTGTTGATTTTCAGTGTTGGGTTGAAAGGGATATGAGCTCCTCTTATTTCCATTTTCCCTGGGATTCAAAGCTAAAGTATATTCCACATTCAGCAAATTGGGCTTCACATTTTAAGCCCTTCAGCTTTATGTGAACTGGATTTGTTCAATTTAATGTGAATTTCCAGGTTACTTGACTCCTCAGAGAACAAAAGTAGAAGTCACAGGAGACGTGGTGGTATAATACACACTTGCGTTGCTAAGAAATGTGTCATTTCATTACTTCGTCACGTGAAGGTAGCATCAGCAGAGGGTTTTGTATATGTGGGCTATGATGAACAAACCACCTGAGGTCAAATCAAGCTCAAGGGGAAAGGATGCTATCAAGAGACTCAGTGTTTGCAAGTTGTGTGCGTCTGCTGGCAGTGCGAAACGCTACGACATTGTGATGGTTATGTCACTAGACATCAGTAGGCATCTACACTGTTGTGTAGACAGCCCCTCACTGACTGAATGTCACTACACAGCATATGACTGTATAACATAACTACTGATTTGCTGATATTTAGAACTCTTGTGGTTTTCCATGAAAGAAGCAACTATGAAAGAAGGCTGCCCTTCTTACTTTTCCACCGTGCAGAATCACTGCTTTGGCCAGGCTGGTGGTTTCCGTTGCTCCCTCTAGAGACCTCTCCATCACCAACTCCCAAAGAATACAGTGACCAAGGTTGGGGAAATGCAGTGGTGAGAGGAAGGACGGCAGGAATTGCCACTGCGAGGACAGAAAGGAGCTGCCAGTTGCAAGTGAATTAGCTTCCTTTTTGTCCAAAATGATGTAAGTCCTCTTATCCCAAATTTTCCCGCTGTACCAGCTGCCATGGTGGAATTGAAATAAGTATGTTCCCAGACTACTTAATGATATAGCATAGTGCTTAGGAAATGCCCAAGTTCCAAAAGCATTTACAAAATAATATATCCAGGATGATGCCAATGTTACGTGTGTATCTGTGCTTCTGAATTGTCTACCTGCCATGTAACACAGCCTTCTACAATGAGAAGTGAAAGGTGTAAATATTACTTTCTTTTAGAAAGACTAATGATGGTAGAAAGTTTGGGTGATCAGGTTTTTCAAAATCTGGTTGTCTGTGATTTATTTATTTCCACTATATCATGTGTTTTAAGTATTACTGAATTTTGGAAATACCAGTTCTCCCTGACAAGTACTACCTTTTGTAGTGTTTGTTTTAATTTGATCTAGTTTTAAAAAGATAAATAATTTCTCTGTCAGTTTAATTACTGCTTTCTTGTTGGACCATTTTGATGGTGTGTTCTTTTAAGTTTTTATCACAACTACTTTTCCTTTATACCATGTGTCTTCATTACTTTGGCATGGTCTGTGTTGTTATATGTGCATTGGAAAAATCATCACAAAGGAATTTAATGCTAACCATCCAATATTCAAGTTTTACCAAAAATAAAACAGATACATTTCATAAGAGGGAATTACTGAGAAAGTTAATTGGCATGTAACATTAAGATTGAAAAAAAAAATTAAAACTAGAAGACTTTTCCAAAATACTACTAATCAGTTAAGAGCATTTAGTTTTGATAAATTTTTACTGATTTAAAGTAGTTTCAAAAAGACCTGAGGCTGAGTTAATCATATTCTAAACTAAGAAAGTATAGACATATCTGTTTATTATGTACTCATATGTAATTTAACATTAGTTATTCATTCAGCTTGCGTAACAGTCATTATATATGCAAAATCTGAATTAGTGAAAAGTCTTCATTTTTAAATGTTTCAAAGGAATATGATATAGTACTTCCAAGTAAATAGATAAACTTAGAATTCCAAGGAAAGTCACTCTAATTTCTAATTTTTTTATGAGTAGATAAGAATGATACATTTTCTAAGGCATTGTTAAGACTTTGAAAACTAAAGGTGGTGGTTAACTACAGGAAAATTCTTAACCTAGCTGGTAATTAAAATAATACAGTATTGTTTAATTATAATAAAATTTTATTTTAGCCTATAAAATTATAAAAGGTTTTTAATTAAGGTTACCAAGTAGGGAATAATATAATTTTTTATGATTTATTTATTTTACATCATTGTGTATTCCCTGTAAAACTCCCACCACCAGTTCACCTGTGAACCCTCACCATAGTCCCTTGTGCTCTTCTCTCCCCTGTTTTGATCCCTTTTCCTTCCTATCCCTCGCAGAATATCTCTTTATGGTTTAGAAAGTGTCTTAAAGTTCACATCATTTTAGTTCAGCAATTTAGCCTGAAAATCTATTCTGAGAAAATGATCTCGAAGACAGAAATACCGCTTTTCACAGAAATGTTCACTGTATTATTACTAACAAGAGGGAGAGAGAACAATTTGAATGTCTATTTTTAAGGAAATTGATTATATAAATAAATCATAGCAGATATGTTCTGTGGAATAATACCCAACTTATAAGCACTATCTATGCAGAATTTGTAACAATATGAAAATGCTCATTCTGTTAGGGAAAGAGATGGTCACAAAATTTTACATAAATTAGGACTTCAATCCTACTTTAAGCTGACATAATAATGAAGATAGAATTACCAGTTTTTAAGCATACTTATTCTACTTAACATCTTTTATATATAAATATGCATATTCACTCCTTTTTTCATTATTCCTACAAAAGTTAAAGTAGGATCTTCCACATTATCTCCTATGTAAAGGTGTGAGAGTCATAATACTTCTTTTAAAGCAGAAATACCTGTAGTACTTTTTGGTTTTGGGAGGGACATGTCTTTAGATGCACCTTTAGGTTTTCCAAATATTTTCATGTCTTCTATGTTTATGGGTTTTAATGTATTATTTAAGTGTCTCATTTTGCTGCCTACCTCTTCTAGAAGAAGTTTGTATTTCCTGGAATTTTCTCCTTGCCTGCACATCTGTCTACCTTCCCAAACTATACAAAACTAGAATTCTGAGATGGTCTTTTAGTGGCTGTTAGAAATTGGGACCTATACATTTGCTTTAATTTTTTTCTTTTGTGGTCCTACAGTGCATGGAGATTATTTAACATTTTCTAAGCACACACGACCCATTTACAAGGACAAAGCACCTTGTGTTTCTAATACTTATTTTTATGTAAAGCTATTAAAGGACAGGAAACGTCTTTCAGCCACCTTTCTCCCTACAACTGTGCCCCAAAATAACCATTAGTATTAAACATAACAGAATAAAACTGTTTCCCATAGATGGGTGGAGAAAGGCTGCAAAGTAACACTAAAGCATGTGGGGTTATTTACAATAAAGCCTGTGCAAGAGAAACAAGATGCCAACTCACGTGTCAGGCAGACAGTGGCAGCTGCTTTGTTACTACGTGGCACTGTCCCATCCTAAATCAAATGGGAAATGGGGACTGTTTGACAGATACTGTCATCAGTGCAAACATTATTAAAGTAATTAAAAAGCTTCTAATTTCTTTCTTTGCTTTTTTTTTTTTTTTTTTTTTTTTAAATCTTAAGGGCAGGCTGTTTGGTTTATTCGGGTTTCCCCAGCGCTGGTGCTCAGGGCTCCAGCCATGACATGAGTGTTCCTGTGCCAGATTTTTTATCTAGCCAAGCCTGAGCTCTGACTTTGTACCCCAGTGGGACAGTGCAGCTATGTTCTTGGCGTTTTCTGCCTATTACCAGTTAGGGTCTGTGAACAGAATCTCCATTTGTGAGAACCTCGTTGTGGATAGCTCGCAGTGGTCTTTTCATTTTGATTGATGGTTCTGGTTCTGCACCATCTGGCTTCTGATAGGCTGCATTAATCATATCCTGAACTAAGAAAGTGTAGACATGTCTGTTTAATATGTACCCATACATAATGTAACATTAGTTATTCATTCAGCTTGCAAAAGAGAGTCATAATGTATGCAAGGTCTTTATATAGCAAAACATAAATATTAATATGCGACCCATTAATGCTGTTTTTACTTGTCCTAACCCCCACTAGTATACATTTGTTTATGAAGACTGAGATACTAAGAAAAAGAAAACCATGTGCACATTTATAGGAACACATACAGCTTTTCTGATCTCTTATATGAATTTAGAATATGTACAGCTGGAATTCTTACCTGACCATACTTCCTTTGTATTTCTCTCTCATTGCCTCTTACTACAGATTAAGCGAAAGCTGCAACACAGATTCCCTTTTTCTCATGTGAACTGCTTGCATCAGATGTAGGTCATCTATTTGCTGGGGTCACTTGGGGGGTGCCTTTGGCCTTGCTCTTTTGTGCTGCCTCTGACTGGGCCCATTTTTGACACACTCTGTCTCCTGCTGTGTAATAACATCCAGAAAAAAAAAAAAAAAAAGGGAAGAGAGCGAGAGGCCAGGAAAGGCAGGGTAGGAATTCCTAAGTTAAACAAAGTTTGCTCCAGATTTAAGACTATCATACTTATCAGTAGCTACAGTTCGGTTTTAGAAAGTTGCTAGGGCCTTTTCCAGTGCAGAGAGATTTAGTGTACATTAATCATAATCCTTTCAGTACCTGGAGGAGGTAGCATAAGGGGATTTAAAATTCTCCTGGGAAGTTACCTTGCACAAAATTGTGAGAGCATATTTCTTGGGGGAGCAAATTAAAACCATAACTTCATAAAACACATTTTATGTTTTATTAATTATGTTTTGTCGTAACAGCACTATATTCCTCTGTGGTTACATCTTCTTGTATGTGCCCTAAATTCAAAATACGTACTTTAATGAATTTTACTACTGAAGAGTAAGTGAAGATTAATGTTTGTATGCTGCAAAATGCAAAATACAGTCCATGCTGTTACAGTAATCAATCATGGCATAGTGCACGGGAAACAAGGCAGATGATCATAGTTTCTGTTGAAAAATAAGGAAAATACAGCTTCTGCTTGCACTGTGATTTCATCGAGGTTTAATTAGTCCCATTAGCACTCTGACCAGTACCAGTAGAAATTACATAAAGTATCATCCCTGGGTCGTTTGACATCTTAGGAGTTTAAGATAGCAAGGTAAACATTATCTTTAAAATTTGAAAGATCATTTTAGGAGTAAAGTCAGTAAAATTAAATAGTCAGCTCACTCATCCAGTTCTGATTTTACAGCTATTTTTAATTATTTCTCCCAAAACTTTAGATCCCATTACTGGCTTAAATCATTCTATTAATTGATTTAAAAAAGAACATAGTCACTGCCAAGAATGTTGCACTGACAAACTAGAGAGTAAAAAACCTATAATAAACAGGCTAATGACCATGAGAACACTGATGCAGCTCTTAGAATTGGTGTCAGGCGCTGATTTTGCTAGTGGAAGAGAGTTTCTGTTTTGGTTCTGCCACTCAGCTAGTTGGATGATCTAAAATATAGGCAATCATCCCTGCTTTATCTACCTTTAGTTGTTTGTGAGGATCAAACGAGATGTGTTTGACCTTTTAAGTGCTTTATTAAAACATACATATTTTTATTTATTAAACTTTTCTGAATTCCATCTGTTAGGTTCATGAGAATAACACAGTGATACATTCGCCTTTGAGGTCACAGTAAATTTAAGAGCCAGTGATAGGATAAATAAATGCCTTTCCTGGTGCCCAAGTTCCTCTTCTGGTATAAGTTCCCCTAGAGTTCACAGCAGAGGTTGAAAACTGTTTTCTTCCCTGCAGATGACCATATGCTAGTGAAGCACAACACAATTTTCTTCTTTGAGCAACATATAAACTATTGGACTGTGCTTGTTTAAAATTCAAGGCATTCATCTGAAGTTGGGACAGGGCTGAAAGGGGAAGAACTTTTAAACCAAAACATTTCATTAGTTCAGGGAGGCAATGCCAGAAAGACAGCTTTCAAAGACCACTGCTTTACTTCTCTATTGCAGGAGTGGCACCGTGCAGGAGGGGGGGCGTGAACAGATGGACAAGTGAGCGGGGGAGACAGCTTGCCCCTTCCTCCACAAGTCGTCCTTTAGTCTTTGATTGAAAATGCAGTATACCCCCAGAATGCCAAATCAACCACTTTCAAATATATAGATACAAAGCACACGTGGTTTTTAAATGGATTAACATTTTAATGCATCAACACTGTTAGGTTTTTACGTTGTCATGAATATAAATAACCTTTACATTATTACTGCTGAATTTGAAGCACTTTCGCATGTTGCCAGCTTGGCTGAAGGACAGCCAGACACATGTATGGTTCTCCAAAAGGGGGAGGATATGACTTCATCCTGGCTGCATTTGGGGTTTCCGTTGACTTTAGGGGAAGTCAGGTGTTTTCTATAGACTTGACCTAGTGTCACAGAGCAGATTGTTATGTTCATTAATAGGGAGTCTTGCCTCGATGCCAGCATTGCCAACTGGACTAGGTAGTCATTATATGAAAAATTATAAAACTCACAGTTATTTATTCTGTATGCAAGGCTGTAAGCTAGGACCACAAAACAGGATATATTGTGGGATGCTGTGTCTCAACACACGGTGTGTTGGGGAATATTGGTGAACAACCCATTGTAAATCCTAACTTTCGTCAGTGATGCCCTTCACACAACTATTATTAATTATACTTTATTAGTAGTAATAGTTTTCATAACAAAGCATAAATAAAATTTATAGAAATTCCATTATAAAAATTTAACCAGTGGTTGCTAGAAACTTAGAAAGCACGGGAATTCAGTGGCTGAAAAGGGTTCTAGGTTCACAACTCATTATTTGATTGAAACAAATTTATTTCTTTTTCTCCCTAAGACCTAAAAATGCCTGTGTTTTTTTGTTGTTGTTGTTTGCTTGAACTAAAATCCACAAGAGAGGTTTGTCTAAACCGTTGTGGACCTTGTATCAATTCACTAAGAGTATAATGAACCTAACTTCTTAGGTTTCACATCTGGCTTAAATTGTAACTCAAAACAGAGCTCATACTGGCCCAGTGCTTTTTCCTTAATAGCACTGAACTCTCATGTATTATTTCTTCTGACTTTATCTCCAATCATAAAGATAACTCTGAAGAATTACTTCCTAGCTATCTCTGCTTTACTGCAATAAATTATTTGCCCTCTACTCTTCCCAAAGGCCTCCAAGGTTATGGATAGCCCATCTCCACTCCTTACTTATGTGTCCTGCCCTGCATCCCTATCTGTAGAATAACCTGATTGGAATAAAAGCAGGGAGCCCAACGGGGAGGGGCTGGAGACTGGAACAGTCATGCATTATGCAGAATTTGTTAGCATTAATGTGAACAAAAGCTCACCAAGACTCATCACATTTATAACGGGAGAGAGCATTTGCTTTTTAGAATTCCTCATTTTACAGTTAACCTAATATGCCATAATTCTTTAGTTTTCTAGTTAAAGATACTATTCCTGCTAAGAAAAGTTGTTTATTTTCAATAATTGGTGTCCAACATGTCTGATGCCAGTTATGACTTGTTTAGTTTTCAATCTGTACTTGACCATCACTGCCAGCAGTGGACATATAAAGGAACTGCTCTTATTATTTTCTTTTCCACAGCCTGTTGTTACAGTTTTCAAAAGGTAGTTAAGGCATGAAAAAGCCTTGAAATGATAAATAGGCTGAAGGAGTCTTTATTTTTATGATTTAGAGTTTGTTTTTTTTAAATAAAACGCAAAAATGTGAATTGGTTTTCTTTTCTAAAGCAATAATTTCATTAGAATTCTTCATTAAAAGAACCTATTCACAGAGTAAAATGACAGCATGATTGCTGTTTAAGCTCATTATTTTCAGATGGCAGAAACAGAATAATGAAAACCTCTTACCTGGTCAATATAGTTAAATGCTGGTGAGATAAGCAGATACTTGTCAGAATCAAGTAACTTACAGATCTCAGTGTCCCTATTTTCCAGGGCTGCGAAGTCTTAGTATCACCACTATTCAATTTTCCATTCTACAAACATTGTTTATAAACATTTCTGGAGCAGCTGTCTGTGTAACATATACACATGCCTTGTAGTCAGAGTGCCCCTGTTTCATTTCCATTTTATTCCTGCCATTCTGTGCATTTCTCTCTTTCTCCCTTAACATTCACAAAGCAGTTCACGTTCATGCATTCAGTATATCGTTGGGTCAGATTTTTGTTTCAAATGATCCTAGTAGCCCTCAACCCCAAAAGGTCTGTGTAAATAGTTTATTGTCCTCTGTTGTGTCATGCAAAAGAAAATGGGTTTTCCAAATATATTCAGTGATTCTGCCTTCACCAACATTACCTGTGTGTGTGTACGAAACCATCATTTGATCATTTCAAACCAGACTACAGCCCAGAGTTTTCTAAATGCCCATCTTGGAGCAAACATCATTTAATTTTAACATTTTTGTAGCCAACTTTGCTAGTGTCTCATGCTAAAATAACATAGCATGGTGTATGTTACAAAGAACAAATACTTTACAGCCAAGAGGACCTCGCTTGTAATAGCACATTCTCATTTACTAGATGTGAAACTTTCCTTATCTATCTGACCCTTACATTTGTCATCTGTAAAACAGCAAAGCCAGTATTTACTTTTTGGGAGAAACAAGCTTCTGAAAATAATGGATTCATAATATGTAAGTACCCATTTCCTTTCCTTTCCTCCGACACAATTACTATTTCATATGCTCAGTAGTCTAGACACTTGGAAATACTGAATAATTAAATATTTTCATGTTTTATTTCTCACATCTTTCTGTGGCAGTTGAGAAAAATACACTATAATGAAAACATACACCACATCATGCAGTTGCTGGGTCAAGCCCATTTTTATACGTAAACTTAAAGTCAACTTCAACCCCAAGACAATTGTAAAGTTTCTGTCTTTTAGCTTCTCCTTTTCTCCTTTGCCTGACCTTCTCATTGCCTGTGAACTCCACAATCTCTTGCTATATCTCCAGTCATCCACAGTCAAGCCTGCTTTCAGCAAAGAATGTGATAAACACATCTATTACAAGGTGTAAATTATTGAATAGGGTCAATATGAGAATCTCCCTGGCTATTTTCATTTCAACAAACGAACAAGGATTTAAGTCAGAGTATTAATTACAGTTGCTTGAGCCTTCTATATTAATGAGCCCTCTTATTTTCTGAAACTCCCCAAATCCTAATGTCCCTAAAAAATTATAACTCTGAATTAACTTTTTCCCTTTGAAGAGGTTACTTTTGATTTGTGGCCCCCAACAGAAAAAAAAATCCACAGATCGTGGACAACCGTTCCCTTTTGGAAGAAGCCCATTATACGTTGTGACCACATAGTCCAATAAAACGCAGTGTCACAGGACGGGAATTGGGAACAGAGACTAAGAATAACATCTACGGCACCACTCCTAGATATCACTACTCTGGTCACCAGCACATGCCAAGAGCTGGAGAAGCGGGAGAGAAATAACCTCCACCCCCACGTAAAATTGGTATTATTGTCCTTTTCCTTAAAATCCTTGGCAAACTATCTTTGATTCTCTTGGGTAAATTAAAGTGTTTTTTTTTTTTTTTATCAAAATCCTTAAGGGAGAAACTGGAACGATTCATAGGTGATTGTCGGTAGCAACAGCTTCCTGCTGACTTTCTGGTTTTTTTCTTTGTTAACTCTTCCTATAGAGGCTGGGGGTCAGATAGGAAAGAACATGCAGAGGGAATGAAGAGGAATTCATTTAATTACTAAGAGTCCCCATGAAATATATGAATAATACACTGTCAGACACTGGATTATATACTGCCTTGTGTGTTTGCTTAATTATGTCTTAGTAACTAGATTGTAAATTTCTCATGAGTAGGGACTATGTCTTATATTTTCAAATGTCCTTTAAAGGAAACTGGGCTAGTAGTTGACATTTAATAGGTTCTAAGTAAATACTTGCTGAGTGGAATTGAATTTATATAAAATTACTTACAACTTGCTTGTTAGGGACCAGCTGTAAACATTCATGAAGTCTGATGTAATTTTCTTTGGGAACACCTCGGAGCAGGCTAATGTGGTTTTCCTTAGTCATATCTTTTGTGTAACATGTGAATTCAGGGAGACTGGTAACATTGTCTCTTCCTGAGAGACTTGTCCATTGTTTAAGCCAATCATCAGCTAACCACGGTTCTCAGCCAGGGTGGATGTCTCTCCTGGTGCTCTGGCATTCAGTGCCCCCGGGGCAGGGACACTAAACATGACATGTTGCTCAGCATAACCCTTCACAGCAAAAAAAAAAAAAAAATTGATGTGCTTATACCACCACCAGTTCCATCACTAAGAAGCACTGGATTCCATCAAATGTTTGCCCTTCCTGCTTCTCAAACATCATAGTCACCATTTCCCCACTACTTTATATTTAAAACTTGCTGAACCTCTTGGTTCTTGTTCATGCCACACTGTCTACTTCTGTATCTTTGCAGATTGTGTTTTTTCAGCTCTTGTCTGACTTTCTGCGCTAGCAAATGTCTTCTGATCCTTCAGGGACTCAATTTAGGCACCATCTCTTCCAAGACGCCTTTGCTTGATATTAATCCAGTCTGGGATAAGTGGCACTTTTGTGTGCTTTCAAAGCCCTCTGCACGTCCCTCTGCATGACATTTATTCCTGGGAATTGTGGTGCTTGCTTTACTTTCTGTCTCTGCCACTGCCGCTAAACTGAAAGCTACTTAAGAACAAGTTGCGTGACCCAGGAACTTACCTAGTGCCTGACAAATAGTAGTGTGTAATGAAAAAAAAAATTAAAGAATGAATGAATCAGTTACATTTTCACCCAGAAATGAGTCCACTCAACGGATATTCTTTGTCGTTTTCATTGCTCGAGTTAGCCTTTTCTTGCAGGACATGCTAGGATATCAGCAGCACTGGCACTGTGGGTGGGAGGAAAACTTGTACAAGGGTAGGCAGGAGAGAAGGAGAGAGGTTAAAGTATCCTTGTGAAGAGGGCTAGCCAGGAGCGATTCACTTTTGGCTTACTCTGGGTAAAGATGACAGCAGGAGGGATCTGGTCAGTGTGATTCTAAGTTTGATCCTCAGACCCAGTCACTCCACAAACATTCTGACTGCAAATGAGGTAACTGCAGAAGTTGGAGTAGGCATTTAGCAATTTGACAGAATCATTTTCTGTCTCTTGTCTCTTACACTAAAGACATTGGGGATTTAACTTTATTTTTCTAGTCACTAATTTTGATCATATTTTAAAAGTAAGTTGGTTCCTAATGTAACTGGAATGTTTTCAGAAAGAAAAGGAAGAAAGAAACAGGGGAATTTTATTTTTTAAAGCTAGTCCTTTGTGTGTGTGGAGGGGGGAGGGAACGGGATGAGGGCAGAAAGAGCACAAGAGACTGAGGTGATGGTGCACTGGTGAAATGGTGGTGGGAATTCCCTGAGGACTACATATAATGTCAAATATATATAAAGAAAGAAAAAGAGTTTAAAAAAAAAAAAAAGCTAGTCCATAATTCACTACAGGCCATTTGAGCGTCCCTGGTCTGGGCAATCTAGTATTGCCTAGATGAGTTTATTGCATCCCAGATGCCAAGTTGGGTGCTGAATAAGCAGTTACGGCTCGTTCTTTTCCTCCCTTTCTCCCCTCCTGACACGGGAATGACGAACTCGAGATAGAGGCACAAAGTTAGGGCTAGGGTTCTCTCCGAAAAGCTAGAGTTCTGTGTAAAACAGGAGCCCCTGGCCAGAGCTGTAGCAATGCCCAGAAAACAAACTCACTCTTCTGGTCTGGATCCAGCTAACCTAGCAGAGGCTACAGGAAAACTGGCACGCCACAAAAACTGGGGTGTCCAGCATTCACTTTAAGCAGCTGTGTTAGCACAAGTCATTTTAACACTGAACCTCCTGGAGGGCTGGTAGTCCTGAATGTGCTCTCGTCCCTGTCACTGAGCTAAAGGACTGGGCTGGCCTGACGCTGGGCTGGGCCTTCATTGGCAGCAGCTGGACAGGTTATGGGCGCCAGTAAGCTGATGCCTAGACTGCGAGGGGCATTGTGCCAGGTGTGAGGATACAGACATGAACCATTGCATTGACGATCCAACCAACAGCGTCAGCAAGGGTGCGTCCAGAGAGAATGCTTTAGGACAAAGGGGAAGTCCAAACTGTAGCAAGGCAGATTTAAAAGAATAAAGAAGAACTAGTTTGTGTGCAAATCCGAACAAGGAACTATTTCTACAAAACTATTACAATAAGTTAGAGATGGTGCTGGGAACTGTGCATTTATTGACTGTTAAATAAGAAGCCATGTGACCCTCATAAAGATTGTTTATGTGTAGAGGGGTTGAAGTGCCACATGATAAAACTCACAAGCTTTACTTACAAGGGTTCTAACTAGTACAGAAAAAAAAAAAAAAATCCTGCCAGACAGCATGTCTGCTTTGTTTGAAATAGAAGCATAAATATCTAATTTGCCTTGTTACAGAGAAGAATGCATGATCTATGCAGCATGTAGCCAAGTAATCATTCCATCAGGCTCATAATATAGGGAACATAATTAATCTGCTGATTTTGCCCGGGCCTTCTTCTCAGATGGTGAAACAAAAATCTCTGCGTTCATATTTCACTTAGCCATATTTTATTACTTAGAAACTAAAAACAAAATTTTGCTAGAAGATCAAAATTAAAAGCAACCGATAGTATAGGTCAGTGCACCCCCAATTAGGAAAGCTAAAGCATGCAAAGAGTAATAAATTGCTGAAAGTTTGTCCTCTCAGCATTTCTCTAACTTGTAAGGCTTTGTGTTTTTTTTCCTTTGTAAGTGTTGTCATCAAAGCAAGTGTGTCTCTAAAGGTAAATTGTGACTGGTGAGCACGTGTAGGACCATATAACCCTTTAGAATTAACATTTCATCACAAAAGCTCTTCTGTCAATTTTCTCTGTTGAAGAAAAACTAACAGTGACAAACAGCGTCAAACAAAGGCTTTGTGTTTGTCTTTAACCAAAATTAGCTTGATGTTATTTGAGTAAGAAACTGAAATTTTATTTTTTAAATATGTCAGGCTTTTAGTTTTTACCTAGTGTCTTGCCAGACAACTGCCATTCCGTGTTAGACATTTTGGTGTCTTGGTGTATTTGTAGTAAACAAAAACAAATACATTTTTATTAAACCATAAAAATGATCAACTATGTACTCTTACAAGGAATGCCCATGTGCCGCATAATTGTTTAATGCTGTTTTCTTTCCACATTAAGTCAACCTGAAAGACTGTTGATTGTACCGAACACCATTTCTTAATGCCATAATTCTCCAGCTCCAGTCCCCAGGGACCCTCGTCGGGAGGGTGATTGTGTGCCTTGCTGCTCCCCGGAGAGAGCCCTGTGACAGCCTGTCTGTGACACTGGGGTCATAGGCAGCGCTTTACACGTGCTGAATTGCTGCTGTTCTGGGATGAAGGAGCGGTGAGCCCCGCCTCATCTAGGGCTAAATTTAAAAAGGAGGAGTTTTGAAGGTGAAAACACCAAAAAATTTAGGTGGTCCATTGTATTCTAAGAAGACAATTATGTGTCAGGTTTTAAATTTTGTATGACATTTTCAATTTTCCCTTCATTTATAGAAGCCCTTCTCAAATGGTGAAATAAATCCATAAGTTCCTATTTCATTTCACCATGTTTTGTTTCCTAGTGACTAAAAGCAGTTCTGCTAGAAGATCAAAAATAAAAGCGACCTACAACATAAGGCAGTGTATCCTGATTAGGGTTTTCTGCCAGAATCGTCATATTCACCGCGTTCATTGGTGCACTTTACAATGGGACTTCCCACCACCAAACCATGTTCTCCTGAACAAGTTCTGTAACTTTTATCACCCTCAGTCTTCTGATCTGTGGATATAGGCACAATTGTCCTGTGAACCCTACAGAATTGTGAAAAGTCACATGACAAAGTGCTTAATCAAGCAAATATTAGGCATTTTCCTTTCATTGGAGCAAAGCCACATACATTCATTGGCAGCTGGAGAAACAGCCTTGAGAAGTGCTGAGCCAGGGGCGGGCAGCAGAGCAGAGTCAGGCGCAGTTCATACTGAATCACCTGTGTGTTCTTCAAAATGAAGGAGGCGAGACCAGGCAGGCCAGGGCTGAAGTGAGGATGCAGACAGGAATAGCACACTAACTTCATGTATTTCCTAAGATTTTCTGTTTTACATATTCTTACCTGATGTAAATCAGAGTTTACCTAAAGTGGCTTCAACCTCAAGTGTCCAAAATTAGTTCCCTTGTTTTCTTCAGCTTATGTGAGGTGGTCATGTCCCCCTAGGCTATGGGGGGGGAGGCGGGGGTGCTGAAGATGTTAATGACTTCCACATATTTCTGTGAGGTCTGGATGTCAGGGAGTTCATTTGCATGCACAGGATTCACAGCCTCTATATCCAGGCGTCACACTTTCCTTCTCGGAACAATGTCCTAACTGTTCAAAATGTGCAGGTTTTCATGTTTGTTCTTAATGATGAAGAGCAGAAAGTCTATGAAAAATTTAAAGCAAGGTAATAATGTTAATGTCTTCATTTACTGCACTGATCTTTTCACATTTAGAATAAATATCACCTTTGTAGTAACTCCTTAAGGAAAAAACTTCCAAGAGTTGCAACTTTATTACAAAAAGGGATTTTTTTTTTTCCTCTCCAGTGAAAACTGGAGACATCCCAGAAAACTGGAATACTCTATTAACCCCTAGGTCAGGAATCCATCTTGACACACATCTCTTTTACTACTCCCCAGTTACAAATGAGCAGTTTATTCTTAATTCCTAGCTTCTTTTCAAGTAGCATTCAGAGTTCGTCTCAACAAAGAACAGTAAATCAGATTTGCAATCTGTGATATTAGGGAATAGACTGAAATCCAGTAATTTCAGTATTAGAAAGGATCAGGGAGATCATCTCATCTAACCACTTCGTTCTGGAATGAGGTCACCACAGTCCACAGAAGCAGTATCTGTCTAAAATCACAGAACTGACTGGTGGCTGATCCTGGAATGTGGTGCCTTTGACACTAGGCATTATAAAGAACGATAGTTCTTAAAGGTTATGATAGACTAGATTATAGCATTTTTTTATTAAAATAAATGCATGTGCAAGCTGGCTTAGATATAACATGCTGGTATCCAGTGTTACATCCTCCTACTGTCCTTAATGGATCTGGACCCTTTGCAATACAGCTACCTAGGAAAAAAAAAAAGAGCTTATATCATCAACTATGGCTCTGGGAGTCAGGGACCAGGCATTTGCCTGAGCTTCTACGTGTACGCTCTGGGTCTTGGGGATTTTTTATGTGCGCTGAAATTAGACTGCCAGCTTGCCTCAGAGATACTGTGGGTTCAATTCCAGATTTTGCAGTAAAGCAAATTTTACCATAAGGTGAGTCACGCAAGGTTTTTTTGTTTCCAGTGTATAGAGGTTCATATGAATATTGTGGACTGTGAAGTGTGATACCATACATAATGTCTTAGAAAACAATGTCCACACCTTAATTTAAAAGTGGCCTGTCACTAAAAAATAAAAGCTAACATCCATAAGTGATGGGAGAAATGATGTTCAAAGATTTGCTTAATGCAAAGTTGCCACAAACTTTTAATTTGTCAAGGGAGCAATAAAGAGAAGCACAGTTAAACGAAGTATGCTGGGATAAGATAGCTGGCGGGGAATACTGTTCTTCCATAAAAATTACTTCGAAAATATTGTAGCTTGGGGGCTCTCTGGTGGTGCAGTTGGTTAAGCAACACACTATGAAGCAAACCATAGCTGCTGCAGCACGAGTTCGATCCCTGCTGCCGGCCAGGGAGGGGACCCACATAGCTCAGCAGACCTCTCCTGCCTCGCCTGCTGCTCCCCTCAGCAGTGTGTTTCAGTCAGTCTGCCTGTTCTGCCCCCACTCTGTCTCTGGTGAATCCTCTCACTGCCCCGGACTCTGGTCTGTACCCCAGCTTTTGTATGCATAAATAAATTTTAAAAAAAAATGTTATAGCTTATGTTCCACAACCCAGAGGGGGAAGTTTGATCTCAGACCCTATCTTTCCAAGTCTACCTTCAAATCCCAGGTAGGCCCAGCTTAGAACAAATGTAGAAAGACCCTACTTGACTCAGATGTCTTCACTCTTAACCTTATGAGTCTTGGAGTAAGGCACAAATCTGTAGAATCATTTTTAGAGCCTATCGTATTGTTCCTGGATCAAACTGTCCTTTCTAAAATATTACTAAACTTACCTTTGCTCTCCAGGGTTCCTTCAAATCTCTGCTATTGTTCTATGACCAAAATAAACCTTCTCTTCCCTATACTTCCTGTCAGGTGTAGGTCCAAATATACATTTTTTAGAAGCCCACGGTTGTCTGTGATTCATAAACTTGAATGCTGTGGATTTCATTGCCAGAGACTTCTCGAGCAAGCATAGGGGGGACTTGGTTGGAGGAAATGTCCATGCCCTAGAGCCTGTCATCCAGGGCAGAGGTTTTGCTCTGAGGCTATCACATAATCTGGGTGAGGATCACCAAGGGTTATTTTTAATCCATGGAGTCACTCTATTGAAATGCTTATTGGCATGTAACAGTAACATTGGTTAGTATAGAAAATGCTCAGCAAGGTGAAAGTTTGGATCATCAACTTTATGGTATATTGTTTTTTTTTTTTTTACTTTTTAAAATGATCTTGACTTTTGATAAGTAATTCTGTGTGAGTAACTGTCCATCTCACCAGATCTGCAAGTGGAATGTGATGGGGCTTAGCAGGACCCAAAGACTAAGGAGACCATCACTGAGGCCAAGTGGTTAAAATAGTAAGAATGCCAAAGGCAAACTCTGTTTCCTTTATCAGTTGGCAGAAACCTTGAGAATTATATAAACCCTCCTTCTTGTTGGTGCTCCATAACCAAGACCACCCTCTCTCCCTTAGGCATATGCAACTCTAACTCTCTTTAACTTGAGAAGAAACTAATTATGGGTTGATTTTTGGGAGGAATGATTAATGATCACTTCCATTTAGTGGAAAATAATCAGTGGAGGCAACATTAATGTTTTTATTACCTATGAACCAACATAAGGAAGAGAAGAGAAAAAAACCTATATACTCTCACAGCAAGCTATAAAATGATATATTTAATCTTGAATAATTAAACAAAAACATTTTTATTCACATAATGTTACAATCATATTGCTAATACCAGCTTAATGCTTACTTTTTAGCTAATTCATTTTCTCATTTGTGGCAATCTAGAAAGGTTTATTAAATCTAATGACTATTTTAGGATTAAGTAGGGGAAAAGCATGTTCTAATTACAGGGATGGATAAAAGCAAACTAATTAACCAAAAACGTGTATTTCCTTCCTCATAGATGTCTGGTCAGCCATATCCGAGATGAACTTGGGTTACCTAGCTCCTGAGTTTTTTAATCATGTTTTTAGATTGCATTTTTTACACCATCTGTACCATTAACATGACTGTAATTTCTGTCACAGTTGGAAGCTTCAGTTAATAAATGTTTTGTTTTGGAGGGGGTGGGGAGCCAGGCAAGAAGGTGGGAGTGTTTATGAATGAAGCAAAGGATGAGGCTCTACTTTAACCTTGGGGCTTTGAAATGAAATGCTTGACACCCATGACTGGGGATTTGATGTTTCCCTACCCTGACCCATCTCAAAGCTACATTACCAGAGAAAATCGTCTGGACTTACCGTTTAAAAAAAAAAAATCTAATCTAAATAGAAATTGACCTCCAGTTAGTCAAGTTACCTAAGTAGCCTTGTTCATATGCAATAGAATATGTACAGAAGAATACAGGATTTATGAAATTCAGATGCTTTGTATGTCCTGGACAAAGCGCAGAATCATAGTAACTGACTTGGAATTCCATGTAAATTTTTAGTTTATCATTTTAAAGAACATTTTCAGGTTTTCTGGTTATCCTTCCCTCTTTTGGCTAACAACTATTGCTGCAGGCTACTTTAAAGCACACTGATTATGTTTTCAAAATTACAGAGAATGATCAGAGTTTTTAATGCATCTTACTCTAATTTCAAAGAGTGGCCATATATGGGGAATACATAAAAAATTTGAGGCAAAGGTTGTAAGATAGGAAGCACGCTGCAGACTTACTGACCAAAATTACACATACTTTCAGATAGAAAAGAATTAACCATTCATGAGTGAAAAGTTATCAGCTGTAAGAAGTAAAGACTGAGTCTTCAGTTAACTCCTAAAATACCAGGATGAAGGTTTATATCTTGAAGCCTAAGAGACTCTGACTTCAGTATCCTAAAGGAAATATCAGTGTATATTCCATGCCTGTGTATTGGATGCTTGGGGAGACAATCATAGAAAACTCCCTCAAGGAGCTCACAGAGAAGTACATGTGCAGGGGACTAGAATTTGCATCAAAATAGGAAATGTGGTACTTAGCTTAAACTTTTATAAAGGGGAATTTATATAATAAAATTATTTTGGTAGTAGAAAATGGGAATGACCTTTAACTTACCTGGTTGTAGTAATTTGCATATAATACTCTTCACATTTGCCAATGATGCACACAAAAGCCTTTGCGAGCCCTCGATGGATCCTCAGACAACCTTATAGCTTACAGTTGCCACCCTGAATTATGCTAATAAAAATTATTGAAAATGTATAGTGACACCTTCAGGCCTTTCTGGAAGTGTCTGTACCCCCTGACAATAAAGAAGCCACAGGAAGATGCGAACCCTGGAAAGCTGGCAAAATGCACTCTTCAAGCAAGTCCATCCTGTTTATCAATCTTTAAGTAAATTGGGAATTCCAAACTGTCAATCAAAGTTACAAATCGATACCTGTCCCTAACTCTTGGTTCAAACTATGAGTAGTGAGGACCGTAAGAATTCCCACATGAACTGCCTGTTTGCAAAATGGAACCTGCATCCAGGATCCAAAAAGGCATCCGGAGTGAGTGAGTGTCCCTGAGGGTGTGGCACAGGTATTGCTCACCTGCTGTGCTGAAAATCTGAACTCCTGATGGTTGCTTTTGAGAGCCTCCAGTACAGACTTGCACTCATGGTGTCTAGTCTGTGTTTAGAACCATGTTTTTCTACCACTACATTCTTTTTGACAAAATTTCACTGCTGCAGAGAACAGTCCAGATATGAAATTCGTTGTAATGAAATTTTCCCGGCCTGTCTAGCGAACCATTCACCCTTAAAAACAAAACCTGGCCAGGATAACGAAGGGCAGGGGAACCAAACAGACTATAAAGTGTGCTTGAGATTGGATTTTTACTGTCAGTTGCCAACACTTATCAATAAAGCCAGTGACCTTGGAATTGATCAGATTAAGCATTCAAGTCAACTTAATATTTAAAATGTTTTCAGATAATTGCCACAACGTCTTATTAAATACAGCAGCCCAATTTCAAGGTTGTCCTATAAACTTCATCCTGACAGGCTTTCCATATTCCATTGCTTGCTTTCTAACGTGCTCTTCACCAGACTGAAATCAGAGTAATGAAAACAGTCAAACTGCTCATAAAATGTCACATTACTATGAGAGCACACATTATTTCTACAGATATTTTCTGTCAGTCACTAGATCACTCCTCAAATGACAGCAGTGCCTGCCTGGAACATGCTTTAAAAATGACAATCCCATACTGTGAAGACTACTCCAGCAGTAAAATTTCCTGATTTGTCCCTTTGATCTCAGCCTACAAAAGATACCAAATGTTATTCAGAAATAAATAAAACATTTATAGAAAAGGGGAGAAAAGGTTATATGCTTCATTTTGCTTATCAATGTCATTTCCACGCCAACAATTTTATTAGGGGTAGGGGCTTGGTGACATGCTATTTTTAGTTTGTGGGGGAGAAATGTGACATTTCGAACAAATGTCATAGCATTTCTTCAATAAAAATCCATGCTGTCAGCTGCCTAGCTCTGGAGAATTATAGAAAAGCTTTACTGAACCAAAAGAGAAGCAACAATAACTTGATTTTTACTTTAACCCTTTCCGACCCGGCCTCAGTGTGGATGAAGCATAATAAGAGTTTTTGTTGGTTGTGTAGCTCTGGGAGGCAGGCCCCTATTTACACAGTATTTCTGGGGAAAAAAGAAAAAAAAATGTATCCTGTCTACCTCAGACACGACCCTGTGCTCAGCGAAAGCTTTCCCCTCAGCTCTTAGTCAGTGAACCTTGAGGAGAAGCAATTTTTTCACAAACAAAAGGGCTCAAATACCTACTAAAGGAACTATATCAATATGAAAGCTAGAAACTGACCTTTTTATTGACTATAAATAAACAGAAAAATAAACATCAAAAAAGAGTAAAGGAGATAATTACTAGAACTTAATATCAAAAGAATATGTAATGAATACAGTTCTTGTTTGGGAGCATTTTATGCTTATCTCTTCCACTGTTTTTGGCATATATTCACATTCTACCGTGGAATATCTTCGAGTTGTTATTTAACTTTTCAGGGACAAGAGCCATATCTTGCATTTCTCTAAATTCCCCATAGTGCCTAGCATAGTTTTTGATAAAATTATTAAACAAAGCATTGATTTGAGAAATACGGCTCATATGTATTTGTTGTTTCTTGACTTTCTAGCTGTCTAGGTGCCACCCCACCCCAGACACAAACAACAGTCATTTCAGCCTTTGCCATTGTTGAGGATCAACTCCTCCTCCGCTCAACTCCTCTTTGCTTAATGATAGTGACCTTTGCTGAAAATCAGTTACGCACTTTAAAAATAGGGCGTATCATTTTTGTTCCATGAGAAGTTGTGGCCAGATTATCTGTGACTTTTTTGACATTCTTTCTTTTCTCCTTATAAATCTCTGCTTTTCATTCATGATTTTTCTTTCCTGTCTATCTAGGAGGTTCCTGTCTACCTTGACAAAGCTCTTCTTTCCCCTCAGCTCTTATTCAGGTGCCTTCAGGTTTTCCTGGAATTCCACCAGTTATCACCAGTGGTCTCTACTTCTCCTCCTTCTGGGCTCCTTCCTTTAGTAATCTCTCCAGTTTAGTCTGCTGTCTTCTCGAATCTTCATTAATTTGCCAGACACGAGTTGAGTACCCAGTAGGTACCAGGCCTTGAGCCAAGTAAGAAGGCTGTGCGCTTGCCTAAGATAGAGTTCCTACTCTTAAATAGCTGACAACCACCAAACTCATTCAATAAGTAACTTAACTTATTTGATGTATCACTTTCACTGACATTCATTCAACAAACTTTCACCAGCTCGAGTTCAAGAACACGATAATACAAATGACAGTCTTTGTTCTCAAGAGCCACATAGTGTACACTATTCCTAGAGTCCATACTGCCTCTACGTCATTTTGAACTTGTATTTCCCACCCCTAATTATGATGTATGTCTTTTATGTACCCCTAATGCTTAATGCTTTTCTTCCGTTACCATGAGGACACTTTGAAGGCATAGACAGTTCTTCAAAAACGGAATTATTTTCATCCCTCATGGCCACTGCCCTACACTCAGGGCCACCTCCTGCAGCCATTCAGTCTGTGCACTGCTTGGTGCCAGGCCACGGCACCCACATGTCAGTTAGATGGCTTTGCCCGTTGGTGCTCAAGAAATACTTGGTGTGACTTTACCAGCAACTGATGAAACATTGTTTCATTTTCTAAAATTTATTTGTTTCCCTATTCTTTTTTAGTACTCTCCAGTTTGAAGCCATGTGAATAATTCATATTCACTGCCTCAGAAGTAGATGATGTTTTGAAAATTCATTTTTATGTGAGTTAGATACATATGATTTAGTAATTTGTATATGCCCCCAATTATATTCCTAAACTGTCTTTTCTAATAGTGTTTTGACATGACTTTTTAACACTCATTATATATATTGACAATCTCATTGGCAGGGTAGAGGTAATGTGCTTTCATTTTATCATTAAGCATTGTCATGTCTACCCTTGGATCCTAAAACACAAAAGAAATATAATTGCTCCTGTGTGGATTTATTTAACGAATTAGCGTAATGTCATTTGAACTTGGATTGCTTCTGCCTCTGTGCTCATAAGTCAGTGAACATATGTCAGATTTGTCTGATTATGGCAGCTGTGTGATCATCAATAGCAGTATTTTATATTTATCATAATATAGCATGTGTCACTTCCATATTTGTGTGTACATATCGGGGGAGGGGCAGCCTTCCTTTAAGTAGTAACACAACTCCTCTTAGGAAAGTAAATAACTTTGTTTAAGAAGCTATCTTGGGAGCCAAATGAGGATCAAGGAAAGGAATAAGAACAATATTAATAATAACAATAACAGCAATAAAGACACAGAAACCAAAAATGAGGAGTCAAGGACA
>JAGFMF010011570.1:266063-278716 GCA_019455555.1 Galemys pyrenaicus
CTTTACTAAACTGATTAATTGTTTTAATTAGATTTTCTGTAGAGCTTTTAGGGTTTTCCAAGTATATTATCATATCATCTGCAAATAATGATAGTTTTATGGAAGGAAGAATAGTCTTAAGGAAGATAGATGGGTCAATCGTTAGGCGTTGCAGCCACCTGAGAATTTGTCTGATGGGAGAAATAGAACTCGTGTCACTGGAGAGATGCAGAGACACTTCTCAAACCTGAGAAGCAAGGTGTGTGTTCAGCCATTGCTGTTGCCATTGACTTCTGGAATCCTCCTAAAAGTTTCCAAGCCACGTGAAGTAGGTAGGAAACAGAATGTGGGCTACTTGGTAAGTTTTGCCAACAGCAAAGGTCTACTCTGGATCTGGGCTGGTTTTGTCAACATAGAACTTGAGCACAGATTATCCATGTATCCCTTTGGCTCTTAATCTGATGTATTAGGTGATTTCTGCACCTTGTTCTCTGTTTGGAGTGATAATTTGAGATTTGATAATTGGGTGAAGTGGAAAGAGATGGGCTCTTGAGCTTGATAGAATTCAGCAGATGAGTTTGATCCCTTCTGTATCACATATTAGCTCTAAGGGCTGGACAAATTTGTATCAATGCTGTAAGTCAGTATTGTTAAAATGGAGCTAATTGCAACCACCTTGCAGGGTTTCAATTGATAGATGCATGTAGGCACTCGCTTAAAGGGCCATTCGAAACAATCACCGGCCAGTATGTATTAGTTACGTTCTTAAGATCCTTTTCTCATTGTTCTCGATTACACAAGCAGTGTCTCTTATAGTCACAAAACCATATGCTTGTGTTGTTTTGTTTTTGTAATTTTTTTACGTAAGTAGTGTAAAGAAAAACTAACTCGGAACCTTCACCGGTAAACGCAAAGCTGTTTTGTGGGTTCAGCCACCCCAATCAAACTCAGTAGTTGGATGATACTTGTGCTTCATTATGACATCTACCAGTCACCTAGACTGGCCTTATGGAAACAAAACAGTCTTTGAGAAATGCAAGCACATCACTCAGCCTTGTTAGGGAAAACGGGCAGACACCTGGATGTGCCCAGAGGGACTGTGATTTCACTTCTCACTCCATAAGCAACATCCTTCTGTTGTGAATTAAATCTTCACAGTCAAAATCTGTGTCTGCATGTGCTTGTTTATTTGGAAAAGAAATGTTATTCTGAGGCATTTTATTTGTAATAGCTGTGGAGCAATATGATACTAAGGAGCTTAATGCTGGGGTACTGCCTTTTCCATGTTAAGATCCCTGGTGAGTGTGTGTTTTTCTTTGTGCCTCTACTATCATTTACAATTCTGCCAATAGACAAGTTATATTTTGTTTACGTGTATAAGGTGTTTTGCACATGTTTGTAACATGTATGAGTGTTATATATTCTAAGTGTGAACTGATGTGTGTATCAGAGATTATGCACGTTCGTGAACTGATTTCTATTTACACAAGGCGGTTTCGTTTTTCTGGTTTCACCCAACACTACTTTTTTCCAGGAGGATAAATATGGTCTGGCCTCTTATCTCACATCCCAAGCTGAGTTCAGCATCTGGAGAAGCTTAAGGTCCCAGTGCATCAAATTATCCTGCTCAGACTGTTGTTCGTTGCAGTCCATTTTGTCCTGTCATTCCAGTGACAGAATGTCAGAGCTTTTCTTTTCGTTGCCTTTAGCTCTCAGCATCTGCAGGGATCTGATATGCTATGCCTTCTTTATTCAGGGGGAGAAACTCAGATGACGATGATGAAGGCCATAAGCCAGATAACTGCAAGCACTGGTTCACTCCTTGGATGAAGCTCAGGACGGGGTTCTGTCCTGCCATTTCCCTCCCTGAACCACAAACACGAGCTCCCGGTTATAGAAATTTGTTAGTTTCTTACACATCTCCATTACTCTTCTTTTGTAGACCTGAGTAACCACAGTGCCTCATGTCTGATGGTGTTCATAGAAGCACTGACAGTTTAAGTCCAGAAGCTGAGTGTGAATTTCATCACTACTAGTATGTGGTCTCTAATCTGAGTGATTGAATTTAGATAAATAGGAATATAGTATCATTTTAATTCAGGATAGTCGAATATGCACATGAATTTCCCATTTAATTTTTTTTAATCTTCAACTTCTGACCTTTTTTCCCCAGTCACAAACATGTGTACCTAATTATGTAGTTTGAGCTTTACATAATTGTAGTCATATATAATTACATGATTTGTGTTTCCAGGATAAAGTTTTGTTGTGCCAAAAGATGTTTTCATTTCTAAGCTAGAAAGCAACTTCTCTTGTTCAGATAAGAGAAAACTTGTCAGTAGTGAAAAACGAAAAAACAACAACACACCAAAGCTAGGAGATATTTGTACGTTTCTGTCTAAAATTATATCTGGGCAACCTTCTTCTCTTTCCTGGACTGTAACAATGACGTCTTAACTAGTTCCTCTCTTGGTGTGTGACTGATGGGGACACAGGGATCCCAAGCTGTAAGGAAGTGCATGCTCTAAAAGGTGCCCAGTCATCTGCGCACCAAAAAGCAAAGGAAGCATTCTCTTAGTGTGAAAGATTTTTAATAGCATCAGTGTGGCGAGAGAGAGAGAATTTCAAAGAGTTTCCCAGTAAAACTCCAAAAATTATCCATCCCCTCATGAGGGAAATGCCTGGTTAAATGGGCTCAGTCTGAAGTAGAGCTGCTGAGGCTGTAAAGCTTGACATAAGCCTTAGTTTACCTTCTGACAAGAAATCACCAGAAAAGGTTTAGGGAGGCCCCAGAGAGCTAGAACAGGAGACTGAAAATTCAAAATACACCACATAATCTATCATGAGATCAAGATAATATGCTGCCATCGTCTTTGTCAAGGCCCAGGAGCAGCCTTCCCATGTGTCTCTCACCCACATGTCTCTTACAGCGTCTCTACATGTATCTCATCAATGTGTCCCTCCCTCTCTTGTTCCCTCCTCCCTTTGTCCACCTTGCTGCTTCCCAGCTACACCTTCATTCAGGAAGTCCAGGTTATGGCATTTGGCACTTGTAGTCCAGGGTGACTGCATGTAAGTGGGGACAAAGATCGGCTGCCATGCAATGTCCTCCCCCTTTTACAGAGTTGTACTGTGTAGCCCCTCTCCATTCCTGATCCTCTCTCAAATCTTTTCTCCAAAGGGAAGCTTGAATGAATCTGATTGTATCACTTCTCTGCTTTAAAACCTTTGCTGGGTTGTCATTTGTTCTAGGAAAAAGGTTAAAATCCTGATGTGTGTATAAGCCTGACTCTCCCCATGCATTGGCCTTCCCTCATGTCCCCTAACGCAAGGCACTGCCTCTTCTGCTCCCTCAAGCAAATGCTATTCTTTCCCACTATGGGACCAGTCCATGTTGTTTCTCTGCCCGCAGTGCTCTTCCTAATCTTCATCCCATTAGTCCCTGGTTTTCACCTTGCAGATGTCATCCCCAGCACTTCCTCAGAGAACCTTTCCAGATCTCTCTAATGAGGCCAGATCACCATCAAGTGTACTCTCCTAACAATACATCAGTTACCATTTTACATAGTGGGTTTATTTGGCCAGGTTCAACTCACTCATTAGTTTATAAATTCCAGAGGGACAGGCACCAGAGCTGGTCTGCTCACCATTTCCCTAGAGCACAGCCCAGTGCCTAGGATATAGTACATGCTCAGGAAGACTTGTAGAAGAATGACATGCAGATAAAACTGTTATAGTATTTTGTTTAACAAAAGCATATCCTCAGTTGTCCTGGCTTACACATTTCTCACAGAGTTCCCCTCTGAACAGGGACACCTAATAATTCACTTAATTACCACTCTGTTGAGATTGTACCTCCTTGGTGTTTGATGTTTTTGTGTTTTGTGACCTGCAATGTAGACCAGTCTTTTAAAAATTAAATCACTGCTCTAGGCAAGGTTTGAGATTCAAAAATTTCTCTCTAGTTCCAGCAAGCATGGACTGAGTTTGAGGATATGTTTACATAAGAAACAAGCGGGGTAGAAGGGAGTTCACTGATTTCCTAGCTACACTTGAAAAAGATCTTTGCAATGAGTCTTGATATATATATTTTTTTAACGTATTGTGTATTTCCAGAGCAGAGATGTTCAAAACAAGAACCACTATGACATCAAAAGTATAGCATTTATTCTTATGATTTGTTACTACTTTCTGCTTTTGTCCATATGTGACAGTTCTCTGAAGAAGCATGTTGCTTATTTGGAGAGCACGAGGCATTTTGGTGGTTTGTAAGTATTTTTGCAGATCCACCTTAAACCCACATGTACTTGAATATGAAAGTTTCATTACAAGGCTGGTAGGGATATTTTGCCTTTGAAATGACATCTGAGCATGCTACCTTTTTGTTTGCATTCTGTCTTTTGGTTTTGAGGGGGGAATGATTTTAGTCACAATAATGTTTGGACACATATATATTTTTATTTGACCAGTCTAATTTAGTCAAGAAAGTAGCTCCGGGGAAATTTGAAATTGTAAGTTAGCAGAAAATAAGAGTTTCTTATAATCCAAGAACTCCATTAAGTTGGCTGGTGGGTTGGGGAGGGTGCCATGAAGGTAGGGTCAAATTATACAAGCAGGGGCCTCCCTGGTGGCGCAAGGGACAATGAAGCAAACCACAGCTACTGCAGCGCGAGTTTAATCCCTGCCACTGGCCAGGGAGCTGACTCATACGGCATGGAGAACCTCTCCTGTCTCGCCCACTGCTCCCCTCAGCAGTGTATTTCAGTGGGATCAGCCTGTTATGCTCCGCACTCCATGTCTGGTGAATCCTCTCACCACCAACTCCCCACACACACACCTCTGGCCTGTACCCCAGTTCTTATATGCATAAATAAATCAATCTTAAAAAAAAAAAAAAAGAGGTACAAGCATGATGACCTCCTGGTAACACCATCATGATCTTGCATGTCAGTGCAATGAAATTATTCTGCTCCTCTGAATTAAAGACATTGTGTCAACCTTACATTAGATAGCCCCATCCAGTCTACGGCCATACCACCCTGAACGCGCCCGATCTCGTCTGATCTCGGAAGCTAAGCAGGGTCGGGCCTGGTTAGTACTTGGATGGGAGATAGCCCCATCCTCTATATGTACTTGACAGGCTGAAGTTTTTTCTCCCCTCCAAAGATACCATATAAGATTGACATTATCAAAATAAAAATAATGTTGCTTGCTATTTTTTTCCAAACAGCAACAGATAAGCAAAGGGCATTTTCTAAGTAACTAACTCTCTGCTTCATTAAAAGATTATTTATGTTCTCTGGAAAAACAGTATTGAAATGGTAGTTCCAATAAGCAAGTTGTAGCTCTCTTCCTGATCAGTGTAAGAGAAACACTGTTCACAATAATAAAGAAATGCCCACTGAACATATATTGTCTTCAGATAAAGAACTTCTTGGTGGTTTTAATCACTTTTTGCCTTTCCAGAGAATATATAGAATATATCCACTTAAATATTTATAGACATGATCTGTGTTTCAGATTTATAATGTTTCTGAATATCTGTTTTTAAATGTACGTATAAAAATTAAATTTAAAAGAATGAGCCTCAAAAATCACTTTTCTGTAAAGCTAACATGTAAGGTCTGCTTCTACATTGCTTCCTTTATGGGCTTGGAGTAATTAAGCAGACATAATTTAACACATAAATGAATTTATTAGGCTTTTATTAAGGCTTGATAATTTGAGTTTCAGAATTTAAATCTCAAAGGGCTCATAATTGTTGTCATTTTCTACTAAAAGCTACATTTAGAAAGAAGTTAAACTACAGTGCACAGGAAAGGCATGTTAGAATGCAAAGTACAGAGTACCATTTGCATTAATTCGGCACTTGAATGCAAGTTGTCCATTGTGCCTAGCGTGAGGCTTTTAATACTAATACAGACACTGCTTACACACGTTAATTTATGCCAATATTTTCTTGAAACAGCATTAATTACAGGAAGTAAGGATTTGAGGTTACCATATGCCTTGGTAGAAAGGGAGAGATTGGTTTTAAACTAGAAGACTGGGAGTGACTCCAATTTACCAGACCAATTTAAATCTTAGAAAGGTTTTCAATTTGATTATTGACTCAAGAAATACACTGGGACAATTCCAGGCCTGAGGAGGGCAAATTCTGGAATGATTTGTAACATGGAACAGCCGTCTTCTGGTTAAACAGAGTTTCCATTCAGTTTAACCTTTGTTTTTAAAATTCTAACATGTTTTTGTAGGTACTAGTATATTTGATTCTTCGTGGGTTTTTGTTGTTTTTTTTTTTTTCTGAGTATCAATTTGTTTAGTGCTGAAATTCTATCAGTGAATACTGTAAGGTTTGAACTTTACTGACCTCTCAATAGTCCATGAAATTTTGGCTTAAAATAATCACTGGTTATGTACCTTAATTTCCTGCTTCCTTTCACAAACCTTGAGAATATCCAAACAGCCTTTCCAAATGGCATGGCTGACAGGACAATAAACAGGATATACCTCCCATCTTTACTCCTACTGACTCCTATTCCTCATAAAGAAAGCTTCATCTCTTTGGGGTTACTAACCCTGGTGACAATTTAAAATTTATGAAATCCTAGTACCTGGTCCTAAGGATTGAGTTGGAGGAACTCCAGTTAATGGAGACTTTGCTCCCATATTGAAAATAAAAACCACCTGGCCCAGGAAGACTTAGCATCATATTTATAGTTTCCCTACTACTTGTCTGTTCTAATAAGACTATCTTGAATAACAATTAATGGCAAGTATATGTAAATTTTAAAATATTTTAATAAAAAAAATAAAAAAAAAATAAGACTATCTTGAATATCTTATTGCCTACTACTGTCACATCTGAACCCATCAAGTGTAATTCATCAGTGTGGACTCATCACACACACAGGTGACTGGGATATCTACCTCACAACACACAGATTTTGGTCTTCAATTCCTGCCTGCTGTATGAAGTTAGCAAAGGCCCTTTTCACCTCCTCTCCACTCCTAGCTCAGTCCTGCCTTGTGAAAAGTCACTTGTCATGGAAGAGAGGAAATATCCCTCTGTGTTCTTCTCTGACTGGCCTAGCAATCAAACTGACATCAAACAGATTAGTAAAAGGAAAAAAGCAAATCTAATTACATACGCATGGGAAATCTAAATCAATATATATTCCAAAGTTAATGACACAAAATGGAGGTATATTCTGAGGTAAGATTTGGGTTAGGGGCCTGAGGCTTCAAAGTGAGAGAAAGGGAACTTTATATGACTAAAGTTTATATGCCTATGTTTTATAATTTCTTGTTTGACCTGCTCTATAGATATGTTTTTCCAGTAGAAAAAAAAATTATTTCTGGTTGAAACCCAAATCCTGTTTGGTACCCCTCAAATTTTCATTCTTCTGGGTACTTAGGAAATGGTAAAGTTTCTCTCATGAACCTTCAGCTCGCCTAAGTGATACGTCTTTGGAAAGTGTTGTGACCATTTTAAGCAGGCTCTATTTATACTTCTCTTGAGACTGCTGAAGATGACCTGATTGTCTGGGATTCTTGTTGTACCAGCCACCATGTTTAGCATCCTGCTGCATGCGATGCCGCTCAGTGTATGCAGTAGCCTCTCAGAATGTCACTCTCTGCTTTAAACTGGATCCTAGCCTCTTTATCTGTACAATCACACAAAACAAACATTGATCTGGGCCATTGAGAGAACCCTCTGTAGTCTGGGGATAAATTAGACTTCAAAGTCTTGATTTCAAGTCACCACCTTTTCCTCTTTCCTTGCAAATCCATTTCACTTCCATTTTCCCTCAGTGGCTCTTTAACCAATTAGCCAAAAGCCTTATTCTGTGGAGGCTTGTATCGTCAAAGATGTTTTTCAGAAAAAAAAAGGTACATGGAGTTGAGTTCTTAAGCAAATCTCAAACTTTGTGGCCTTAAAATGTGCTGTCTTTTTAATTTTAAGTTGACTTCCCTGCCCCTGTTCTTACCCCTTTAGTTCTCTCTAAATTGTAGCCCCAGAGTGATGTATCCCCATGCTCCCAATTACTGAACAACTTAATGCTAGTCCAGATGACATTTTCACCATTCTGACACAAGAAAAATAAGGATAATTCGATACGGTCAGCTTAGATTCACTATATAAAAGATCTCTTTGTAGCTTCCTAATATAAAATGATCATGATTATTGATACTCGCTTTTTTAAAAGTCCCTACTTATAGAATAGAAAGTGCTTACTTAACCTTACAAATTGTTTTTTTAAACGTAGTTTCTCCTCTTGTCATTGTACTACCATTTAGAAGCCGAAAGACCAAGAACCATAAATGTAGTCCAAGAAAAACCCATATAGTCAACACAAGGGTAACCTTGTTACTGCCCCGCCCATCACTTAACAGCACCCACCATTATCAGCAAAAGCAAATCCCCATGACAAACCTTCTCCCACCATATTCCATCTTAGATAAACCGACTTTATGGCATTTGTGAAAGCACGAACCAGGTCAAAATCCATCAATACTAGTAAAATGTAGAGTGAGAAGCTTAAATTCATAAACAGAATTAAAAAAAAAAAAATCCTGAGCATCTGAGACCAGTCCCCTGTCTCCCTGAATGGCTTTTTTCTGCTTGATAGTTTCCCTCCCCTGTAAACCTAATTGACTCTTGCTTATCCTTGAAACTTGACTACCAGCTTCACCCTCCATGTGCCAGCCTCTGCGCTCTATACCTGTGCCTGCTGGTCTCGTCAATAGCCCAAACACACTACATAGGAACAAATCGTTTTTATGTCTGTTTCCATCCCTAAGCTGGAAAGTTACACAAGGTAAGGGTCTGGCTTATTCATCTTTATGGCCTTAGCACACACTGTACTCTGAAGACTTCTTCATTGACAGAAACATAATAGACAGCTGAGATGATACAAATTAGTGCTAAAGCAAACCCCCGTCCTTTCTCCTTCCCCTTCCCCAGGTGTCTCTTCACAGGAACAAACTTCCTTCCTGACTAAGGTCTTGTTGCAATGTTTCTGACCACTGCTCAGGCAGCCTCAGAGAAGACTTTCTTACATGCTTTCCTTTCCACTTTCTGTTTCGTGAGCAGAAGGACCACTTCGTCTTTGTTTGTATTACCAGGCTATTCTAAGAATTCTCAGTAATTACTCCACTCTTGAAATTGGCTTCTTCCTTGATACTCAACTTGCCTGAAATGTAGTGCTCTCATGTGGTAAAGTAAAAATATCTCACTGTTGTGATTCTGTGGTCAGGCGACACAGAGCCAAGAAAGAAAAGAAAAAAACAAAAAAATAAATATTTGACAACTGATATAGTAGATTATTTTGTATTTAATCAGACATGTTTCAAACAATAGTACAAATAAATTAATAGTAACTTCTTTTTACAGTTTGAGGTATAAAAAGAGCTTTCTGTTTATAAGCCCATTTTCTTTATTTTCTATGTAAAGAAGGAAATACTGAGGTTAGACACTGGTTTGAGAATCATTAGAAGAATCAAGATTAGTAAATTACTGTGTTGACATATTAGCCTCATTTTAATAATACTTTTCATTCAGTCAAAATCTGGCTTTGATTATGTTCTAAGCATGTGGCAGATGCTGAGAATAAAGGATGAATAGGGCACTGATCAGTGATCAGGGAGAAAAATCAGTACTAGGCCATTTTAGAACAATTATGATGTGCTGTCAGTGTGATACGTGACAAGGGGGTTGCTTTACCTACTTGAGGGGGTGGGGCAGGGGAAAGAAGGACTCAATTTTCAAATTTTCACCTTGCAAGTAACAACTGCACTGAACTTGAAGGCTAGTTCAGTGGTTGGGAGAAGATTCTGGGATTGACTGTCTGGATTCATATCCTGGATCTTCCATTTACTACCTGTGTCACCTTGAGAAAGTAAGATAGTTTTGCCTGTGCTGTTCATTTCTTCATCATTAAATGGAGAATAAAAGTAGTACTTTACTTCCTTATAGTTTTTGTCTTATGCATGTTAAGTGACATGTGTCACACAGGACAGTGCCTACTGCAGAATTAACTTTTATTAAGAGTGGACCTGACCAATTGAATGAGGAAGAAAAGGGATAAATGCAGGAGTACAGATAATTGAGGGAGTATACTATGTTCTCAGAGAATTTCACATGGTTCTTCAATACTGCTCCCCAAAAAGGCATTCCCCTTAAAGAAAGGTAGTGGGCAAGTAGATGTAAGGTAGACTCTCCTCCAGGTGAGGAGAGAACTACTGAAAAAACAGTGTGATTAGATTTGGACTTGGTGAAAAAAAGCCATCAGTTTCTTCCTACTAGTGTCTAATCGAGAGAAAAAGAATGGAAGGGGGAAAAAGAAAAGATTGGAAGAGCCGAAAGTAGACAGAACCACAGCTCAGGCAAGAAGTGGACTAGATGCCATTTCAGGAAAGGCAGAGGCAAGGATGCTATATGCTCCTCCTCTGGAAGTTTTGTTAAAGGCTAATTTTTAAAATTCCTGCCTGATAGGCCAGATCCTTTGGCAACTAATCATCAGTCAGATCAAATATTAATATAAGCATAGCCTCCTCATCTCAAATTTAACTACTGGACAAAGACTTCCTTTCAGTTAGACTAAGCAAAGAGGTCCTAGTTGAAAATTTTTATGGAAAGGGACAATTTTAGTCCAGTGAGTTATTTGGATGTTTTAATGCAATAGTGACCAACAAACTGATGAAAGAGAAGCTACTAAATACATCTGACCCCGCTTGATCAGTCTCACGTGTTTCTCTTAAACATCTATTTATATCATCTTCAGGGCTTGTCTCTTTATGAGGGTGGGTGTGGAAGTGGGAGACAGAAAATGCAGACTAACTTCTGGTTCTACCACTCACCAGCATGGGGACTTAAAGAACGTCACTTAACATCTAGGAACCTTAGTTTTCTTCTCTGTGACCTGGAGAGAGGCATACTTCAAATAGTTGTGAATAACAAGTGATAATGTCATGTGAGCAGAAAAATAGGCGTTGTGACTGGCTACCCAGTGCATCTACTGTGGCCTGTTTTAAGCTTTTTATTTATCCGTTTTATTTATTTAGTTCTTATGAGTTTGGACTTGATTACAGTGGAGTTTTTGAGTCAGGTGAGATGGAGTTTGAGTAGTGATACTCTTAAATTTTCATTTTTAAGTTGCCTTTCCAAAATATTTCTGCCAAATGCACTATCAAAGCTGATAGTTGATTGACTTAATCACTTCTAGTGCATGTGCCTCCAAAAGTAACCGTGACTGATTCTTATGAATTGTGGAAGGGCCATTTAATAAATACTAGAAAATATTTGATTAGCTTAGAAACAACAGCAGCTAATGTATAGTAGACATGAGGACCGTATCTAACAATAACTACCCAACTTTGCCATATTGCCTATGTCACTAGACTTATTTAACAATTTTAGGTCTCACTGTGGTCAGGAATACACAGTCCGTTCACAGTGAATTCATGGAAAGTGCAAGGGAGTGTATTCTAGTCTGTGACCTTTCTTTGACACACTGCAATTGCCCGCTCTCAGATACCAAATTCAAAGCTTGTAAAATGATTAAGTGACCAAAATTCTTAGTATGTGATACCTGGAGGGCCAGTTGACAGCGCCTTGTCTGCCATATTCTTCATGGCCAGTGAAGTAAGCAGGATTGTCAGAGATTTTATTTCATAAAAATGACTTGCCTGGAATAAGGCTTATGAAAGTTCACGCGACACAAGGACCCGCACGCACAATCATGTCATAGCACATACCCAAGCTTCTGAGGCCTTTTTTCAGCTCATGCTGTGGGGATCTTCAGAAGCTCTTGAACTGTTGTGTGCCGAAGAACAGACTGTAGCCACGCACACCCAGAAGGTGGACTAGGTTACAGGCGGTCTGGCAGAGCTGGCAGAGCTATAGTGTTTGACAGGGAGCTTGAGGAATGGCTGCTCTGGGGATATCCTGTCTGGAGCCAAGATTGCAGTTCACTGCGGGGAGCCTGCTGATGAGTGACTCGAGTCCGAAAGCAGAAAATGAAATCGGGTCAATCAGGGTAGTCTTCGGGAAGGTGATGGACAACTTCTGACTCCCGGGAACTGAGCCCTCTACTCCTGGTGAGACCTGGTTCCAGGCACCAGGGCTGTTAGATCGGTGTTGCCTATGAAGGGCATTTGGGACTGAAGCAAGATGGGGTCATTACCAGGGTCCTGAAATGTCAGCTTGCCTGGAAAGAGCTCATTTGAGCAGATGCTCTACAGGTAACATATGGAAGCTACAGAGAGATTAATTTTCATTCACTATTGGGAAGAACCTTTAATACTTAACTGACATAGCTGCACACAAGAAAAATCGTGAGTGTGTGTGTGTGATTGTACATTTCCTTGGACTCAGAGCTATTGTCTTACAAATCAGAAAGTAATACACCACAACTGGGAAAAGCTGAGAGGGGTAATTTCAAAATAAAAAGCATGCCATCTGTTTCTAAAGACTAAGGGGAATATTTGAAAAATCAGTGTGGCTTCAAAGAGCTATAAAAAGGATTTCTAGTGCGCTATGGTTTCCACTGCCCAGGTGAAGAGCAGACTTGCAGCAATTTTCTTTTAGGTAATATATGTACCCCCCCCAAACTAACAGGGTGCGCTCTCTCTCTCTCTCTCTCTCTCTCTCTCTCTCTCTCTCTCTCTCT